>JANAVB010015599.1:9170084-9571908 GCA_029216955.1 Iris pallida
ACCCCCCTTAGACCCCCATTAACCCCCCTAAGTAGCCTACATATACCCCTATATATCTGCCTATATATATACCCTATATAGCCCTCTATATAACCCCCTAAATGGCCCAATATGGGTATGTTTGAATGAGATTGGGTGGGTTAGAATTGTTAGTTAGAGTAAGTATGAGGTTAGAAATATAGGATATAGAGAAATGCTAACATGGAGAGTTAGCTATGAATACTAGATAGGTTAGATGGTTAGATACCAAGTTTATTTGGTTAGATAGATTGAGTTAGTGTCTCTAGTCAGAGTCTAGAATATGGCACTCTAAGGTACCAAGTTGGTATCACATTACATTACCTTAAGGTAATGTGATTTACCTTTTTTGACTTTTAAATATCAAGATACCATGATACGGTATCGAGATTCTAGGAGAGGGTTGAAATACCATATTAGAGAGTGGAGAAATACTTCTAATGAGGGTAGGAAAGTCTAGAGTCGAAGTTAGAGGCTGAGATCGGAATTACCTTAGAAAGGATAAGTGGGGCATGTTAGGATAAAACCAATTTCATAACATATATGTTTAATACTTTAAATATAGCAATAATTAGGATTTTATGGTTGGTAATGGTTAGGAATAGTAGACTTAGACTAGTTTTGACCTTGGTTGACCACAATTGACTATTTTTGACCAAAAGTCAACCGTAGCCTAAAATTGACTAGAACTTGACCGAGCATGACCTGACCCAAAGTCAACTGTTAGTCAACGTTAGTCAAGTTTGACCCAGAATTGCCTAGGGTTGACCAGAGTTGACCAGTTGACCAAAAGTCAACTTAAGTCAACCCTTGACTTAAATCGACATAGTTTAACTTTGTTTGACTTGCATTGACCTAGTTTGACTTTGTTAGGCCATGACTTAGATTGACTCTGTATAATCTAGTTTGACTTTGTTTGACCTAGTTTGACTTAGTTTGACGTGTCTTGACCTAGTTGACTCATATGACTTGATTTCACTTCCAAACCATTATATTGATACAGTATTCCATCTATAGGTCCTCAAGGCACTGTTCTTGGACTCATCGACTTATCCATCACACAGGCAAGTACATTCTCTGATAACTTTTAATTTATGATAATTGTTATAATTCATGTAATTAGTGTAGATATGCTTTTCTTGACACATTGGTCACACGGATTGGTATTCATGGATCCCGACATGAGATGTTATTCCTTGTTATCTTGGTATGTCTTGTACAAGCCCCTTGTAGTTCTTGTACAGTATATGGACACCGATTCTCGAGGAGACTTGCTCCCTTCTTAGAATCCCGTATCGTAACGTGTCTTGTTTGGATCCACTCTACCAGTCGGGGGAGTATTAGTGTAGATATGTGGTCAATGCCTATTGTGCACCCATTGTGCATTGATTGATTGTGAGTGTTGATCATACACCCCATACATGATTAGCCAGGCCTGTTACTATTGTACAAGTTCCCAAGCCGGCCACATATTGTAGCTAGTACTCACACACCTAGATAGATGATTTTTGATTCTTGTACATGCCATGGTCAGTTTTACTTGTCTGTTCTAGCTCTAGATTTACAGCTTACCTTGCCATGATACTCATATGTACATTTCATATTTCTTGTATATACTCTCTATTTACAGTCTTATAGCTTTTTTCATATCTTGTAAACTGTTGTTAGTTGATTGTGCTCGTTCCATCCTGACTGGATATGTTGACAAAATATTATAGATGACGGTGAGAAGGATTGTTGTACCTACTACAGTCTGGATAACGTAGTGGGCTTAGACTTGGACTTGGTTCAGTAGGGCTTGCTCTGCCCGACGAGCCTCTAGCTTAGTTTAGTTAGAGTAGATTTGGACTGGACCTTGTCTCAGCTTGCTACTTATGCTTATGATGTTATATTTTGGGATTGTATAATCATATTACTTTGACTCTCTTTCTCGTTGTTGAGCTGGATATTGCACTTATGGTTTATATATATATCTAGTTTTCGTGCCATGATTCTTCTTTATAGATTGTGATTGAGTTTATCAGTATTTCATATTATATCCTCCGTACGGAGATGACATGTTATTATATATGTTTGTTAGCTAGCAGACCTACAGCGTTCTACGCCGTTTTTATGTAGGCTGGGTGCTGTTACGCACCTGTGTCCCGACCTAGGGTGCGGGTCGTGACAGCCATCCATTAAAGTGTGCGATTATCAGGTGGCACCAAATCATATGTTGCGCCAGACTATCTAGTTGCAGCATTAGGTTGTGTCATGACCCACCCCTTTTTCCGATACGAGACGTGTCTAAGCCAGCCTATGCACAGTCCGCGGTAGAATGCTGTCACGGCCATGATGCTCAAAATCACAAAAATAACTTTATTGCTCATTCACATTTCTAGATTTATTACAACATTTATATTAAAGAAAATACAAAGTTCTCACCATTAATGAAAATAATACAATGCTATCTATTTTTAGGTTTCTGTCTGCAAGTACACCCGAATCTCCCAATGCTAAAGAAGCCACGGCTAACCTAAAAATTGGTTTCCAGTCAGAATGGAACGAGTACAATCTCACAACAGAATCAATAAATGAGAAATCCATAAATCTGTAATAATACTGAGATACATGATAAGATAAAAGGGAACATGGCAGGAATCATGCGAGTAAAATCAGAAAGACATGGTAGACAAGACAAGCAATGATAAGAAAACTGTAATGTAACAAGACTATATCTAACAAGTGATTTAAAATACACTTTCGACATATAAACGACTAAGGAATAAATATGGCACCCTGCACGTATCGTGTGCAGCTGCTATCAGGCAAAGAATAGACATTTTGGGGATATTTCTGGGTATGTTTACATGTCTACTAACGTACTTCCCCCCCGGCTAGTATCCATGGATTCAGACAGGTCACGAACATGAAAATATATTGGTCATGAACAACATGCAAGAATCCATAACTACTATCTCGTGTGACAAGCGTGTCAAGAATCAACAAGATATCAATGTAAAATAATATTAAATACAAGAAGTATAGAGATAATCAAATACGAAAACTATCAGAGATGTACTCGTCTGAGGTCCTGTGCTGGTGAAACCGATAATACTTTACGACTCAAAGAGCCACAATCAGTCAACACATGCAGAAGTCTCCGGATGCATGAGAGGGAGGGAGGAGGGCATTGTGGTGAAGACGGAACCAGCGCCGACGGAGATTAGCGGCTCATCGTGGTCCACAACGTTGATTCGCGATCCCTCAGGCGAACGCTAGTCGATGCGGCGCACGGGCGACTTCGTCAACACTCCGGTCGAGAGAGAGCTCCGGCGGCTCGGCTACACGGCGATACCCGGTCGCGGTGGCGACCGACTGCGTTGAGCTGGAGGCGGGATGGAAAAGTTGGAGGGGGGCCTGGTGCGCTCGTCGTGGAAGATGGGCGACGCGCGCGGCTCAAAGCGGCACCCGTGGTGTCATGGCGGAGAGGAGCGCTGGCTAGCACTGCTCGCGAGCGCCAGCAACTGCACAAGGATCGATCGCTAGGTGGCACCGGCGGGGCCTAGTTTGGCGACTCCGGCGTTCGGCGCCCAGGGGAATGGACCCAGATGGTGAAGGCTCGAAAAATTGGTGACAACGGTGATGATGGTAGCCAAGAAGACGAACGCGAAGGAGAGGCACACGTGTGCCAGCTCTAGGTGCCGGGTTTCAGCGACGGATTGGGGCATTAACCGGTCGGGAGATAGAGATGTTCTGGTTTGTAATATGTAATCTTGTAAAATAAATGTATTGGACACGGAAACACAGTCGGGGAAACAATAGAGGTGGGGATTGTGCTGCACACAGACACGAACGAACACGGACATGGTAATGGTAGTTCTGCGGATGCTGATGGTACGGAGTTGATGGAGTCGTGGTGAGGGCTGTGTGATGATGGCGGGTGGTTGTTTCTTTTGGTGTTGGTGGCTTGGGTCGCGGGGTGGGGGATTCGACCATGGCGCGGCTGCGGAAGAGGACGACAGCTTCGGTCTCGGCCTGGTAAGGCTGGTTTGACAATGAGGAGGAGATATATATATATATGTATGGTGAAGGTTTGCTGAGTATAGGACATGGTTTCTATACATGTTTATAAAAGGGTTAGTTATGGGATCGGATAGAGTCCTGATAAGATTAGGTTAGACTATTTGTCATAATCATAAACCACTATTAGATGATAATAGTAGTTTAACTCAAAACTTAGTATTTATCAATTAAATTAAAGCATAATAAAACTTTTAAAGAAAATGAATCTAGTCATAATATTTTAATAGATAATTCTCAAATTATTTTTTAATATTATCATATAAAATTAAATATCAAAATAATTTGGATAATCGTCACATAAGTCAAATAACATTAAATATAATAATTTATAAATTAGTCAAATTAATTCATAATAATTCAAAAACAATACTAGATTTAAATAAGTTTTCGATAATATCAAGTGATTCAAATCGTATGGATATAGATCCCTAGAAATCAAATGTTCAACACATATACTTTTAAAATAATTTCTATTACTTATCAAAATGATATAAATCACATATTTTCAAATTAAACAATCATTGATCAATAATATTCAATGTTATCGAATAATTTAAAATGTGCCTTTATTAACCCAAATTCCTATAATTATTTTTATGATTTTCAAAACTTCCTTTGGAACCAATAAATGTTTGAAATCTAATATCTTTGGTAATACAAGATAAGGAATTTCGAGCATAAATATTTAATAAAACCAAATAGTATTCAACCCAAATCTTTAAATTAGTTTAGAAATTGATTATTGAATAATCAGAACTTTTATCTAAAAATATATTAACAAATTCCTTTTATTCATGAAAATTATTCTGCCTACGAAGTCAATGCTCTGATAGTCCAAAATTAAACATATATTTTTAATACAACTAATGGTATTCATGATTAATTTATTCTATGAAAACCGAATGGTATCTTTTAAACAAAAATATTTAACCTAGTTTTTAAATACAAAATTACTCACAACTGTCTTGCACATAGTCTAACCTTTAACATTAAAAAAAATAAGAATAGAGAAAGCTAAACAAATTTTTTGAGAATCCGGGAAGAGGAGTTACAAATCTACCCACCTTAGAAATAAATTCGTCCTCGAATTTAAGGACTACTAGGATAGACGAACTTGGTTGATCGTGAAAAAGATAGTAATAATTATTTTGAAGAGAAATTTGGATCGGAAAAAAAAGAAGGGAACAGTCTTTATTAAGAACGTTGATTCGTTGGGTAAAAAAATTTTTGTAAATAGATATGGCTTGGGGTTGGGGACTTTGGCTATAGTCTTGGATCCTAAATGCTAAAAATGTTCAAAACTTTTCTCAAAATTCAACCCAAAAACTAACAATGGCTTCAAGGATAATTCACCAATCGAAGACTCTACCCACCTTAGAAAATTTCTTCCTCAAAATTTGAAGGGCACAATTAGTCATGATTACGAATATAATAAAAAATGGTATAACCAATGATCAAGAGTTAGATCGTGAATAGAAAAGGTACCACGAGTCATGATTAAAGTATAGTCGAAAGGGTCTAGTTACCGTGGTCGAAGATACAATCAAATGGGATTAGTTAAACAAGGAGGGGTCGTTAGGCACGACTAACTACAGTTGGAATTATATAGGCCTGGTCAAGGATCAAAATTTAGATAAAGTCCAAGCATGGTTAAAGCCACTTAGGTACAACTAAGATGCATGCAAGTCATCCAAGCATGATCAAAATTTAAAAGTTGGTACGAGCATGAACAAGATCACAATAGTCATGATCACGATGGAATAAAGTAAAACTTAGTTAAAATGTAGGCACGATTATGATTTAGTCATGAACAAAATTGTTCAAGATCGATCAAAATTGAAATCATTGTGGTACAAACAAATAGTTAAGCAAAATTATTTATGCACGATTATAGAATCGAATTCTAGGATAACATGCGAATGGGCACGATTGAAATAGAATCGAATAGTCTAGTCATGATCTAAAGGTCGTTAGGGATGGTCCAAATCAAAACCGTTCTAATACTATTGATTGGGTAATCATGATCATAGAATCGTAATCTAGGGGTGATTATGAATCTAGTGGAAGGAAATCAAATTAGGTTTAAAAGATGACGATTCAAAAATAGGAAGATATGGAGGAAAAGAAAAATCAGTTTATTGAGAAGTTGGCAACTAAGAATAATGCACAAATCAATTTAGAAACTTTATAGTCGTATGCCAATAAAAGACGTAGCCTATATGGTATTCGAATATCGTAAACATATCTAAAGTCATTTTACCGAGAATTTATGCCTCGCTAGTGTACAGCTAGCTGAAATAAACTCATGGTTTCACGACTCAAATGAGGATACGGTAATGAATACCCTATCAACTCTATCCAATCTTGACATAATAATTCAAGGGAATATAGGGCAAGCTATAGCTTGAATGACATTCGATAACTCATGCTTGCTTGAAATTATTTCAACTTGGGGGACATGCCACGCTAGTGCGCTGCTGGCTGCAGTGAACCCGTAGTCTCAATAATTCAAATAAGTGGCGACAGTACGCTGCTGTCTTGCCATCGCAAGTCAACGAACATTCTTTTAACTATACCTTATGAAATTTCAAAGGAGGTTGTAGAATTTCAAACAAGTTCTAAGAGGGTGTAAGTATCTATCCTTCCAATATGAATATCAAGTCTTGAAAAGAAAATAATTAGTTAGGAAGGATAACTCTTGAATCTAAAAACTTAACTTAAGATTAAGGTATAGACAATTGAGTGAGAAATTATTTTAAAATAATTCCTTAGGTCTAAGAAAAGGATATAAGTGATACGAACCTATGATATGGCGATGTTTAGAGAAGACATAAGATAAATTTGTACAAATGATCATGATTAGGGAGAAAATAACCGAAGGCAGAAGAAATATAAATTTATATTTCTCTAACATTCCAGATCGAGGGAAAATATATAAAAAGCACTATGCCTACCTATTATGAATATATATATAAACAAGTATATATGTATAGCCTAAGTAAATCCCAAAAATCCCAAAATACCATTCTAAGAGAAGGTTATCCTACTTCCAAGTAAAATATGAATTTAAATAGCAATAACACATATATTATATTCAATATATAATTTATAGGAATTATTCACAACACTAGAAATGGACTACCAATATATATACACATCTATATATATACATGGACGACGTTGGTCACACTATATGACCACCAGGACTTGCGTTGGGTTCGGGCTAGTTTGGGACAACCAGGTCTTCTAAAAGCCAATAATTTTAATAATAAGTAATTAAATTATTCCTAGGGTTATGTCACGATTTGGCCTGGTTTTCCTAGTTAGTACACACCTATGACTCGGCCTTCTCTACTATAGCTAATACGCTAGTCAAAGCATGCCATTGCACCTTTCGTGCCATCACTTCTAGTCATATGGCATTCCAAAATTTAACCAAGACTAAGGCATTCCATAATAATAATTAATTAAATTAAATATCTATAGAATTCTAAAAATCATATCTTAATTCAAATAAAAGGAACAAATGCTATTTTCAAAATTTTGGGAAGATGCTATGAATCTATCCTCCTTAGAAATACCGTCGAATCAAAATGCGATAGTGTATCTTGAAAGTCATCTAGTGAGACCTATGTAGTAACCTTAACTACCCAATGTCAAATTAAATTAGGGACTCCTAGTCTTAACCATTCTTCTAAAATTAACCTACTGCTAGTTGTGAATGAGGATTTCCTAGTCACAGGCTTGCAGTAGTAAGATTAATATTGGTACTACCACAAGTTCGCATGATTTGCGAAAACCGACCTGCATGGGCCACCACAAAACTTGTCATGACCCGTACCCGCTTTTAGATACGAGACGTGTCCAAGCCAGCCTATGCCGCAGAGTCGGCGGTAGAATGCTGTCACGGCCATGATGCTCAAAATCAAAAAATAACTTTATTGCCCATTCATATTTCTAGATTTATTACAATATTTATATTTAAAGAAAATACAAAGTTCTCACAAATAATGAAAATAATACAACCGCTATCTATTTCTAGGTTTCTGTCTACAAGTACACCCGAATCTCCCAATGCTAAAGAAGCCACGACTAACCTAAAAAATGTTGGTTTCCCATCAGGAATGGAATGAGTACAATCTCACAACAGAATCAATAAATGACGAAATCCATAAATCTGTAATATTACTGAGATACATGATAAGGGATAAACAGGGAATCATGGCAGGAATCATGCGAGTAAAAGCAGAAAGACATGGTACACAAGACAAGCAATGACAAAAAACTGTAATGTAACAAGACTATATGTAACAAGTGATTTGATATACACTTTCGACATGTAAACGGCAAAAGGGTAAATCCAGCACCCTGCACGTGTCGTGTGCAGCTGCTATCAGACAAGAATAGACATTTTGGGGATATTTCTGGATATGTTTACATGTCTACTAATGTACTTTCCCGCCCGGCTAGTATCCATGGATTCAGACAGGTCACGAACACGAAAATATATTGGTCACGAACAACATGCAAGAATCCATAACTACTATCTCATGTGACAAGCGTGTCAAGAATCAACATGATATTAATATAAAATAATATTAAATACAAGAAGTATAGAGATAATCAAATACGAAAACTATCAGAGATGTACTCGCCTGAGGTCCTGTGTTGGTGAAACAGATAATACTATACCACTTAAAGAGCCATAATCAGCCAACACATGTAGAAGTCTCCAGTTGCATGGGAGAAAGGGAGGAGGACGTTGTGGTGAAGACGGGACCAGCACCGGCGGAGATTAGCGGCTCATCGTGGTCTACGACGCTGATTCGCGATCCCTCAGGCGAACGCTCGCCAATGCGGCACGCGGGCAACTTCGTCAAGACTCCGGTCGAGAGAGAGCTCCGACGGCTCGGCTACACGATGGTGCCCCGGTCGTGGTGGCGACCGACTGCGTTGAGCTGGAGGCGGGATGGAGAAGTCGGAGGGATCGGCCGCCTGGTGTGCTCGCCGTAGAAGAGGAGCGATGCGCGCGGCTCACAGCGGCACCCGCGGTGTCATGGCAGAGAGGAGCACCGGCTGGCACTGCTCGTGAGCACCGGTGTCTACACAAGGAACGGTCGCTAGGTGGCGCCGACGGGGCCGAGTTTGGTGACTCCGGCGGTCGGCACCTAGGGGAATGGACCCAGATGGTGAGGGCTCGAGTAATTGGTGACGACGGTGGTGATGGTAGTCGAGAAGACGGCCACGGAGGAGAGGCACACGCGTGGCAGCTCTGGGTGCCGGGTCTCGGCGACGGATTAGGGCATTAGACGATCGGGAGATAGAGGTGTTCTGGTTTGTAATATGTAATCTTGTAAAATAAATGTATTGGACACAGACACATATTCGGGACACAATAGAGGTGGGGATTGTGCTGCACATGAACACGAACGAACACGGACATGGTAATGGTAGTTCTGCGGATGCTGATGGTGCGGAGTTGATGGAGTCGTGGAGAGGGCTGTGTGATGATTGTGGGTGGTTGTTTCTATTGGTGTTGGTGGCTTGGGTCACGGGGTGGGGATTCGGCCGTGGCGCGGCTGCGGAAGAGGACGGCAGCTTCGGCCTCGGCCTGGTAGGGCTGGTTTGACAATGATGAGGAGATATATATATAAGTATGGTGAAGGTTTGTTGAGTATAGGACATGGTTTCTATACATATTTATAAAGGGATTAGTTATGGGATCGGATAGAGTCTTGATAAGATTAGGTTAGACTTTATTGTTATAACCGTAAACCACTATTAGATGATAATAGTAGTTTAACTCAAAACTTCGTATTTATCAATTATATTAAAGCATAATAAACCTTTTTAAAAAAATTAATCTAGTCATAATTTGTTAATAGATAATTTTCAAATCGTTACTCAATATTATCAAATAAAATTAAATATCAAAATAAGTTAGATAATCGTCACATAAGTCAAATAACATTAAATATAATAATTTCTAAATTAGTCAAATCAATTAATAATAATTCAAAAACAATACTAGATTTAAATAAGTTTTTGATAATATTAAGTGATTCAAATCTTATGGATATAGATCCCTAGCAATCAAATGTTCAACACATATACTTTTAAAATAATTTCTATTACTCATCAAAATGATATAAATCACATATTTTCAAATTAAACAATTATTGATCAATAATATTCGACATTATCGAATAATTTAAAACGTGCCTTTATTAACCCAAAATCCTATAAATATTTTTATGATTTTCAAAACTTTCTTTGGAACCAATAAATGTTTGAAATCTAATATCTTTGGTAATACAAGATAAGGAATTTCGAGCATAAATATTTTAATAAAACCAAATAGTATTCAACCCAAAATCTTTAAATTAGTCTAGAAATTGATTATCGAATAATCAGAACTTTTATCTAAAAATATATTAGCAAATTCCTTTTATTCATGAAAATTATTCTGCCTACGAAGTCAATGCTTTGATAGTCCAAAATTAAACATATATTTTTAATACAACTAATGGATATTCATGATTAATTTATTCTATGAAAATCGAATGGTATCTTTTAATCAAAAATATTTAACCTAGTTTTCAAATACAAAATTACTCACAACTGTCTTGCACATAGTCTAACCTTTAACATTAAAAAAAAAGAATTGAGAAAGATAAACAAAATTTTTGAGAATCCGGGAAGTGGAGTTACAGGTTGCGCCAACATCAGGTTACGCAGGAGACAGGTTGCGCGAGTGCCACGTGGCGTACTTCCTCGAGAAGCTATAACGGCATCATCATTACCTGACAACTGACAGCATGAATATTAAGGAAAATCCATTCGAATCCCGTGCAACGCGGTGCTCGAGAAAATTTTGTCAACATGTAATTAATGCTGACAGCTAGTTCGCGCAAGTCATTATGTGGCATGAGAATAAATCAGAACAACACAGAAGACCCTGTCAAAGGTGCCAGTTGTTGAGTTGTGTCCATGCTCAACCTGGCTAGTTGGCGCTACCCGATCAACTTTTTAGCAGAGTGACGTAGCGCACAAGCCACCAACTTCGCAGAGCGTGTCCACTATACTGCCCACGACCACGTGCATCTCAATCAAACGATGCCATGCTTCCACAGCAGTTGGTGTAACCACTCGCACAAGTGAGCATGAGGCGTGCAACTTGAAGTGCGCCCAACCCATAATAACTGCTGAACAGTTATTTCAAGAACTCTATAAATAGAGTTTCAAATCAGTCTCAAGACATCACGAATGATCATAATCTCCTGCTAAAGTTCTGTTCCATCTTCCAGAGACTTGTGTCTTCGATATCACATCGTCCAAGGGATAAAGTGATCGTCTTCTGATCAGATTCCTACAGTTGTACTTTCCCAGAAATTAATTGTACTCTTGTACTCTTTTTTTCAGTTTGTAATCAAACTTTTTGTTTTTGCAAACAACGAGACCAATGCCCTTTTCTCCACACCTATTGCAAGCCTCATCATAATTCTTCGGAGAATCTATTTTCACACCCTACCCTTTTCTTGTTTTCCGCCATTGTTGTTCCACTTCAAGTAGTATGGTCCAACCTTCTTGTTGTAGGCGTGATAATTAGGTCAACCTTGGTCTCGAGTTTTACCAGGACTGTAATCGCGACCATGACCATGGCCACGACTGCGTCCACGACAGCGACAATGTCCTTGTCTATAGTTATTTGCATTCACTTCAGGGAATGACTGTGATCCAGTAGGATGGGAGTTATGATTTTTCACAAGAGCTCATTGGTTTGTTCAGCAACAAGTAGGCATGAGATCAATTGAGAATATTTCTTAAAACCTTTTTCATGGTACTGATACTACAGAGCATGTTCGTGGCATGTAAAGTGGATAATGTCTTTTCCAATATATCTTCTTCAGTAACATTATCTCCGTACAATCTCATTTGAGACACGATTTTGAACATTACAGAGTTATATTTGTTCATTGTTTTGAAATATTGCAACTGTAAGTGCATCCAATCAAAGCGAGCCTTTGGGAGTATCACACTCTTTTGATGATTATAACGTTCCTCCAAGTTTTCCATAAAACAACTGGGTTTTTCCCACCAAGATATTCGAATTTCAACCCTTCATGGAGGCGATGTCGAATGAAAATATTGAATTTGCTTTATCTTGTTCGCTTGCCTTATTTTTCTCTTTGATGGCATGTCCAATGTTCTTTGCACTCAAATGGATCTCAGCATCAAGAACCTAAGTCAAATAATTTCTTCCGAAAATATCAAGAGCAGCGAAACCAAGCTTGGTGATGTTTGCCATAGGTCTGAATACAAAACAAATATTACTTTAGAATATAATACATATACTCAAATCTACAAGTTTTAGTTTTATTACTTAGACTTCAAGCCTAACATATTCGATTTTGGCTTCAAGCCTTATATTCAATCTACGCTTCTAGCCGAACTTTTTTTTTCACAAGTTTTATTTTTTCATGAAACTTCAAGTTTATCTATAAAAATTATCAAATAAATCAATATTATATATATGAGTAATAGTATAAATGGTCCAATATTATATAATAATATATAAATCTATAGTGAGAAGCTACACAAAGATTAAAAATGTATAAAAGTAAGATGTTTGAGTTTTACCTTGACATCAATGGGTCTCTCGAAATGACTAATTGTTGCATCGTGCTGATAACGTGTTAAAACTTGTACAAAATAAAGTGAGTACTTAGAGAATAAGAGAGAGGGAAGAGCTATTTCATTTCTTTAATTGCATATCTCAAAATACATATAAGTTCTCTATTTATAGGCTTAAGAGAGTAATACAAAAGCCAAGAGTTACAAGTTCTATATTTAATAGAATAAACCAAAAGCCAAGAGTTACAAGTTCTTTATTTGGACATCCATATACAATTTTCATAACACTAAATACCATATTTAATATCAAAACCAATTAAGGATAGACCAACTGGATAATTCAAATTTCCAAAGAATAATAGCTTTATTATAACTTTTCAATCCATTAATAACTTGATTACAAGAGAGGATTCAAGGAACCGTGTTTATCGGATGGAACGAACACTAAAAATAGAAAAACTAAATTACCTATAAACTACTAAATAAATTACTTACATAATGTATAAGCTTCTAGAAACTACTAATAATATTACCAAATATACAAGATCCTAGAAAGTACTAATAATAAATAATACAAAAAAATTTAGAGAGAAATAAAGTTTTACTAAATTAAGAGAGGATAATAAAGTTTCGAGAATTTATATCCCACAAAACATTATGCCAGACCGACTGGCATGCATAGATTATGCCAATCCTACTAACAAAATTCGAACACATAAAATTTTGACCATTCGCCAATGGTCACATTGCTGATATACATAGGGGGTTTAGGAGGTGTCATGGGGGTAGCATGGAGACAAGAGAACATATCCGAAGTAAAGAAAAGAAAGAGAGGAGAAGGGAGGAAGAGCATCATAAGAAAGAGAGGAGAAGGGAAGAGCTGCAAGAGAAGTAACATACATGTAACTTTTCCTTCTTTAATTAATTTTATTTATTTTATTACAATTATATGGTTTTATTTATTAAGTTAGATAGTATATATTTATTATTTATCCTAACCCTAACACTAAACAACAACTCTATCTCTAACCTAAACCCGACCTATAATAACCCTAACCCTAATCACTAACCATAACCCTTAAAAACCCTTATCCTAATCACTAAATCTAACCGTAACCCTAAACCTTAGAAATCCTAACCCTAACCCTAGACCCTAAATACTCTCATAAAATACTAACCCTAAACCACCCTAACCCTAAACCCTAAATTCTAAAACTTTAAAACACCAAAATCCTATCACTAAAATATCTAGCAATAGTCATTTTACAATGACAATTTTACAGATGACTGACCCAAAAGATAGATGTATCCCAGGTTGTCCCACCATAGACATAATTATCTAGCAGCATGAGACGTATATCTAGTTTAATAATTTATGGACATGCATACTAAATTTTTGTTGTTTTAGTTATATGATTATATATTCTCCACATATCTAGCAATAACAAAAAAAACATCACTACAAAAAAGTGACATTTGGGGTAGCTAGAAATTGTCTTAATAAGTGCCTATACCGTCTCAAATTTTATTTGGGCAATATTTGGGCAAATTTGAAGAATACTATTCGGACGACATGGAAAAAAACTTAAGGGGCAGAAATAATCGTCCTAATTTTTAAGCGACGGTTAAACCACCATCTCAAAATTTTTTGAATTTTCATTTTCGTATGACGTTCATTAAATCGTTCGCAAAAAGTAAGCATTTTTAATGAATTGAAATCGGCCTAATAATTTAGGGACGAATTTAAGAGTCACAATAGAATATAGTTCACTTTTAGGACAGTTATAGGTCCGTCCCAACAAGTTATAACAATTGTCCCAATTATTATGAAATTATTTCTTGTTCTGCCTATAAAACAAATAATTAGATTACATATATAACAAAAACCATATATAACTAATAATATAAGTTCAAATGCATATTGTAGCCTCTAAAGTGCATTAACAAAAAAAATAGTATTTATAAAATATTATTAAGTGTCATATACCATCGTTTACAAAATGAACCCAAAGCACTTTACAACATTTATCATCCTTCCATCATTTACAAAATGAACTCGATATGTTTTCCATCATTTTTTTTGACAGTGAGGCAATCCTTTATTAAGTAGTTGATGAAGTGTTTACAAAGGAGAGGATATCCTCATCAATAAAACCGGTTAAGAACCCAGGTACAGACTGAAACGAACAGGAACATGCATTATGAATGGAATGCTGTCACGCCCCAGAACCAGAATACTGGAGAGCGGGGGACAGACATAGCCAGCTATGTACATTGAAGTAAATCACACCTCACAATACGGTCACGGCTGTCTAGATGCATGAGGGTTTACTACAAGCCATTAGTCTCTTAGGGTCAAGAACAAGCCTAGTGTCTCAATCTCAAGCAAGCAAGTAAATGTAACAAGATGGTAGATCATCAGACATACAAAGTAAGGCATCCCAAACATTACATATTCAGATGATCATGAAGCAAGTTATACAAAATACGAAGACTAACAAGAGTTTAAGTTATGCATGATTAATCCTAGGATATGTCAATCATGTTACAGCCATTAGACAGACATCAATGTAAATTAAACACGAGCTAACACTTGCTCGGCGGCTAAACGTCTCAAAAGAATAATTTTACAATAGAGTGGGAGAGCAAAATAAAAACCCACTCGTTGCCAGGGTTTCTTCTAGTGGTCACCATATGACATGAAGGCTGGAAGATCCTCAAGAGCTGCTCCGAAATCTGTCCATATAAAACCAGCTGGGTCAGACCCCAGAAAGAGTAAGTGCCACAAAGGAGGCTTCACTTAAGAACTAAAACCATCATATTAGAACATAAAGACATAAATGAAATAACAAAAGACATGAGTTAGAGAAAATAGGGTGATAAACGATAAGATAACTAAATGACTATTCCGGTAACCAAGTTACAACCCGTAAACCAAACAAGGACCAGGGTTGTAACCCTTCACCTGAACAGAACTTAGTCTCCAACCAATTATCGATAAAGTAAAGCATACACAAGCATGTCCTGAGATAGCCATGTACTGGATCTAGGCAAGACTAGACAAGATGAGACTCCATCCAATATTTACGGCCAAGCAAGAGTACGGCTTTATATTTAAACTAACTAGGATTATTACAAGCCTATTTACTAGCAAGATTCAACGAGATATCCCTACGGCCACAAGCCCTGCAGACTATCCAGGTTATCTAGACGTAAGGTTCATGCTATGAGTTACCATGACTTGTTAGGTGACTTGAGTGCAACACATGATAGTGTGCATAGTAATCGTTTCATAAAGTGCCCCACATGATAGTGAGCTGGAAATGTGCCCTACTCATCGGCAGACTACAAGTCGATCAGAGAAGGCGCCCAGATAACAGGATTGCTTATAGCCGGAATACCTCTTTATATGAACTACTTGATCAATCTAGTCATTAATCTAGTCCGATTCAGTATGAATCCTTGACCATGATAACCAGGGATACAAGTCCTAGACATGATGCAAGACAAGACTGGTAGCTTATACAAGCACATTAAATACAATCACCTACGGTGTCATGATAAGAATTTACTTAGTATGTTGAGATAGTCGTCGCAACAACATTCAAGATTATATGTTAGACTTACTTATCAAGGTTACTTATCAAGAGTACGCTACGACGGGCCACTATCAAGATTACTTATCATGTCAAGAGTGCGTCACGACGGACCACCATCAAGAATTATCATGCCTATATTGATTGTCAAGAGTGTACCACAGCATGCCACTATCAAAAGTTATCATGCCAATGTTGCTTGTTACTTGGTAAGAGTACGCCTTAACAGGCCACAATCATGTTCTATCCTTATTTATCATGAGTGAGAGAAACTTGCATAAAATAGCTAGTAACATATTCTTGAAGCCAAGAAAAAGATCTACAACTTTTATGTTGGGAGTTAGGAGAAATTCTGGCCAGAATTCAGCCAAATAGGACATAAAACAGCAAAAAATAGCCAAAATAGGCACTATACGGCACTATGCAAGCCATGTGGCACTATTCATTCTTGTGGCACTATGCATCCATGCGGCACTATGCAAGCTATACGGCACTATTCATTCTTGCAGTACTATTCATCCATGCGGTATTATTCATTCCTGTGGCACTATGCATCCATACGGCACTATGCAAGCCATACGATACTATTCATTCCTGCGGCACTATTCATTCCTGCGACACTATTTATCCATACGGCACTATTCATTCCTGCAGTACAATGCATCCATGTGGCACTATGCAAGCCATGCAGTACTATTTATTCATGCGGCACTATTTATTCCTGTGGCACTATTCATCCATGCGGCACTATTCATTCTTGCGGCACTATGCATCTATGCGGCACTATACAAGCCATGTGGCACTATTCATTCCTGTGGTACTATAAATCCATGCGGTACTATGCAATCCATGCAGCACTATTTATTCCTGTAGCACTATTCATCCATGCGGTACTATTCATTCCTGCGGCACTATACATCCATGCGGTACTATGCAAGCCATGTGATACTATTCATTCCTGCGGTACTATTCATTCTTGCGACACTATTCATCCATATGGCACTATTCATTCCTGCAGCACTATGCATCCATACGTCACTATATAAGTCATACAACACTATTCATTCCTGCGGTACTATTTATTCCTGCGGCACTATTCATCCATGTGGTACTATTCATTCCTGCGGTACTATGCATCTATGTGGCACTATACAAGCCATATGGCACTATTCATTCCTGCGGTACTATACATCCATACGGTACTATACAAGCCATACGGCACTATTCATTCCTGCGGCACTATTCATCCATACGGCACTATTTATTCATACGGTACTATTCATCGTCCCTGCCAAATTTAGGACAGATGAACTGAAAAATGTCTAAATCTTATTTTGGCCATAACTTCCTCAAAACAAGTCGAAATCTAACTTTTCAAAGGTCCATTTTGGGTAAAATTGAATTCTCTACAATATAAAACAATCAAAACTTGAAAATTATGAACTTTGGTAGATCAAAACCCAAGAAAACTAAAAAGACTATAAACTTAGATCTACAAAAATCTATCCATCAAACCCAAAAATGTCAAGTTCTAAAGAGGCTTAAAATCAAGTAAGGAAGAGAATGGAACAATAAAACTTGAGATCCATCATGAAGCAAGTTGCACTTGCCTAGGACTTGCTAGGTGGGAGGAGTAAATGAAGAAGATGAAGAAGTAAATGAAGAAGTGAATGAGGAGAGAGAGAGAAGGAGTTGGGTTATATATCAACCCTCTCCATCTCAAGCCAAGCCAAACCAAGTCAAATTGAACCAAACCAATCAAATAAACCAAGTCAAGATTAAACCAAGACTAGGCTAAGCAAAACAAGTCTAACTACGGTCCACCTGATAAATGCCAGAAATCTCGTATACGCATACAAAAATACGTATGACGGGAAACGAGAGTGACAACTCTACCTATCTTAAAAGAATTCCGTCCTCAAAATTTAATCAAGAGGCTAGAGATGTCAGGGCAAGCTATATTAACCATAAGCAAGCTACGACTAGCAGTCAATCAAGCAATCATTCATGCAAGCAAGGAATTAAAAGCATAAGGCATAAGGAAGACATTATACCTTATGAGTCAAACCGGTGTGGATATCGCGATCGAATATCATCCTCACATTCCCACGTTGACTCACCTAAAGAGTGATGACCCCAAGCAATACGGACTAAATAATGTCTTGTTCTCGAGTACCTTCTTCCTTCGGTCCAATATGGAAACAGGCCTTTCCTCATACGAAAGGTTGGTAACAATAACCAATTCTGAATGATCAAGAATATGGATCGAATCTGGAATATACTGTCGCAATTGGGATACATGAAAGACATCATGTACCTTACGTAACGATGGTGGAAGAGCGAGACGATATGACACATCACCTACTCGCTCCAGAATATCAAACGACCCTATATACCTAGGACTGAGCTTTTCCCGCACGCCAAAACGAATGGCGCCACGGGTAGACGAGATCCTAAAGGATACATGGTCGCCGACAGAAAACTCAAGGGGACGCCGCTGAGAATCGGCCCAATGACGATGACGATCTTGCGCAACTCGAAGATGATCTCTAACTCGTCTGACCACCTCAATAGTCTGCGTAATCATTTCGGGACCAAGCATCTATCTCTTGTCGATATTATCCCAAGCTAAAGGTGATCTGCACTTTCTGCCATACAGTGCTTCAAAGGGTGCCATCTGGATACTAGCCTGAAAACTGTTGTCATAGGAGAATTCTACGAGATACAAGTGATCTTTCCACGAACCACCGAAGTCGACTGTACATGACCGCAACATATCTTCAAGAGTTTGGATCGTGTGTTCTGACTGACCATCTGTCTGTGGATGATCGGCTGAACTAAACTTGAGACGAGTCCCCAAGCTCTCTTGAAGACTCTACAAAAAGTGTAATGTGAATCTTGAATCTCTGTCTGATATGATACTAACTGGCACTCCATGCAATCTGACAATCTGCTTGTGGTACATCTCTGCTAGCTGATCCGTCGACTGACCAATTTTGAAAGGGATAAAGTGATCTACCTTCGTGAGACGATCAACTATGACCCAGGCAACATCTCTCCTAGCTGGGGATTTAGGTAATCCAGTTAAAAAATCTATGTTAATATGCTCTCATTTCTATTCGGGGATCGGTAAAGGTTGAAGAAGTCCAGCTGGTCTTTGATGTTTAGCCTTAACTTGCTGACAAACTAAACAACGAGAGACAAATCGGGCTATCTCCCTCTTCATGCCATTCCACCAGAAATGCTGACGGATATCTCGGTACTTCTTCGTGCTACCGGGTTGAATTGAGTACTGAAAACTGTGAGCCTCTGCCATGATCTCCTGTCTGATATCACTACTGGGTATACAAAGACACCTTCCATGTCAGAGAGTACCATCTTCGTGAATACATAACTCTACTCTCCGACCTGCTTCACACTCTGCTCTGAACCGCTGAAGCTTGTAATCTGCTGATTGCGCCATCTTGATCCTCTCAACTATGCTGGACTGAACTTGTATGCTGTCCATCAATGCCACATTGGTAGGAAGAACTACTTATATTCCCATCTTCTGACGATATGCTAACAATTTTGGTTGTGCTGTTAGAAAATAAATTCTGGCTCTTCTGCTCAATGCATCTGCAATAACGTTGGCCTTCCCAAGATGATACTACAAGTTGATGTCATAATCCACAAGTAGCTCTAGCCATCTTCTCTAACACATATTAAGATCCTTCTGGGTAAACACATACTTAAGACTCTTGTGGTTGGTAAAAATCTTCACCCGATCTCCATACAAATAATGCCTCTACAACTTAAGTGCGAAAACTATCGCTGCTAATTCCAAGTCATGGGTTGGGTAATTCCTCTCATGATCATGAAGCTGACGTGATGCATAAGCTACTACCTTACCATGCTGCATCAAGATACATCCTAATCCTCTGCCAGAAGCATCACAATAAACTGAAAATCCTCCAGTCCCATCTGAAAGTGTGAGAATGGGAGCCGTCAACAATCTCTGCTTCAACTTCTCAAATGAACTCTGACAGTCTGCTGACCAAGAAAACTGTACATCCTTGCGGGTCAACTGCGTCAGTGGTGCTAAAATCTGAGCGAAGTCTGACACAAACCGTCGGTAATAGCCGTCCAATCATAGGAAACTCTGAACTTCTACAACGGTACTAGGTACTAGCCATGTCTCTATGGCCACTATCTTCTGGGGGTCCACTTCTACTCTACCTCTGGTGATGATGTGACCTAAGTACGAGATACGATCCAGCCAAAACTCGCACTTACTGAACTTCGCGTACAACTGGTGTTCCCTGAGTATCTGAAGAACTACACGAAGATGCTGCTCATGCTCTGCCTCACTCTTGCCATAGACTAAGATGTCGTCTATAAACACTATCATGAAATGATCCAAATAGGGAATGAAGATACGATTCATGAGGTCCATGAATGCGGCTAGCGCATTGGTCGCTCCAAATGGCATAACAAGGAACTCCCAATGCCCATATCTAGATCTGAATGCTGTCTTCGGGATGTCTTGTTCTCTGACTCTGATCTGATGGTATCCTGACCGCAAGTCGATCTTCAAAAATACTGCCGCTTCCTTGAGTTGATCAAATAAGTCATCTATCCTTGGTAGAGGATACTTGTTCTTGATTGTTACAGAGTTCAAGGTACGATAATCAAATCATAATCTTGATGTACCATCATTCTTCTTCACAAGAAGCATAGGGGCTCCCCAAGGCGATCCACTAGCACGAATGAATCTCTTTGTTCTGAGTTCTTCAGTCATCTTGTATAAGATTTCCAACTCTGAAGGTGCCATCCTGTAGACTCTCTTCGATAATGGTGTCGTCCCTGGAATCAAGTCAATGGTGAAATCTATCTTCCTTTTTGGGGGCATGCCTTGAAGCTCTTCGAGAAATACATCAGGAAACTCTTCTACTACTCTAGAAAACTGAACTGCTACTGCCATCCGCAATACTGGGGGAGAAGGTTCTACTTCGCCCATGGAAAATAAAAACTACCATTCATCGGGAATACCAAAAATAATCCTGCCAATATGGCAGTCTATTTTTGTGTGTTGCTCCTTCAACCAATCCATTCCTAGAACCACATCATAATCGGCCATCGGGAATTCTATCAACCTAGCGAAAAACTCTCTACCGCTAACTACGATTCGACACGAGAAAAATACTCTATCTACTCCCACAAGACCGTTACCAGTAAGTATATTGAGTCTTACTAATAATAACTCGATCTACAGTCCTATCCGTGTAGCGAATTATGCAGACATAAATGAATACGATACACCCAAATTAAATAATACTGATGTAGGAAAAGAATTGACGAGAATGGTACCTGCCACCACCTCACCTGATGCCAACTCCTCCTCTACGGTCAAAGCCATCGCTTGACCTTGCCCTCTGGGTGCTGGTCCCCTCTGCTGGAAACCTCTCTGGCGGTTCTGAATCTGAGGTTGAACCTGGGCATACTACTGTGGCCTCTGCTACTGGTATGCTTGAGCCTGAGGCGGCAATGGCCTCGGAGGCAGGTACTACTGCTGCTGCACTGGTGCTGGTCCCCTCACCGGGGGACTAGTCTGGGCCGATGAGGAGGAATCGGCTCTCTGTGGGCAGGACCCTATCATGTGGTGCGATGCCCCACAAGCTAAACACAATCCTTGTGCTTTACGACATTCTCATACTACATGTCCTGGCTTCCCACAATGAGTGCAGCCAATTACGGAAGACTGCCTCCACTTCTGCTGGTGAGGGTACGTCGGAGTCGAATGCTGAACCGACGTAACTGATGCCGCCCTCCTCGGAGCTCCAATAGTCAAGGCCCTAGCTGCCGGGGTCGGGGCTGGGGCTGAGGACTGGGTCTTCTGACCATGGAACCGCTTTCGTCCTCCAGTTCTGTCCACTATTCTCTGGGAGGTATACTCATGCCTCCTAGCTGCTCGCAAAATAGTATCAAAAGTCTGATGCTCAAACTGCTCCACTGCTAGAATGATCTCTAGGTGGAGTCTCTGTCGGAACCGCTGCGCTCGATCAAACTTTGTTACCACCAAGGTGGGAGTGAATCAACTCAGACTAGAAAACTCGGCCACATATCCATCGACCTTCCTGCTCATCTGCCTGAGATTGGTGAACCTCGTCTGTAGGTCGTACCGAGCTACAGCATCGAAGTACTTGATCTGAAACATATCACTGAATATCGCCCATGGGACAGGCGTCGCCAATCCAACTGCTAACATCGCCCACCAGGTACGGGCTAGGTCCAATAACTGTAGGCGTACTATAGCTACCTTCTCTCTTTCTGGAGTCTTGGCTGCATCCAAGATAATCTCAATGTTCTAGAGCCACGCATCAGCTGCAATAGCGTCTTCACTACCGTCGAAGAAGGGAGGGTTAAGGCGCTTGAAACTGTTAGCCGTATTGTTCCCTTGATAACCCACACGGCCCATGGCATCTTGTACTGTCTGGTGCAGGGCATCGCCCCGACGATCTTGAGATGCAAGCAATTCCCTGATGAGACCCACCAGGGTTTCATTGTAAGGCTCTGCAGGATGGACTGGCTAAACTGGAGGCTCTGGATCCCCGGAAGACATGACTCGGGAGGCCGCTCTAGAGTGTTGGGCTTGGTCTCCAGGTTGCTGCTGGTCCACTGGAGGTACTCCACCTTGCTGATCGGTAGGACCAGGACCAATGCCGCTGAAGAAACGACATGGGGAACAATAAGGAAGGACCATGATAGATCGAGGATATAAACATGTGATCATGTCAAGACTTCGAAAAGATTAGAAGACACGAGTAGAGATCAAAGGCGAGTGCTGATTGAGACATCTATTCAGTAAAACCCTCACACATCTTGATTTACAAGACCTGCATGGGCCACCACTACTAAAATATGATCTATTAGCGACGTAATTTAGCGACGGCGTAAAATTACGTCGCTATATATGTAATTCAGCGACTCCTTTATATAAACATAGCAAAACGTCGCTGAATAGCGACGTTCAGCGACAGGTATAAAATTACGTCGTTGAATAGCGACGTTACATCGCTGGATTATTAAAATATGTCGCCAGTTTACGACGTTTAGCGACGTCCTCATGTGACGTCGCTAACATTTTTACTTAGGGCACAGCGTTTCATTTTTCCCACTCACTCGAAATTTCCAATTTTTCCCACTACTCCTTCCCCCCCTCCGGCGATTCCTTCGGCGACCCCTTCCCCCCCCCCCGGCGACTCCCTTCCCCCCCGGTGACTTCCTCCCTCTCCGGCGACCCGTACCCCCCCCCCCCCCCGTCGAGCTCCTCCTCCTCGAGCTCAGGTAAACCCTAACCTAACTCCTCCTCCTCCTCCTCCTCCTCTCCTATGGACACACACACACACGGACACACACGCACACACACACAGAGACACACACACACACACACACACACGGACACACACGCACACACACACAGACACACACGCACACACACGGACACATGGACACACACACAGATGAACACACACACACACACTGGACATACTGTGTCATGTTGTGGTGGACACGAGACACTATGTTGGACACGTACACATAGCCTAGATCCTTTACCAACCATTTATTTTCTATTTTAACATGTTTTTATATATCAATTTCTAAATACCCTATGTTGACTGATACCGTGTTAATTTATTATATTTTCTAATTTTGAAAACCCAGTTTTGACAACCATTTTAACCTAGTTTAATGCTTTAATTTAGATGTTTAAAACCCTAGTGTAGTGTATCTATATGTGTGCTGACTGAGTTTCAAGTTTGGGGTGATTTGGTTAGAGTTTTGGTTCTCGATTTGGGTTTGAGGTGAATGGGTCTGAAATATGTTATAGGAGTATGTAATGTTGTGTGAAATGAACTGATTTTCTTTCTTTTCCTTTCCTATTTGACTGAACACAGTAAATCCCCTTACTATCCAGATTGGACTGACCTATAGTTCATATCACTCACTCACTCACTCACTCTTGCCTAGGTACACACACGCATATAGCCTAATACAAGCATGTTAGCCTCCCTCATATACACGTATATGTGACTGTCACATGTAACAGTCAACACACTCACCCCCCATTCACATGTGCATGTACACACACCACCCACTCTCTACTTCTCTCTCTATATATATATATATGTTTGATAGATGGTATTATATACATATATACGTAACTATATCATGTAACTCATATGTGATATAGGCATATAGCTTATGTTAGAGTGTCTAAATATATGAATGCATGAAAGTTGCCTTGTCTTGTAATATAGGCATATAGTATATACATGCCTATATATATATATTATATGTATATATCTATATAGATATTACTTGTGTGTATGAGATAGCTTAAGTTGACTTTGGTCATTATTGGTACTTGAATTGATCGGAATAAAGACCCCCAATGTCGGTATCGGTCAATATTTGGTATCGGTCGGTATCGGATCGGAACATGCCAAACCGTATCGGTATCGGCCGTATCGGATCGGTATCGGCCGATACTTTAAAATTATATGAAATAGTAGTCACCCCCAAGGTTGACTATTTTTACTGAAAGTCAAAGTAGAGTAAACATCTGACCTAGATTAGACTAAGAGTTGACAAAGTCAACTATAGGTCAACCCTTGACCTAGTTTGACCTTGTTTGACTTTGTTTGACTTAGCTTGACCTTGTTTGACTTTGTTGTCTTCATGTTTGTTAAATGACACCCAGATACTAGTTTTAGTTGTTTAAATGACACCCATATACTAGTTTTAGTTTTAGTTTGCTTTGGTAACTCACTATTGCTCATTACTTGGTACTAGTTTTAG
Source organism: Iris pallida (assembly GCA_029216955.1). Taxonomy (NCBI): domain Eukaryota; kingdom Viridiplantae; phylum Streptophyta; class Magnoliopsida; order Asparagales; family Iridaceae; genus Iris; species Iris pallida. The sequence continues at coordinate 9,195,239 of JANAVB010015599.1, forward strand.
TTGATTATGTTTTTTTAAGACTAAACAAATGACACCCAGATATTACTTGTGTGTATGAGATAGCTTGAGTTGACTCTGGTCATTATTGGTACTTGAATTATAGGTTAGGCTTGTATAGCCTTGAATGGTGTGTGCTAGCTAGTATTGGGATACCAATAGCGATAAGGTAAAGGGTACCTTGGTAGGTCATGACTAGAAATAGGATATTTGACTTAGATTTGACCTTGTTTGACCAAGGTTGACTATTTGACCTAGTTTGACCTTATTTGACTTTGTTTGACTTAGCTTGACATTGTTTGACTTAGTACAACCTAGTTTGACCTAGTTTGACCTAGTTTGACTTTGTTTGACTTTGTTTGACTTAGCTTGACCTTGTTTGACTTAGTACAACCTAGTTTGACCTAGATTGCATATCACTGTTATTAGTAACTGTCCGCTACTAATGTGTGTCCCATAATAAGACATAATATACGAATTTGTGCCTGTTGGATAATGTGTGTCCATCTTTGCAGAATTATTTCCAAATGGATATGAATTACTACTTGTGAAATCATTCATGGATGTACAATCGTCGTCCTGATGATATGCGTGGTATGCATGATGAATACATAGCAGGAGTAGAGCAGTTCCTGCAGTTTGCTAAGGCGTTCCCTCAGTACATGGACGGCACCAAAATTAAGTGTCCGTGTGTGAAATGTCATAACGTGAAATATTATCCAGAAGTGGAAGTGACATATCATTTGTACTCAAGGGGTTTCACGCCTAATTACTATCAGTGGACCGCACACGGAGAACTTGTGTCTTTAGCATCAGAGCCGGAGCCTTATGTTGAGCCGTATATGCATGCGGGACCTAATTTTGTTTCAGATAATCATGCATACGACGACGGGTGCGTGAACATAGTTTTCAACGCTGCGGGGCCTAGTTTCATTTATGATGCACCTGAGGAGGCACCGAACGTCGATGTTGCACAGTTCATGGAGTTGTTGGAGAATACAAGGACTCCATTGTATCCTGGTTGTGAGGATCATTCACTGTTGGAGGTGGTTACAAGACTGTTGAGCATTAAGTCAGATTTTAACATGTCGCAAGAATGCTACAACCGAGTGTTGGAGTTGATTATAGAGATCTTGCCGGCGGGTGCTAAGTTGCCTAAAGACTTCTACCGGTCTAAGAGGATGGTGAGATCGCTCTGGATGGGATACGAGAAAATCGATTCCTGTCGCAATGGGTGCATGCTGTACTACAAAGACGACAAGGACGGAGATGTGTACAGATTTTGTGGTGCTGATCGCTATAAGACAACTAGTACAGGAAGGTCTACTGGTGCAAGAACACCGACCGATTTAATGCACTACTTGCCTTTAACGCCGCGGTTGCAAAGATTATTTATGGTGAAAGAGACGGCCGAAAATATGAGTTGGCACATGCGAGAACAGATTGAAGGAGTGTTGGATCACCCATCCGATGGAGAAGCGTGGAAGCACTTTGATCGAGTGTATCCAGATTTTGCTTCAGATCCGCGAAATGTCAGGTTGGGACTATCTTCTGACGGTTTTACTCCTTTTGGTCTTTCGGGATCCCAGTATTCGTGCTGGCCTGTGATTGTCACTCCGTATAACCTACCGCCTTGGATGTGCATGAAGACTCAGTACATGTTTCTAACCGTTATAATTCCTGGTCCAAACAGTCCCAAGAGGAATATTGACGTGTACTTACAGCCTTTGATAGATGAGTTGAATCAGTTATGGGAAGTAGGCGCTAACACATACGATATTTCCAGGAAGCAGAATTTTCAGATGAAGGCAACCCTTATGTGGACCATCAACGACTTTCCGGCCTATGGAATGTTATCTGGATGGAGCACTCATGGCCGTCTCTCATGTCCGTATTGCATGGACCGTAGTAAGGCTTTCTGTTTGAAACACGGCAGAAAATCGTGCTTTTTTGATTGTCATCGGCAATTTCTGCCAAAAGATCATCCGTTCAGAAGGAACATGAATGCTTTCCGTGCCAGCGTTGTAGAGAAGGGTGATCCACCGCCAAGGTGGTGCGGAGCCACGATATGGGAGGAGGTTAAAGATTTTCCAAGTGCTATAGAAGATCCTACAACTGGGTACAAGTGCGATGGATTTGGTAGAGTTCATAACTGGACAAAGAGGAGCATATTCTGGGATCTGCCATACTGGAGTACCAATCTGATCAGACATAATCTTGATGTCATGCATATTGAGAAGAATGTGTTTGATAACATAATTAATACTGTGATGGACGTAAAGGGAAAAACGAAAGACAATTCCAAGGCCAGGTTGGACTTAGAAGAAATATGCAAACGCCCTGCGTTGCATTTGATACAGCAGAATGGAAAACAGTTCCTGTCGAAGTCAATTTTCTCGCTAGACAAGGAGGATAAAGTGAGACTTTGTCGATGGATCCAGGGCCTAAAATTTCTAGACGGATATGTGTCAAATCTGAGAAGATGTGTCGATCCGAAGGAAAACAAATTGATGGGTATGAAGAGCCACGATTGTCACGTATTCATGGAGAGGTTAATTCCGATTGCATTTCAGGAATTCTTACCGCAGGCAGTTTGGGATCCATTGACGGAGCTTAGCATATTCTTCAGGGATCTTTGTTCTAAGAAATTGTTCGTTGATCGTCTAGAAAAGCAAGAGAAAGACATTGCGGTAACACTATGCAAGCTAGAGAGGGTGTTTCCTCCTGGATTCTTCGACTCTATGGAGCATTTGCCGATTCATCTATCCTATGAGGCACGTGTTAGTGGACCCGTCGAATATCGATGGATGTACCCGTTCGATCGATATTTGAATCACCTAAAAAGAAAGGTGAAAAATAAGGCACGGGTCGAGGGTTCTATTTGTGAAGCCTATGTTCTCGAGGAGATTATAAACTTTTGTTCGATGTATTTCAAGCCTCATGTTGCAACTAATAGAACGAGAGCTTCCAGAAACGACGAGGGAGATCATGAAAGTAATGATACAATACTGAAGGTATTCAATGCTCCAGGAAAGCCATCGGGTAAGATGAAAAAGAGATATCTGAATGATGATGAGCTAAGGGCTGCTCAGGTGTATGTATTACTCAACTGCGACGAGGAGGAAATAGAAAAACTGAAGGGGTAAGTAAATAATACGTCTATATTATTTTAATAGTGTTAATTATTATACTATTACATTAATTGAACGATGTTGTTTTCAGCATATTTAATGATGATGTGAGGTCGGGTAGGCCACACATAACAGAAGAAGAACTAGAACAAGAAATGAGGCGTTATTTTCCATCATGGTTGAGTGCATATGTAAGACTTGAGAACTCTGTAATTACCTTTTTGTATATGCACTTGATTGAGAATGAGCTTAATTGCTTCTTTCGTGGTATTTAGGTCGATCGTCCATACGCAAGACTTGAGAATGAGTCTATAATAACGCTAGCCAAGGGACCAATTTATGCTGCAAAAATATAGCCAAGCTACTGTGTTAATGGGTTTAGGTTCAAGTCAACAACTTACCCGATCAGAGACAACTTTGTGGATCTCGATTCCACCAAAAACAGCTGTTTGTGTATCAGATCTTCGAACTACAAAGATGTTGATGCGGGCAACAATTTCTATGGCGAGTTACGGGAGATCGTGGAGCTGACATATAGTTATGGAATAGAGCCTGCTAAGATTGTGTTATTCAGGTGTGATTGGTTCGATCCTATTGAAGGTCAAGGTTGGAAAGTAGACAAGCACGATCTTGTTGATATAAACTATCGGCGTCGATATCAAGCCTATGAACCATTTGTCCTATCAAGTCAGGCTCAGCTCGTGTACTTCACAAGTTATCCTAAACGGGGAACAACAAGGTCGGACTGGTGGGCAGTATGCAAGACCAAAGCTAGAAATACCTTTGAGGTTGACGATATAGCTTATCAACAGGATGAACTATCTCTTGTAACAAATATTATAGAAGTGGACACGACGGAAGTTCTCTATTACACATCTAATTGTGTAGAAGAAGTAGAATTATATGAAGAGGAAGATGCAGATGAAAGTGAAGATGTAGAGGAGGAAGAAGAAGAAGAAGAAGAAGAAGAAGAAGAAGAAGAAGAAGAAGAAGAAGTAGTAGATGAGCTAAACGAACTAGATGAATTTTCAGAAGAGGATTAAATCTGTACGTTTGTTTTATCATCATATTTGACACTTTAGTGACACTTCTATCATATAAATCTATGACACTTCAGTGACACTTTATTGACACTTTTATTGACACTTCAGTGACACTTTTTGACTATGATATTTTTCAAAAATCTGTGATGTCTATCATATAAATATATTTTTTTGTTTTATTGTCATATGTTTTATTGTCAGGTATGACTAGACCATCTGGACGACGCGGAGGATTATATATTAGGCAGCCCCATCAGCCTCGGGCTGGGAATGGAGAGGGCAGTTCCGTACCCTCATCCTCATCTCCGAGTACGCCAGTGTACCGTTCTGTTCCCGGTCCATTACCTGGACAGGGCAGTTCTAGCAGGTTGGCGACTCCTCCCTCGTCGTCCAGCCTTCCTGATCCTGCGTCCAGCATCCCTGATCCCCCGTCCAGCATTCCTACTGTCGACGGCTCTATGGAGGGAGCCCACGTCGATCATATGGAGGACGGCAATCAGACTGATCCTGCCCAGGCAGGAGGTGAGAGCGACCCTCCATGCGCTCCCCCGGGCGAGACGCGTATGGAGATTTGGACGGACGGACCTATGAAGTAAGTTAATTAATTATTATATATTTCTCAAATGATTATATGTACATATATATTCATGAAAAATTATTATTGTATAGATATCGGCCATCTGCAGTACAGAGACAGCTGGGGACATTTGTGAGGCAGAACTATGGTTGACCTTGGCTCAACTACTCAGATGCTTCCGCAGATAGGAAGGCCTTTTGGTTCGCCCACTTCAAGGTAAAAAATTTGTTTATTTTTAAATTTTAATAATCATTTGTGTATATTATACAACTTTTGTATTTTATTTCTTGTAGAGGACCTATTTCTATCCACCACACCGGGCGGCGAGGATCGAGGGCCAATTTTCTGCCGTCATAGCCAAGCTCATCCGTGATGCGATCGACGACCAGAAGCGTCGTGATTGCTCTGGACAGCCGATCCAGGGTTGGATTACGCCAGAGCAGTGGACTGCGATGAAGGCTAGATTCAGCGAGCCCAAGTACCAGGAGCGGTTTGAGAAGGCCAAGGTGGCGCGGTCGAGCGCCGGTAAGTGGTGTGGTGGCTCTATTCCGATGACGGAGCATTTTTGTCGTCTGGTACATTTTCTATGACGGACATTAATTTATATATAGTTCGATATAATGTTTAATACTAATAATAGATAATATATTTTAACAGGTAAAGAAGGGTGAGGACCCGAACATGGTGACCGTCTTCCTGGTCACCCATCGGAGGGCTGGGGACTTCATTGACGAGAGGGCGACGCAGGCATATGTACGTTCTATTCTTTATATTAACTGACTATAATTTAGAAAACAGGAAAATAGATATCAATATAGACTTTAGTAAACACTTACACGTTAGCAAACATGTTCTAGGCCGAGTTTGTTCGGCTACAGAAGGAGGCGGCTGATGCTGCTGCTGCCGCTAGTGCGCAAGCAGAGGGAGGGGCTGGTACTTCCTCCCAGCCGCCTGCAGAGCCATCGCTGGACGAGCTCTGGATGACCGTCGTTGGCGTTCTTCAGAAGGGTACGTACTACGGTACGGGATCCTACGGCGCGTATTTGGCTTCGGAGTCATCCCGGGCCCCCTCTGTCAGCACGCAGTCTCCGGCTACGCAGGCGTCGTCACGAGCTGAGGATGTTCGTCATCAGATCGAGGAGCTGCGTCGCGAGTTACAGTAGCAGATTTCTGATGCAGTCGAGCGACGATCCGACCCTCCGATCGTCACTGGACGATTTGATGCGGTCGAGCGCAGTATACATGAGTTGATGACTCTGCATCAGACTACAGCTGCCAGCTTGCAGACGCTCACTGAGTCTACGCATCGTACAGAGCGTAGACAGGTCGAGCTGGAGGGATCGCAGAGGAGCATATCTGCCTCACTCGCTCAGTATACTGAGAAGGTGGTGAGTACCCTTGCTGCGCATGGTGAGCGACTGCGAGAGCTGGAGCAGGTACGTCCTCCGGGTCCATCGACGGTGCCGACTCCAGACATTCTACTGCCTCCTACTGCCCCTACGGTGCAGCTCACCCAGGAGTAGTATGAGTACATACTATCCCAGATGCGCGGCAGGAGTCCTCAGTGATCCAGTAGATATTTTTTATCATCTTTGTATGTATTGGCCCTATGGGCCTATTGACCATTCTATACACTAATTTTCATTCTTATTTGCCCTCCATTGTGGACATGTATGTTTGTTGGATATTTACTTTGTGATATTTACTTTGTTGGTATTTTTATTGTTATATTTACTTTGTGATATTTACTTTGTGATATCTGCGATGGGGATGACAAATATACCTACGCTGGGTTATAAGCGATGATCTGATATACAAAGGAGGTGCTGCCGAAATTTTAAAAAAATATATTGTGTATTTTTGTTATGATGTGTGTCTGTGTTTACAGTGAATGCGAAATGCAGTATTCGAAAACCATCGACAGTTTCGATTACTGTTGTATGTTTTATCTTGGATAGAAATAGCAACAGTTCAGGGTGCACTTCTGAGAGCTTCATTTTCACGTCCTTCACTTTCTCAGACGTCGTAAAGGTTTCCGAGAAGGTGAAGGACGTGAAGAGGAAGCTCTGAGAAGTGCACCCTGAACTGTTGCTCTTTCTATCCAAGATAAAACATAGAACAGTAAGTGAAACTGCCGATGGTTAGAACACTGCACTTCACACACACTGTAAACACAGAAGCACAGCATAACAAAAATATCAATTATATTTTTTAAAATTTTTTTTTTAACATTTGCGACGTATAGCGACGTTCTGCGACGTACTGCGACGGCAGATAGACGTCGCTATACGTCGCTAACTAGCGACGTTACGTCGCTAGATGTCGCTAGGGAGGACGTCGCCAAATCATGCCATGTCATCATATATAAATAACAGAGCGTCGCAAGTGGTCGCTTTACGTCGTCATTTTGGCGACGTAATTAGACGTCACTATATGTCGCAATTTTTGCGATGGCTACCGACAATAAATTACGCGTCGCCAATAGCGACATTCGGCGACTAAAGTGCCATCTGCGACTTGCCTTTAAGCGACGTCCCCTTTTAGTCGCTAAATACGTTGCTAATTGGTTTTAGCGACGTAATTTCCTTATTTAGCGACGTTTCCGAACGTCGCTAAAATGAGTTATTTTAGTAGTGCACCACTTAAACTGTATCACGCCCCAGAACCAAAATACTGGAGAGCGGGGGACAGACACAGCCAGCTACGTACATTGAAGTGAATCCTACCTCGCAATATGGTTACGGCTGTCTAGATGCATGAGGGTTTACTACAAGCCATTAGTCTCTTAGGGTCAAGAACAAGCCTAGTGTCTCAATCTTAAGCAAGCAAGTAAATATAACAAGATGGTAGATCATCAGACATATAAAGTAAGGCATCCCAAACATTACATATTCAGATGATCATGAACTAATCATACAAAATACGAAGACTAGCAAGAGTTTAAGTCATGCATGATCAACCCTAAGATATGTCAATCATGTTACAGCCATTAGGCAGACAGGAATGTAAATTCAACATGAGCTAACACTTGCTCGGCGGCTAAACGCCTCAAAAGGATAATTTTACAATAGAAAGGAAGAGCAAAATAAAACCCACTCGTTGCCTGGGTTTCTTCTAGTAGTCACCATCTAGTAGAAAGGCTGGAAGATCCTCGGGAGCTGCTCCTAAATCTGGCCATACAATACCAGCTAGGTCAGACCCCAGAAAGAGCAAGTGCCACAAAGGAGGCTTCACTTAAGAACTAAAATCAGCATATTGGCAAATAAGGACATAAATGAAATAATAAAAGACATGAGTTAGAGAAAACAGGGTGATAAATGATAAGATAACTAAAGGACTATTCCGGTAACCAAGTTAAAACCCGTAAACCAAACAAGGACCGGGGTTGTAACCCTTCACCTGAACAGAACTTAGTCGCTAACCAATTATCGATAAAATAAAGCATACACAAGCATGTCCTGAGATAGCCATGTACTGGATCTAGACAAGACTAGACAAGATGAGACTCCATCCAACATTCACGACCAAGCAAGAGTACGACTTGATATTTAAACTAACTAGGGTTATCACAAGCCTAGCTACTAGCAAGATGTAACGAGATATCCCTACGGCCATAAGCCCTGCAGACTATCCAGGTTATCTAGACGCAAGATTCATGCTAGGAATTATTATGACTTGTTCGGTGACTTGAGAGCAACACATGACAGTATTCATAGTAATTATTTCATGAAGTGCCCCACATAACAGTGAGCTGGAAATGTGCCCTACTCGTCGGCAGGCTACAAGTCCTTCAGAGAAGGCACCCAGATAATGGGATTGCTTGTAGCCAAAATACCTCTCTATATGAACTACTTGATCAATATAGTCATTAACCTAGTCCGATTCAGTATAAATCCCTGACCGTGGTAACCAGGGATACAAGTCCTAGACATGATGTGAGACAAGACTGGTAGCTTATACAAGCACATTCAATACAATCACCCACGGCGTCATGATGAGAATTTACTTAGCATGTCGAGATAGCCGTCGCAACAGTATTCAAGATTATATGTTAGACTTACTTATCAAGGTTACTTGTCAAGAGTGCGCCACGACGGGCCACTATCAAGATTACTTATCATGTCAAGAGTGCGTCACGACGGACCACCATCAAGAATTATCATACCAATTTTGCTTATCAAGAGTGCGCCACGGCGGGCCACTATCAAGAATTATTATGCCAATGTTGCTTGTTACTTGGTAAGAGTGTGCCTTAACAGGCCACTATCATGTTCTATCCATATTTATCATGAGTGATAGAAACTTGCATAAAATAATTAGTAACATATTCTTGTAGCCAAAGAAAAGATCTATAACTTTCATGTTAGGAGTTGGAAGAAATTCTCGCCACAATTCAGCCAAATAGGACATAAAACAGCCAAAAACAGCCAAAATAGGCACTATACGGCAGTATGCAAGCCATGCGACACTATTCATTCCTGCGGCCCTATACATCCATACGGCACTATGCAAGCCATACGATAATATTCATTCCTACGGCACTATTCATCCATGTTGTACTATTCATTCCTGCGGTACTATACATCCATACGGTACTATACATGCCATATGGCACTATTTATTCCTACGACACTATTCATTCCTGCGGTACTATTCATCCATGCGGCACTATTCATTCCTGCGGTACTATACATCCATGCGACACTATACAAGTCCTACAGCACTATTCATTCCTGCGGGACTATTTATCCATACGATACTATTCATTTCTGCGATACTATGCATCCATGCGGTACTATGCAAGCCATGCGGCATTATTCATTCCTACGGCACTATGCATCCATGTGGCACTATGCAATCCATATGGTACTATTTATTCCTGTGGTACTATGCATCCATGCGGCACTATACAAGCCATACGACACTATTTATTCCTACGACACTATGCATCCATGTGGCACTATGCAAGCCATGCGGCACTATTTATTCCTGCGATACTATGCATCCATGCGGTACTATATAAGCCATATGGCACTATTCATTCCTACGATACTATTCATTCCTGTGACACTATTTATCCATGCGACACTATTTATTCCTGCGGCACTATTCATCATCCCTGCCAAATTCAGGACTGATGAACTAAAAACTGTCCAAATCTTATTTTGGCCATAACTTCCTCAAAACAAGTCAAAATCTAACTTTTCAAAGATCCATTTTGGGTAAAATTAAATTATTTACAACATAGAACAATCAAAACTTGAAAATAATAAAGTTTGGTAGATCAAAACCCAAGAAATCCGAAAAGGCTATAAACTTAGATCTATAAAAATCTATCCATTAAACCCAAAAATGTCAAGTTCTAAAGAGGCTTAAAATCAAGTAAAGAAGAGAATGGAACAATAAAACTTGAGATCCATCATGAAGCAAGTTGCACTTGCCTAGGACTTGGTAGGTGGAAGGAGTAAATGAAGAAGATGAAGAAGTAAATGAAGAAGTGAATGAGGAGAGAGAGGAGTTGGGTTATATATCAACCCTCTCCATCTCAAGCCAAGCCAAACCAAGTCAAATTGATCCAAACCAATCAAATAAACCAAGTCAAGGTTAAACCAAGATTAGGCTAAGCAAAATAAGTCTAACTACGGTCGACCTGATAAATACCAAAAATCTCGTATACGCATACGAAAATACGTATAACGGGAAACGGGAGTGACGAATGCTGAGCAAGACGATGAGCCAGTTTGTTTCCATCCCTTCTAATGAAACGAAGCTTCAGCAAGGGTTTTGTTTTAATTGTTTTCTTCAAAGAAAGGATCTAATCCTTTAGTCTCCATGGTGCCAAGTTCATATCCCCCTGGAAGATCTTAGTAGCTACCAACGGGTCCCCTTCTATTGTTACTTCACTATAGTTGAGCTCCTTGACCAGGAGAGAACTGATGTGAATGGCTTGAATCTCTGCTTGTAGGCTAATATCCACCGTGAATGGTGCTTGTCCAAACCATATTGAGCCAGCTATTAAAGTGCCATTGGAGTCTCTAGCAATAGCGGTCGCTGTAATTGATTATTGTGACGTAGCGTCGTCGAAATTAATTTTAATGTGTCCGATCTCCGGCGGCTTCTACTTATTGTTTGTACTGTATTCCTTATGACTCTCCCTAGTCTCCGTGGGATTGTCGGACCCTATGTAAGAGTAATACTGATGATTGATCAATGTCGCTTCCATGATATGTCTAGGGTTTGGTTTTGCTTGATGGAAGATGTAGTCTCCTCGCACTTTTCAAATAGCCTGTGCTATGTTATCCCCAAACCGGAAAGCCTCATGCGACTCCGAATGTTTAATCCATTCCTCGAATATACGTTCAGTTGAATGATGGCTCTGAATCCTGAGACCCAGAGGTGATATAAACCAGACCTCCCTCGTGATGTTGTAGTGCATAAATAGATGATTTGTCTCTTCCTCCTACATTAGGCAAAATAGGCAGAGGGGATTTGCACTTGGTATCCGCTTGTTAATTGCTGCATTTAGGGGCAGAGCTTGGTTCAGTAATCTCCAAATGAATGTGAGTATCTGAGGCAAAATATTGTTAATCTTCCATATCTTCTTACACTGGACTACATTCCTTGCACTTGAGGATTAGCTTGGCTCCCGTATCAAGATTGTTTCATAAAGTGACTTTGTGGAGAATGATCCGTTCATCGTACAGGTCTATAGTAGTTCATCCGGGCCCTCGGCTTCCTCTAGGTTGATGTCAGTAATTGCTTTAGCCTCCATTGGTAAGAAAATAGAATTGATAAGATCAGTATTCCATCTCCTTCTTTGCCTATCCATCAGCTCTCTAACCATTGATGGTCCTGTATGGCTCTGTCTGTTGTCCTATGGCTTGAATCCTGGTAGGTTAGGAATCCAAGGATCGGTGTATATGTTGAGCCAACCCACTCCTGACTTTCCAACAGATATAATTTGCCATGATATTTCTCATCTCAAGGATAACAGACCAAGTCGATGAGGCTCTACGAGATTTTCTCACCGACCAAAAGTCTTTGTTCTACAAGTAGCTCCCCTTTAATAGTCGCACACATAACTGCTCCGAATTTGCCAGAAATCTCTACAGTAATTTCTTGACTAGTGATTCATTAACCCAAATTGGATTCCTGAATCCTAGCCCCTTCCTGTTTTGGTTTTGTGATCCTCTCCCAAGACATGAAGTGAAGCTTCTTTTCTGCCCTGTCATGTCCCCACCAGAACGCTCTCTGTTGCAACGATAGCACATTTGTGACAGCACGAGGGATTTTATAGGCAGACATGTAGTAGATCGGGATGGCTCCTACCGCCGACTTTATAAGCACAGCTCGACCGGCATGAGACATGGTTTTCGCTTTCCAACCTTTGAGCCGTGTATCACATTTTGTAACTAGTGCGTCATATGAGGAACGACGGCTCTTAGAAAGAAGAAGCGAATGGCCCAGGTATATGTTTTCCATCATTAAGTATTCATCTAGCATCGTTACAAAATAATTCTAAAATGCTTTAGATCATTAAGCATCATTTACCATCATTTACAAGATGAACCCAGAATAAACCCAAAATACCTTCGCATTAAGCGACATCTCTATTATTTGTAAATGAGCCCAAAACGCTTTTTAAGGACCTGCAAATGAAAAAAATTTGTATCACGAGCAAGGGCATGTGCTAACTATGTTGTTTATTGCAAAGATAGAGGGTAGCCACTACTTACTAGCATTAGTTGTTGTTACAATCGAGAAAACAAAAGTATATATCAGCAATAAAAATTGAATGTATTGGAGGAAGAATATGTGATTCGCCGAGGTGATCAAAATCACTCATTCTTAAAGTAATTCAACCATGTTGTCAATTGTTTTCAAGAATCAAGAAGTTCACAAGATACTCCTAGAATATTCGTTGTTGCACAACCCCTATCATGTTGTGATATTATGGTTGAACTAGGGGAACAAATTGACATTCTTTGTGGACGTCAATTGGTGGGTCACTAGAGTACATTGGTGGCTTTCATTTAGACTACTATAAATGAAGTGTTCTATAATATAAATGAACCATACTACATATATGAAAATGTCTCTATGACCAAATAAATGGTTCGATTAACTACTCAGTTAGAATTTGATCAGACTGAAATTACTCTATAAAAATGGTACACTTAGTTGAATCATCTTAGAAGGTAATCAAACTCATACTTACATCAGATGTAACCCACTAGCAACTCGGGTCTTTGTAACTGCCAGTTGGTCATCTCCCAATGCCATGTAAGTGGTCGTGTGGCTTCCACTGGATGGTAGCTCAGCCCATGATGTTAAAGTGCTAAGTGTACCAACAAAGTACCACTTTGTATTCTTAAGTCCATTGTCCAGTTTGGTTTTGAACCAAACCAAATCAAGCCAAATTTACACAGACTAGAACTGGTTCGGCTCAAGAACCATTTGGGCTTTAGAAGAATGTGTCAAAACAAAATAAGTTTGAGGTAGGATTTGAACATTGTCCTCCTTATCCACACTAACACTAGTTAAGACCTAGGCTATAACACAACCCTTAGCATATTTCCAATACACATAAACTGATAAAGATATATATAAAAAGTCAATATCTAGGATTTTATTATATTGTAATCAATAGATCCTGATTTGGAGTATTGTCTAACTGTAGGAGATTGATTAACTACTATAGATTGGTAGTGATATATTCTAGAATGGTTGTATTATATATATTTAGTTTGATTCAATATAATGAGTATGCCATAATTCTCCCATCCAAAGGTATCCCTCTCACACCAAACTCGAGAATTTGCTTTGGGACTCCACCTTTACCACTTCACCCCACCCAACTGGCATTCCAAAACCCACCTTCTGAATCCAACTCATCCATACTTAAATCACCACCCCGCTAGATCCAACACCTATTCCTTCTCAACATAAGGGTATAGTTACTCGATCCAAAATTAATATCCATAAACCAATCTAAAAACTCAATCTTACTGCTCAACTTTCTACCAAACCTGACTTTGAACCCTCTATATTGGCCCAGGCGATAAAAGATCCTATATAGCATCAAGCCATGTCTGAGGAGTATGATATGCACTTATTTGGAACGGGAGATGGACCCTTGTTCCCTCTCAACCGTTTTAAACTATCATTGTGCAAGTGGATCTTTCTAACCAAATATTTCTCTGATGGTTCTATTGACAGGTACAAAGCACGTTTAGGTGCCAAGGTGTTCCACCAACGACCAGATATTGACTAGCATGACACCTTCAATCCTGTGGTCAAACCAACAACATTACGACTTATTATCTCCATTACCGTCACTCGTGGTTGGTCACTGCGCCAACTTGATGTCAATAATGCATTTCTCTAAGGCTCTTTCTCTAAAGAAATTTCTATGGCCCAACCACAAGGATTCATTGACAAAGGCCATCCTTATCATGTCTGCAAACTACATAAAGCAATATTGTCTCAAACAAGCCCCTCCTGCATGATACCATGAGCTACGTCAGTTCCTCATTAATATTTTTGACTTCACTAACTCATGTCGACACATCACTATTTGTCTGTAGTGCTTCTAACATCATGATATATCTCTTGGTCTACGATGAAGACATCATTATCACAGAAAATAATGATACAGCAGTACAAACTTTTATTCATCTACTTTTAAATGGGTTCTTTCTGAAGGATATTGACCCCATTTCATATTTTCTTAGAGATGAAGTTATTCTACATCTACAGGGCATATTTCTTTCTCAACGATGATATATCCATGATCTTTTTACTCGTACTTGATGACTGATGTCAAGCTCGTGTCTACACCACTTGCCACTACCCTAATACTTATACTTCACACTGGATCATCCGACTTTGATCTAATAGAATATGAATCCATTAGTGCCAGTCTCCAATACGTATCACTCATGCATCATGACATTGATTACATGGTCAACAAGTTATCACAATTCATGCACTGCCCCAAGACTGATCATTAAAATACATCAAGGCGTCTACTATAGTATCTTTGTGGTACTCTTACTCAAAGTGTTGTTCTCTACCCCAACTCATCAATGTCACTACATGAATTTTCGAGCGCCGACCGAGCTAGAAACAAAGATGAGTTTACCTCAACAAGTGCCTATGTCATCTATATTGGTTACAATCCAATATCATGGACTTCAAATAAATAAAGGGTCATGGCTCGCTCTTCCACCGAGGCTAACTATCGAGATGTGGCTACGAAATTTGTAAAAATTTGTTGGATTTATTCTCTACTTATCGAGCTTAATATTTCTATACCTCAGCAACCAATTATCTACTTTGACAGCATTGGTACAAGAAAATCTATACTCAAATTTGGTAGTTCATTCTTGTAGTGCCCCGTTTTCCATAGGCGATGGACTCCGCAATATGCTTGTGCCAAGTCAGATCGGTCGGAAACATAGATGGACATCTAACTCGATCGCTGAGATTGGTAAACGATAAAACCTTACGACATCGATCAAATCGATTTGGACGAATGTTACGAGAATCGATCCAATTAATAGAATGGCTTCTGTTGGAATAAGTCCTAGATGTAGCAAGCTGCGTCTCAACGAGGGAGCTCTATATAAGAGTCCCTTCGACGGAACCAGACTGTTGTATGGTTTTCTTGGCGCTTTTGCTGTTTGGTTTTTATGAACGTGTTTTTGCGTCATTTCTGAATACATTCTATAAATTTCGAAACAAAGGATTAAAGAAGAAATTCTGACTAAGTGTTGGTGCCATTACAGGAGCTCGCATAACTAAAGCTTGAACATTGCGAAGCGCTTCGATGGTCGGCACGATCAAAATACTTGGTGGGTGATTCGGTCACTTCTTTTCTACTCTGTCCTGCAAACAAAATTCTTTTTCCTTGAACTTATTCAAATCGAAGATGCCAAGTTAAATGCATGCCAATCCACTAAGATCAAGAACTCGAGGGAAAATGTATCGATTTAGAGAAATCTACTCTGAAAATATAAGTTTCGCACCAAAACGAGAAATTTTAAGGTTCTAGTAAAAAGATAGATTATTTCATGTGCTATAAAATAATATGAAATATCAATTGTGGTTTATGATGCCTTGGACAATTTGGTGCCTACGGGACGCTAAATCGTTAGTACGGCTTTAGAAAAAATGAATTGTTGCATGAGTTGGAAGAAATGGTAATGCCATTCAATACTGTCCGTGCTATACAAATCTCTTGCATATCTTAAAATGTTCACGCATTGGCATGGTCATGGACAACTTGTGCATGAGTTTGATTTTCTTCAAATCGGTATCCGGGACATCGGTATCGAATTGACCTAGGAGGAATGAATAATCATGCTTCGGCACTGATGTATTATGGGACCGTCAGTCAGACTTGCAACCTAGACTGAACGGGCCAAAATTTCGTTGAGATTGTCCCAAGTGGTGTGTAACACCAGTGATCGCACATATAAGATAGTAGCATGCTCACTTATTGTCTTATGCAGGTAGTAAGTATTATCTCTATTTTTATGCAGGGACAAGCACGACCATAGTAAGAACTGTAATAAATCGTTATGTTTCATTTTATGCTTTACTACTTAAAAGATGGCTATCGATATGAACTGAATTCATTTAGTTCTAAATAGAAAAAAAACTCTAAAGCATGCCTACCTTAACAATCAGAGTCAGTTTAGATGAGTGGGTTCGTCTCATCCACTTAGCAAGTGTGCTAACACCCTACCCAACTCCCCAGGTGCTGCAAGAGCTCTAAACTAAAGCCGAAGTACAGAGAGGCATTTTGAAGCTCTTCCTATTCGGAAGTATTTTGAAGCCAATTCATTGAAAGCTTATGTATAAAGGGGCGAATGTATGGAATGACAAGTATTAGTTCAGGCAACTTGTCGAGTATATTTCTTTTATTTCAATCAATGTAGCCGTAACGGCATCCAATGTAATTACGACTTGACTTCGTTGCAAGCTATAAATGAAAAAGCATATTTCTATCTTCCTAAACTGCACGTTCAATTCTGATGTGATTTGTGAAGTTTTAACTTGGTATTTCAATATAATGATCAAACATAACATTCTTGCCTTGTACGAGTACAATTCTAGACTCGTACGGCATCATGACTTAGCGAGGACGATCGATTTGGCATAATACTATCGGGGACGAATGGTTCATCGACTCGGGGCGTGACAAATTGGTATCAGAGTACAGTTATGTTTCCTCGGGTTTTTGAAAACGGTTTCACTATTGGAATATTCGTTGCGATTGCTCAATTTAATGCTTGTTGACATGTTGCGTGAAATAAAAGTTCTATACAGGTAAGCCCGTAGATATTTTGAAATACTAACGGGTTTACTTTGTTTGTAGGAATGACGAAAAAAAATAAAAAAAATCCTGGCACAGCAACCAACACCGTGGATAGTTCATCAAGGTCAAAGGGTACTAGCCCTAGCGAGGCTACGATAGAGAAAATGTTACAGTTGATGGAGCTGCAGCAGCAACAGCTTCAGATGCAAATCAAAGCCCAATTTGGTGCGCAGTAGAAGCAAATGGACAACATAACACAGATCGTAAGCAAGATGGTAGGCAATACCAAAGCAAAGGTCGTGGTATCCGAAGAGAGACAAGATGTTCAAGATGAATTCGAGGAAGAAGCTCAACCACAAATGATAAACTCTTCTTCCTTATTCAAAGCAAAGGATCGCAAGATGAACCAACCTAAATTCAATGGCCGAGCAGAGCCTGATGTGATAGTGGGGTGGCTCGCGAAGATTAAGGACTTATTTAATCTGCTTAGCATTGAAGGGTCCCAGAGGGTAACATGTGCGACGTTACAGCTACAACTGAGGGCTTACGACTGGTGGGCAGCTAAGAAGCAGGAAATCTACGAAGCCGATACCGACACCACAATTTCCTAGAAAATTTAAGGAAGCATTTCATAGAATCATAGAAAATATTGGGTTCATGCGGATCACAACTGACCGCATGAGTACCCTGGAACAGATTGACCCGCATAAAGAAGATTTGCATGACAGACTCAGCACGTCCCCTGTGGCCCATCTTCACCAGACTGACTTTTAAGCCGCAGAGAGAATAGTTACTTATGCGGCCAAGCTGATCAATCCTTCTGATAAAGCTGACAAAAATCTGGTATGATAAAGCTGACAAACTTTGGCAAAACTGGCAGCTCTGACAGCTTTGACAACTCTGACACCCAGACAAAAAGAAGATAAGACATGATTAGACTGGACATAGCCATACGGCCAAATGGACTGCGACCCGAGCCGCATGAACCTTATGCGGCTCAATCTATGTACTTCATGCGGCCAAGGGTAACTGCAATCTAAGTCGTATGAGCTTTATGCGGCCCATAATATAGAACCTATGCGGTTCAAAGTCCCCAAGCTACATGCAGACTAAGGGAGACTGTCGCATGAGTCTTATGTGGCCCAGCATGGCCGAACTCTGAAGGGCCTATGTGGCTCAAAATGACTCAATTAGACTGATCCTATCTTACGATGAGACACATGGCAGGCTGACCAAGTCTCAACCACCCAGATTCGATACAACAAAATCTCAACAACCACCACCAGCTGGCAGCCCGAGATCGAGTCTTTGTGCGCTGTGAGAGAAAAGTGGCCACGTGGCCCTTTATGCGGCCCAAAAATCTATTATTGCAGAAAATGCTATAAATAGCAGGGTACCACACCCAGGCAAATGGTTGGAAATCCAAGGCTGGTAACCTATGAAGGGCAATTTTTTGGGAGCAAGGAGCACGTCAGATAGTCCAAGGAGTAAGGCAGAGTTGCTACACTTTCTCGAGCCTCTATCGTCACCCGCCAGAATCAAAACTAAACAATTGTACTTAGATTGTTTCCTAGGGTTTCTTTCTAGACTTTCTTTTGTACAAACGAGTTTGCAATCAAGTTTAATTCATTTATAATTTTGTTGTGCTTGATATTTTATGGCAAACATGATGGCGACTCTGCTGGGGATATCCTTCTATTCTGATGAGAAGTTGGTAACACAATCTGACGTGTCCAAGCTCGGCTCTACGCAATAAATGCTCGTGCTTCGATTTGACCAACGAGTATTCGAAGAAATGCTCTTTGAAGGAAACACCAGCCCATCGCAGAAGCGAGATAACCCAAAGAGAGCCCGCAGAATGTCGATGCACAAAATTGTTACCCCCGACCAGGTTCACGAAGAAGCTTATTTTGCAGCCCAAGACGGTGATCAAGACTCTCCTGCGGCCTTGCTTTCGACTGCAGATAACCCCACTATCCCCAAATCAAACAAAGAAAAATACTACGATGCTGAGGTTTTAGGGGCACAAGGGAAATCCATACGGACAAGGAAGAGGCCGCATAAGAGAAATGGACAGATGACTCATGCGGCAGCCAACTCTGGCCGCAGACAGATCGCCCATGCGACAGCCAACTCTGGCCACAGGCAGATCGCCCATGCGGCAGCCAACTCTGGCCGCAGGCAGATCGCCCATACGGTATCCAACTCTGGCCGCAGGCAGATGGCCCATACGGCAGCCAATTCTGGCTATAGGCAGAGTGTCTCATGCGGCCCTGTCAGAAGCTCTGTGTTCGACCGTCTCTCATGCTGGCCTGACTCTATGCGGACCATTGAGAATGTGGGATGTATCAATCTGGACTCTTTCTACTATGCGCCTTCGAGTACTAAGTCAAAGAAGTCTAGGGCAGTGCGGGCCCAACAAGTCCAGTCAACTGTCCAAGTTGCTAACCGTCAGCGGGCACCGTTAACTGTTATACGGGCTCCTGATGGAAAGTTGTACAGAACCACCGCGTCTAGTCCTCCAGGGCTAACGGACAGGGTGGGTCTCAAAAGTCTTCCTCCAATGATCGATAGCAAGTGCTTTTACTAGCCTCAGATCTGGGAGAAAACTTGATACCTACGTACCCGTGTGCTCGGGATACTCGAGTCCATAAATTGGATACAAAGGTAGATCATCCTACAATCGACTTGCGAAAGGTGATTACTCACAAACCCAAGAAGAAGGAAGCAACCTTGCCGTGCGATGAGCCCCTCTCGGGACGTCGTTTTGCCCAAGTCATCATCAACTGCTGCTGCGACAAGTCGTCAGCACCTGAAGATCGGCAGTCCATTTTCCAACGACTGTAGCAGCCAACACCTTTCCAACAACAACTTCAGAAATAGGTGTAAATTTTGGGAGACGAAGAATTTTTTGTCGCCTCATGTAATTCAACCCGGCAGGTTCTTTCCGACAAGGAAGGAAAGAAGATAGGCTCTTCCAGCCCGACAATCTTCGCTAATATTACAAGGAAACTCTCATCTGGAGGACTCCCACCGGCAACCACAGGGGGTGTCTACCTAGGTACTCGATCCAAAAAGAAGCTTTCAACACCTGGGGTGCATCCTTGACCTCCCTGGGGGTAGATGAGGCTGGGTTTTGTAGTCCCCTCAAAGTATGAGACAACCCGGTGTTCCAAGAGCATACACAGGGGGTAGCGATCTACTGGAATTACATAACAGACGTAGACGTCCCTGAGGATGACCGCCCTTGCCAAAACGATGTGGCTTCCTGCATAGGGGGTTTCACCCCTTCCGAGTTCGAGGAAGTAGATATTCCGACATTCCCTGACGATTTCTCCGTACGGGAATGCGACACAGAGAGCACCTCTGTTACGATCGCTTCCACCTCTACCCACGTGCAGACAGTCTTTATGGCCGATGATGATCATGAAGTGCCTACTGACCGACAATGTCTGGAAGTACTTGAAGCCATGCTCCTGTCCATGGTCAAGTCAGTAGACGAAATCAAAGCTGCCTTGCCGACTCAACCAGCAAGGAGGCCTGGACAAACAAGCTTGGGACCCGCAGTCAACGCGGACTCCAATACGACTGCTCCTCTATTGGATGACAATCCTCTAGGAGCCTCCGCTCCTTCAGCTGCAGATGAAGCCAGGGAAGTCCAGGAGCTTCGGGCAACGCTGTATCCTGTTTGATGGAGAGATGTGCCTTTTTCACTATTGTACAAGCCGTTTTATATCGTACTACTAAAATAAGGTAAATTAACGACGTCAGGATACGTCGCTAATTAAGGAAAATACGTCGCTAATCGTAATTAGCGACGACTTTAGCGACGAAACATAAAGGTAACAAAAAAGCTAGTCACAGATGACAAATTTGTCGCCCTCCGTCGCTGTTTGCGATGTGACCATAATATCGCTGGGTCGTCGCAAAATTAGCGACGGAGGGCGACAAAATTTTACGTCACCAAATTAGTGATGTAGTGCGACTACTTAGCGACGTTATTTCTTTTTACGTGATGACATGGCATGTCTGCCACATCAGCAGTGTAGAGACGTACAACGACCAAATTAGCGACGTCAGGATTCTACCACGTCAGCTTCTGAGCGACGGATTGTGACGGATAGCGATGTAACGGCGCTAATTAGCGACGTCAGGATACGTTGCTATACGTCGCAGATCGTTGCTATACGTCGCAGATATTATAAATTTTTTTTAAAAATATAATTTATATTTTTGTTAGGTTGTGTGTCTGTGTTTACAGTGTGTGTGAAATACAGTGTTCGAACCATTGACAGTTTCGCTTACTGTTCTATGTTTTATCTTAGATAGAAAAAACAATAGTTCAGGGTGCACTTCTCAGAGCTTCCTCTTCACGTCCTTCACCTTCTCGGGATCCTTAGAAGTACACCCTGAACTGTTGCTCTTTCTGTCCAAGATAAAATATACATCAGTAATCAAAACTATCGATGGTTTCGAACACTGTATTTCACATACACTGTAAACACAGACACACATCATCACAAAAATACACATTATATTTTTTTTAAAATTTGGGCAGCGCCTCCTTTGTATATCAGATCATCGCTTATAACCCAGCGTAGGTATATTTGTCATCCCCGTCACAGATATCATCATAATAAACATTCTCCCATCATAACAGTCTATAACTAATAGATGAATAATAGTCTCCCATCATAACAGTCTCCCATCATAACAGTCTCCCATCATAACAGTCTATAACTAAATATCGTACATATACTCAATGAAAATACCAACAAAGTAAATATCATAAACATACATGTCCAACAAATATACATGTCCAACAGAGTCAAATAAGAATGAAAATTAGTGTACCAATGATCAATGGGCCCATAGGGACAATACATACAAAGATGATAAAAAATCTACTCATCACTGAGGACCCCTGCTGCACATCTGAGATAGCATGTACTCATACTGCTCCTGTGTGAGCTGTACCATAGGGGCAGTAGGAGGTAGTGCAATGTCTGGAGTCGGTGCCATCGATGGACCAGGAGGACGTATCTGCTGCAGCTCTTGCAGTCGCTCAGCATGCGCAGCAAGGGTACTCACCATCCTCTGAGAACTCTCTTCAATCGAAGTATGTATCTGAGTGAGTGAGTCAGATATGGTCCTCTGCGATCCCTCCAGCTCAACCTGTCTACGCTCTGTGTGCTCCGTAGAGTCGATGGGCGTGTGCAAGCTGGCAGCTGTAGCCTGCTGCAGACTCATCAGCTCCTGTATACTGTGCTCGACCTCATTAAATCGTCCGGTGATCATCGGATCGTCGCTCTGCGGTATGGTGATCAAAAATCTGCTGCTGTAAATCGCGATGTAGCTCGTCGATCTGACGACCAATATCCTGAGCTCGTGATGATGCCTGCGAAGCTGGAGACTGCGCACTGACAAAGGGGGCTCAGGATGACTCTGAAGCCAAATAGGCGTCGTAGGATCCCATACCGTAGTACGTACCCTTCTGAAGACCACCAACGGCGGTCATCCAGAGGTCGTACGGCGATGGAGCTGTAGACGACTGGGAGGAAGTACCAACTCCTCCCTCTGCTGGCGTACTAGCACCAGCAGCCGCCTCCTCTTGTAGCCGAAGAAACTCGGCCTATAACAATGTTTGCTAACGTCTAAGTGTTTGCTAAAGTCTATATTGATATCTATTTTCCTATTTTCTAAATTATAGTAAATTAATATAAAGAATAGAACGTACATATGCCTGCGTCGCCCTCTCGTCAATAAACTTCCCAGCCCTCCGATGGGTGACCAGGAAGACGGTCAACATATTGGGGTCCTCACCCTTTTTTACCTGTTAAAATATATTATCTATTATTAGTATTAAACATTCTATCCAACTATATATAAAATAATGTCCGTCATTGAAAACGTACCAGACGACAAAAATGCTCCGTCATAGGAATAGAGCCACCACACCACTTACTGGCACTCGATCGCGCCACCTTGGCCTTGTCAGACCGCTCCTAGTACCTGGCCTCGCCGAATCTAGCCTTCATCGCAGTCCACTGCTCTAGCGTGATCCAACCATGGATCGGCTTTCCGGAGCGATCACGAGACTTCTGGTCGTGGATTGCATCACGGATGAGCTTGCCTGCGACGGCAGAAAATTGGGCGTCAATCTTCGCCGCCCGGTGTGGTGGATAGAAATAGGTCCTCTATAAGAAGTAAAATAGAAAGAGTTGTATAATATACACAAATGATTATTAAAATTAAAAATAAACAAATTTTTTACCTTAAAGTAGGCCAACCAAAAGGCCTTTCTATCTGCGGGAGCATCTGAGTAGTTAATCCAAGGCCCACCATAGTTCTGCCTCAGAAATAACCCCAGCTGTCTCTGTACTGCAGGAGGCCGATATCTATACAATAATAAATTTCATGAATATATATGTAAATATAATCATTTGAAAAATATATATTAACTAATTAACTTACTTTGTAGGCCCGTCCGTCCAAATCTCCACACGCGTCTTGTCCGAGGGAGCGCATGGAGGGTCACTCTTACCTCCTGCCTGACCAGGATCAGTCTGATCGCCGTCCTCCATATGCTCGGCGTCGGCTCTTCCCATGGAGCCATCGACAGGCGGAATGCTGGACGTGGAAAGAATGCTGGACGCGGAAGGATTGCTGGACGCGGGAGGAATGCTGGACGACGAGGGAGGAGTCGCCTACCTGCTGGAACTACCCTGTCTCGGTAATGGACCGGGAACAGAATGGTACACTGGCATACTCGGAGTTGAGGATGAGGGTACGGAATCTGCATCCCCAGCCTGATATACACGGGACTGTCTAACATATTATCCTCCGCGTCGTCCGGGTCTAGTCATACCTGATAATAACATATGACAATAAAATAAATATACATATTTATATGATAGACATCACAGATTTTTGAAAAATATCATAGTCACAAAAGTGTCACTAAAGTGTCAAATATGATGATAAAATAAACGTATAGATTTAATCCTCTTCTGAAAATTTATCTAGTTCGTTTAGCTCATCTTCTTCTTCTTCTTCTTATTTCTCCTCCTCTACATCTTCACTTTCATCTGCATCTTCATCTTCAGATAATTCTACTTCTTCTACACAATTAGATGTGTAATGAGGAACTTTCGTCGTGTCTACTTCTATAATATTTGTTACAAGGGGTAGTTCATCCTCTTGATAAGCTATATCGTCAATCTCAAAGGTATTTCTAGCTTTGGTCTTGCATACTGCCCACCAGTCCGACCTTGTTGTTCCCCGTTTAGGATAACTTGTGAAGTACACGAGCTCAGCCTGACTTGATAGGACAAATGGTTCATAGGCTTGATATCGACGCCGATAGTTTATATCCACAAGAACGTGCTTGTCTATTTTCCAACCTTGACCTTCAATCTGATCGAACCAATCACACCTGAATAACACAGTCTTAGCAGGCTCTATTCCATAACTATATGTCAGCTTTACAATCTCCCGTAGGACGCCATAGAAATCGTTGTCCGCATCAACATCTTTGCAGTTCGAAGATCTGATACACAAACAGCTGTTTTTGGTGGAATCAAGATCCATAAAGTTGTCTCTGATCGGGCAAGTTGTCGACTTGAACCTAAACCCATTCACACAGTAGCTTGGCCATATTTTTGCAGCATAAATTGGTCCCTTGGCTAGCGTTCTAATAGACTCATTCTCAAGTCTTGCGTATGGACGATCGACCTAAATACCACGAAAAAATAAATTAAGCTCATTTTTAAGTGCATATACAGAAAGGTAATTACAGAGTTCTCAAGTCTTACATAGCACTCAACCATGATGGAAAATAATGCCTCATTTTTTGTTCTAGTTCTTCTTCTGTTATGTGTGGCCTACCTGACCTCACATCATCATTAAATATGCTGAAAACAATATCGTTCAATTAATATAATTGTATAATAATTAACACAATTAAAATAATATAGACATATTAATTACTTACCCCTTCAGCTTCTCTACTTCATCATCGTTGCAGTTTGAGTAATACATACACCTGAGCAGCCCTTAGCTCATCATCGTTCAGATATCTCTTCTTCATTTTACCAGATGGCTTTTATGGAGCATTAAATAGCTTCAGTATTGTATCATTATATTCATGATCTCCGTCGTCGTTTCTGGAAGCTCTCGTTCTATTAGTTGCAACATGACGCTTGAAATACATCGAACAAAAGTTTGTAATCTCCTCGAGAACATAGGCTTCACAAATAGAACCCTCGACCCGTGCCTTATTTTTTTACCTTTCTTTTTAGGTGATTCAAATGTCGCTCGAACGGATACATCCATCGATATTCGACGGGTCCACCAAGACATGCCTCATAGGATAGATGAATCGGCAAATGCTCCATAGAGTCGAAGAATTCAGGAGAAAATACCCTCTTTAGCTTGCACAGTGTTACCGTAATGTCCTTCTCTTATTTTTCTAGACGATCAACGAGCAATTTCTTAGAACAAAGATCCCTGAAGAATATGCTAAGCTCCGTCAATGGATCCCAAACTGTCTGCGGTAAGAATTCTCGAAATACAATCGAAATTAACCTCTCCATGAATACGTGACAATCGTGGCTCTTCATACCCGTCAATTTGTTTTCCTTCGGATTGACACATCTTTTCAGATTTGACACATATTCGTCTGGATATTTTAGGCCCTGGGTCCACCGACAAAGTCTCACTTTATATCCCTTTTCCTGTGAAAAAATTGACTTCGGCAGGAACTATTTTCCATTCTCCTCTATCAAATGCAACGCAAGGCGTTTGCATATTTCTTCTAAGTCCAACCTGGCCTTGGGATTGTCTTTCGTTTTTTTCTTTACGTCTATCATAGTATTAATTTTGTTATCAAACACATTCTTCTCAATATGCATGACATCAAGATTATGTCTGATCAGATTGGTACTCTAATATGGCAGATCCCAGAATATGTACCTCTTTGTCCAGTTATGATCTCTACCAAATCCATCGCACTTGTACCCAGTTGTAGGATCTTCGATAGCACTTGGAAAATCTCTAACCTACTCCCATATCATGGCTCCATACCACCTCGACGATAGATCACCCTTTTCTACAACGTCGGTACAGAATGCATTCCTGTTCCTTCTGAACGGATGATCTTTTGGCAGAAATTGCCGATGGCAATCAAAGAAGCACGGTTTTCCTCCGTATTTCAAGCGAAAAGCCTTAGTACGGTCCATGCAATACGAACATGAGAGACGGCCATGAGTGCTCCATCCAGATAATATTCCATAGGCCGAAAAGTCGTTGATGGTCCACATAAGGGTTGCCTTCATCTGAAAATTCTGCTTCCTGGAAATATCGTACGTGTTAGCGCCTACTTTCCATTACTGATTTAACTCATCTATCAAAGGCTGTAAGTACACATCAATGTTCCTCTTAGGATTGTTCGGACCAAGAATTATAACGGTTAGAAATATGTACTGAGTCTTCATGCACATCCAAGACGGTAGGTTATACGGAGTGACAATCACAGGCCAGCACGAATACTGGGATCCGAAAAGACCAAAAGGAGTAAAACCGTCAGAAGATAGCCCTAACCTGACATTACGCGGATCTGAAGCAAAATTAGGATACACTCGATCAAAGTGCTTCCACGCTTCTCCATCGGATGGGTGATCCAACACTCCTTCAATCTGTTCTCGCATGTGCCAACTCATATTTTTGACCGTCTCTTTCACCATAAATAATCTTTGCAACCGCGACGTTAAAGGCAAGTAGTACATTGAATCGGTCGGTCTTCTTACACCGGTAGACCTTCTTGTAATAGTTGTCTTATAGCGATCAGCACCACAAAATTTGCACACATCTGCATCCTTGTCGTCCTTGTAGTACAGCATGCACCCATTGTGACAAGAATCGATTTTCTTGTATTCCATCCAGAGCGATCTCATCATCCTCTTAGACCAATAAAAGTTTTTAGGTAACTTAGCACCCGCCGGCAAGATCTCTATAATCAACTCCAACACTCGGTTGTAGCATTCTTACGACATGTTAAAATCTGACTTAATGCTTAACAGTCTTGTAACCACCTCCAACGGTGAATGATCCTCACAACCAGGATATAATGGAGTCCTTGCATTCTCCAGCAACTCCATGAACTTTGCAGCATCGACATTCGGTGCCTCCTCAGCTGCATCATGAACAAAACTAGGCCCCGCAGCGTCGAAAACCATGTTCATGCACCCGTCGTCATATACATGATTATCTAAAATAAAATTAGGTCCCGCATGCATATACGGGTCAACATAAGGCTCCGGCTCTGATGCTAAAGACACAAGTTCTCCGTGTGCGGTTTACTGATAGTAATTAGGCGTGAAACCCCTCGAGTACAAATGATATGTCACTTCCACTTCTGGATAATATTTCACATTATGACATTTCACACACGGATACTTAATTTTGGTGCCGTCCATGTACTGAGGAACGCCTTGGCAAACTGCAGGAACTGCTCTACTTTCGCTATGTATTCATCCCGCACACTGCACATATCATCAGGAAGACGATTGTACATCCATGAACGACACCGCAAGTAGTAATTCATATCCATTTGGAAATAATTTTGCAGTGATGGACACACAATTATCCAATAGGCACAAATTCGTATATTATATCTTATTACGGGACACACATTAGTAGCGGATAGTTACTAATAACTAGGCTATATCGTACATAAGTTCTTCTGCATCCAACGTATACACATACGCTATTTGATTCTTACTGATGCCAATCTCATTCAGACACACCAGATTCGTTTCGATATCGTCAGGGTCAAGTTGAAAATTATCTTAACATCAATTTGACTCGTCTTTTTTTCTTTATGGAATGGCCATCGAGATGAAGGTAAATATTATATATGGAATGACCATATATATAATGTCACCTACAATTGATATCTAAGACCCCATGACAAAGTCAAAGACATTATTGACAAGACATGAATATAATATCAACTAATTACAACCACAACTAGTACTAAATAAGTCTCCTAGTATGATATAGAGGTAAATAAATAGTATACTAGATTGACTGACACTCGACTGAACACCCTCTGGACACACACTCAAGCCTATACTACACACTCACACATCACTCTACTATACTCACATAGACACACATAATTGTTACCTTATTATATATATACCTTGATAAAATATATATACATATAAAATATATATATATATATATATATTATATATATATATATATATATATATAAAATATATATATATATATATATATATATATATATATATATATATATATATATATATATATATACCTTGATATTACACACACTTACACACTCTCAAACACTACACAAACCCATAGCTAATGCATACACACACTAATATCTATATCCCCATATACATTTAGTATCACACACTAATCAATTACTCTCAACTCTACACACACACACACACACACACACACACACACACACACACACACACACACATATGTGTAGCTATATTTACCTTATAACTTAGTATCTTGAGATACCCAATCCTTACCTACACTTGGCAATTACAACAATTCTCTCTCTAATACTAGCTAATGATCTAACACACTTTAATATCTAACTTGAAATTCACACACACACACACACACACACACACACGCACAATCACACACACACACACACAGGGACTGTGCACTGCACAGTTCCCTATGCACAAACCCCTCTCCATAGCGGGTCTTAGGGTATGGTCGGATGGGACCGGTGAGGAGGCGCTCTGTCGGCGGAGAACTCATGCTTGTGTCCATTCTCGTAGGTATCCGTCTAGATTTAGGGTTACGAATGTGTCCGTGAACTCATCATGTTAGGGGAGGAGGGGATTAGGGGAGGAGGGGGCTCGAACTCATCGCGTCCCTGTGCAAGTGTCCGTGTTTAGAGCTAGGGTTAGGGATAGGAATTACCTGGGGGAGGGGCTTAAGGAACGGTGGCTCTCGGCGGTGGAGGAGGGGGTATTGGGTGGAGGAAGGGGCGTTGGATGGAGGAACGGCGACTCTCGGCGACGAACGACGGCTCTCGGCGGCGGATAGGAATTTTCTGAATCGGGGAATGCCTCGACGATTTGGGAGGAGAGATCGTGAATGGAGGAAATAAAATTTCTGAATTGGTATGTAAAAAAATTAGCGACGTCTTAGAAATACGTCGCTGATCGTCGCTATTAAGCGACATAGTCTTACCTACGTTGCAAATTTCCATATATTTGCTACGTGTAACAAAAGACGTCGCACGTCGTCGCTGATTACCGACGTACGGTGACGTATTTTCTTGTACGTCGCTAATTTCATTATTTCGTGACGTTAAAATTAGACGTCGCTAAATTGACTTATTTTGGTAGTATCAATTCATATGACGGGAAGACCTCTGCTAGTCGGTACATGACTTATTTCGTGGTCACTACCGACCACTTGCCGTATAGTGATGCCATCCTCACATGATTATTCATCGGAACATTGGAGGGGATAGCGTTCGACTGGTATCGCAACCTTCCTGACAACTGTATCTATTCTTTTGACGGCTTCAAGCGCATGTTCCTAGAACGATAATACAAAGTGGGACATGATATGACAATGTCATCCCTCATGGACGTCGTTCAAGGGGAGAGGGAGCTAACAAGGAACTATATCGAGCGGTTCTGCCAAACTGCAATGAGATTGCCCCAAGGCAATC
The DNA here is from genome assembly GCA_029216955.1 of Iris pallida. Classification (NCBI taxonomy): domain Eukaryota; kingdom Viridiplantae; phylum Streptophyta; class Magnoliopsida; order Asparagales; family Iridaceae; genus Iris; species Iris pallida. The sequence goes on from JANAVB010015599.1 coordinate 9,225,054, forward strand.
CAGAAAGCTCCTCGATTAAAATCTGCCAAAAAAAGTTGTTCCCCACAATTAGCCTCTGGATGGGTGAAGTTCAGTTCAGGGATTGGACGACCTTCATCATAAGCGCCACTAATACGGAGGCGAAGTTAAAGAAGGCTCGCCAGCTGGGATTACACATCCCAGACGAAGAGGTCAAAAGCAAACCTCCTGGTACCGCCTCCAATAACAACAATACTGACGGCACCTCTAATAACCAGGACAATAAGGGCAAACAGGCCCTGGTCGCCGGTACGACCAAGAAGCCTGAACAAAAGCAGGCAGAAGCTCAGTGGCCCCTGGTCTATTACTCATTCGAAAATAGTCATGTCTAGCCTATCTTCGACATGCTCTTGCAAGGGGATAGGATCTAACTCCCTCCACCAAGGCGCGAGCCCCGAGCGACAGAGATGGAGAACCCAAAATACTGCTATTTCTACCGCTATGTTCATCATGCCACTCAAGACTGCTTTCAATTAAAGCGGTACATCCAGAATCTTATTGACTCTAAAGCTCTGTTGCTAGACTTTAAAGAGGTTATCGTGGTGGAGAACATGGTGTCAATTCAGTTTGGCGACTTTCCTCGAACAAGCACTCAAGACGGGGTAATACTTATCCCCCGGGCAACGATGGAGGTTACTAATCTTCCACCTGTCCGGGACCAGACTACTGGCTTGGTACCTCACACCACGTCACGAGGAGAGATCATGTGGGTGCAACCGAACTTAGTGCCCGACGTTACCCAGGCAGTGTCATCTCCAACCAATAAGAAGAAGGGCAGGAAGTCTAGATCCTGCCACACAATTTCAACAGAAGCTGAGGAAGCGACGGCCGTTGTTACCCAGTCTGGGGCACAAGTCCAACCCACTCCGGGTAGTTCAGTTGAAGACCCTCAACCGGCAACGCTGCCCACCACTGATGTTCTGGGGTCATCTCAGCCTCCATCGGTAGACAGGTCCAAGCCGAAGGAAACCCACTTCGACAGGCCGCTCCATAGAGATGCAACTCAAGGGCTGGAGAGACCTTACAACTTTGACATATTAGGACAACTGGCTAATATGCCGGCAAAGTTGTTGTTATACGAGCTCCTAAGGCTTTCCAAGGATCTTCTCATCGCATTGAGCAAAGCACTCCGGAATGCTGACGCTTACTTAGCTCAGGTCAAACCTACAGGGGAAGACTCGTCGATAAATCTCTAGGGTAGCAACTGTGCGGACGTAACGCCTTACATCATATTCACCCCACAGGACATGCTGATCAAAACCAACATACATGATCGCCCCTTGTATTACACTGGGTTCATAGGCGACATTAAGGTGGATCGGATGCACATCAATCCTGGCTCGTCGATAAGCATCTTCCCGAAAAGCTTGCTTCAAGTCCTCGAAATCCCTATCCACTAGCTAGCAGCGACCAACACTGCCATTAGTATTTTTAACTCAGGAATGAGCTATCCCTTAGGAAAGATCCGATTGAAAGGTCAGATCGGCGACCTGAGGACAGAGGTTACCTGCTACGTCATAGATGCAGACATGTCCTACAACATCCTTTTGAGGCGTCCGTGGATACATGACCATATGATCGTGCCATCCACCCTCCACCAGTGCTTCAAGTATGTCAGTAAGCACGACTTCGTGAAGACTGAATTCGCCGACATTGGTCCCTTCAAACAGGTTGAGTTGTAAAATCCCTAAATTTCTATTATTTTTTTTATTTTTATTTTGGTACTGATTTAAAATTTTGTATTGTACATTGCGTAGTCGTATTGTACGTCGCGCACCAATTTACATTTTTTCGTATTTTGCTTATCGAGTGCGAATGTGTGCAAGGTACACCTTTTTAGAAAAACAGTTTTTGATGATAAAATTTTATTTATGTAAGATAGTTTTCAAAATAATATGTGATAAGTATTTTTTAATTATTAAAAGTTATGAGAAGAAGCGCGTCGAGATTTTCAAAAATAATAATCATCTACATTTTATTTTATTGTACAAATATTTGTAGTAGTTAGGAAAACTATTATTTTTATTGATACTAATTGTGTGCAAGATGCATGAAATATATTTCATGTCCCCTATGAATTTTCGAAATACTAATTGTTTTGTCAAAAAGGTGTTTCAAATATTTAAATATACATACTTATTTTCAAAATTCTTTCTAAATTAATTACAAAAATATATTTTAGTTAATTACTATACTTTAAATTGTGGTTAGAATTATTGGCTTGATTTAAATAGTTAATTTAAGGATAAATATTTATCTATTGGATTTATTTGGATTTAAATTAGATTGAGATTGGCTTTTGATTTAATTAATCTATTTTAATTAATATATGATTTATGTATGGGAGATTTAAAATCTCCTAAATCCTATCCAAATGGGAATTTCCACATCCTATAAATAGGCAGGTACTCTTCCATAAATCTTTACATCAAGAAATTTTTCAAAAAAATGTGCATCATGTCCTTGTCCGTGTCCTCCTTCCCATCCACTATTTTACATATAGAATATTGACCCCTTCTACGTCGAACAGCTCCCGACATGACGATACGCAATCCAATCCGATAATACAATCCCGAATCCTAAACCTACAACCTTCACCATCGCCCTCAGCCCCGCCATCAACCATAATCATCTTCGCCACCGACGTCATCTTGCTAACATCTTCCCGACCCCCTGACGACCAGCGCCTTCACGCCACCATCCCGATCCACATCGCCATCCCCTAGCCACACAACCAGTACAACCCGCTGCACCCGAGTCCGTCGCAGCCGCGACCATCGCCACCAGCATCGTCGCCATGGCAATGCACTACAAAAAAAAATGCACATTGATAGCATAACGTAATAGCACGTTTTGCTGAACTGCTATAAAAAATAAGTTTGATATTTTGGTTACTTTATAATAGCATTTGATAAACGCTAAGATAGAGTTTCATTAAGCGGGAACCTAAAAACACTTATACCGCCAAACACTTGACCAAAAAACCCTAAAACTCACCACACTTACGAATTTATTTTAGGTTTCTTTTATTTCCTCTTTTATTTTAGGTTTCTTTTATTTCCTCTTTCAGTTTCCCTCTTTTTCCAAAAACCCTAAAACTCACCACACTTACGAATTCGCCGTGAAGGTCGCTGACACCGCCGATTAGAGTCGCCGACGCCGCCGTGAAGGTCGCCCATCCCTGTCGAAGGCATATTTTTCTTCCTTCCTTCGATTTTGGTATCATGCATTTGATTTTGTTTAGGTTTTGTAGGTTTTGTAGGTTGATAAGTTTAGGTTTTGTAGGTTGATAAGTTTCGATTGTAGAGTTTTGTATCATGCATTTGATTTTGTTTCGATTTCATAGTTTTGTTTCGATTTCATATCTTTCAATTTCATAGTTCTCGATTTCATAGCTTTCATGCATTTGATTTTTGTTTCAATTTCATAGTTCTCAATTTTAGTATTGATTCGAAATTAATTTTCTTCTTTTTTGCATGCGTATGTTATTTGCGAAGAATGTTCTATTTTGACATTAAAGTTTTTGGGAATTGATTTAGCTGTAGCCATAGATAAATAGAATGAACAATCTGTTGTCTGATACTTGCGATGCATATTCATTTTGTTGTGTTGTTAAATTCAAACAATTGAGACGGAGCAGTTTATGAAAGTTGGATTTGAGTAAACTGTGGTTTGATACCAATAATATAATATATTAAAATAATATTATGTTTTCTTAGTTGGATTTTGGTTTTGATGTGAAAGTTGAATTTGAGTTCTTATGTGAGAGAGTTTCAATCTGGACTCAGTTTTCAGAGTTGATGGTATCATGGGTTGATATGTGGTTGCCTGTGTGTATTGATGTTTTGAGTTGAGTCTACTGTTTAGTAGTTTTTGCATATCAGGTTTCAAATTAGGAGTGTGATCTAGGCTTGAGTTTTGACCCATACTTTTGCGTGCTGTGGTTACTAGTCGATTACGAAGAAGCTGCACAGTATGAATAAGCTCAGTAAAGATATATTGACAAGCATAAATTATAGGGTTATTTAGTAATAGGGTCTCGTATAATAGTTAAAATTAGAGTTTGGGTTTCGAAAATGACCGGTGTTAGGATTTGGGTCTCCAAATCACTGTTTATTTGTCTACATGAACATTGAATTGGAGATCCAAATCCTAACGCCGCTCATTTTCGAAATCCAAACCCTAATATTTACTATTATATCAGACCATGTTACTAAATAACCCTAAATTATATACATCCCAACGACCACGTTTTTTACTCTTAACTTTTTACTACTCAATTTTTGCAACTCAACTTCATAAATTGCTCTTTTGAATTAATCACCTTTCATCGATTTTGAAACACACCGAGACCATCTCAAAAAGATTGTACGGCATGGGCCGAGGGCCGGATGACATATCTTATAGTACAAAAGTACAATTTAAATACTTGTATTACAAGATGTTCTTTTAAAGTGATATCGATGTACTTTAAAATTGACGAAACTTGTTTTCTAAAATTGAGCAGTAAAAAGTTAATATGCATTAGTGCGCCATTAGGATAGTTTAGCCTACATTTTTTTTCCAATTTTTTTGAATATGGGACAGTGGGCAAACCTGGTGCTTAAGAGTAGCTAAACTTTTTGTATGCATGGGAGATTGTGGTATGACACCATTTGAAGGAGGAATTCCAATTAGGCCACATAATAATGTCTGCCATGTGAAAAATAAAAGTTAGAAAATTTTATATTTGTCATAGTTGGCAGAAAATATAAGGATCAAGAACATGGAAGATTGGAGATGAAGAGGTACCAGAAAACCCAAAAGAAGCAAGTCGTAGTGAAAGGATGGTGGCTTTCTCAAATTAAATTCCTTTTGCTGTGCTAGCTGGGATGCTACACTGTGGTCGAAATAGTAGAGGACCGCTATCATTATCGCTGGAATGAAAGCTCCAATTATGTAGAGGAAGGGCACATCCAGCATATCCTGTCAGGTTAAAGATTATATAACAAGTCAATTTTGCATGTCTCTTGATATATATATATATATATATATATTTAACAATACGAGATATTTTATCCACTTCCCAGTTACAAAGGGAGAAGGATGGTTAAGTTTCAATGTTTTAAAAATAGGACCGGAAATCGACCCCATCAGGACATTGGCAGGACCGGCTATGAGCTTATGGCTTATGGGAGTTGAGGACAAACTTTCAGAGTTGATGGTATCATGGGTTGATATGTGGTTGCCTGTGTGTATTGATGTTTTGAGTTGAGTCTACTGTTTAGTGGTTTTTGCATATCAGGTTTCAAATTAGGAGTGTGATCTCAGGTTATCAATTGTAGTTTCATTTCAGGTTCAACAGTGAACCCTTTTTATGTTTTCTTAGTTCTTCATGACATTGTTCTCAGTTGGTATTTGATCTATCCTCTGATATTCAAACAGTTTTGGGAAAAATATGGGTTTACTTGGTTGTTTCAGGTTAAGCTCAGCTTTGGACTGAGCCAACTTTCAACTTTCATAAACTGTGGTTTGACACTGTCGTCGGCCCTAATTTTGCCTATCCCTGTCGAAGGCATGTTTTTCTTCCTTCCTTCGAGCTTTCGTGAATCTAAATAACAATTGTTTAGGTTTTGTAGGTTTATAAGTTTCAATTGTAGAGTTTTGTATCATGCATTTGATTTTGTTTCGATTTCATAGTTTTGTTTCGATTTCATAGCTTTCAATTTCATAGTTCTCGATTTCATAGCTTTCATGCATTTGATTTTTGTTTTAATTTCATAGTTCTCGATTTTAGTATTGATTTGAAATTAATTTTCTTCTTTTTTGCATACGTATGTTATTTGCGAAGAATGTTCTATTTTGACATTAAAGTTTTTGGAAATTGATTTAGCTGTAGCCATAGATAAATAGAATGAACAATCTGTTGTCTGATACTTGCGATGCATATTCATTTTGTTGTGTTGTTAAATTCAAACAATTGGATACAGCAATACTTATGTTACTGTCTGATTAGAGATGAACTTGTTTGGTTTAGGAAATTCAGATTTTTTGAGTATAGCTTAATCTGTTATATGAAACTTGCGATGCATCTGTTCTGATATGGCGCTTATGGTACTAAAGGTTTAGATTAAAGTTATATCATATAATGGTGGACAAGGCATGGGTGCATCTTTGCAGGTAAAACTTTAATTATATAGGTTAGGTTTCAGTAGGGGTTTGGAGACTTTATTTCTTCTTTTTTTTTAACTTAAATTCTGAAATGAAGAGCTGATCCTGGTTATGAGAGAGGTGCTACAAAATTTGTGCGAGCTGTGGTTGCGGCTTTGGGAGACGCTGATATGATTGTATGCCCTTGTATTGACTGTCGTAATATAGATCGACACTCAGGTAGAGTTGTAGTTGATCATCTTGTTACTAGGGGAATGGATGAGGCTTATAAGATGCGGTCTGATTGGTACCATCATGGAGAACTGAACTCAGGCGTTGAAGGTGAAAGTAAATTAAGTCATTGGAATGATGAGATTCTTGGTTTATATCAAGCTGCTGATTTTTTGGATGAAGAGTTAGCTAGTAAGGGTCAATTGGGTGAAATTGCAGAGGGTGAGGACAAGAAAGAAGATGAGTTTCTTGCAAAGATTGCAGATGCTGAAACACCATTATATCCAAGTTGTGTAAACCATAGCAAGCTTTCGGCTATTGTATCACTTTTCAGACTTAAAACACAGAATGGCTGGTCTGACAAGAGCTTCAATGATCTGTTAGAGACATTGCCAGATATGTTGCCAGAGGATAATATGTTGCACACATCACTGTACGAGGTGAAAAAATTTCTGAAATCATTTGATATGGGATATGAGAAGATTCATGCATGTGTCAACGACTGCTGCCTATTCAGAAAGAAGTACAAGAAGCTCGATAATTGTCCAAAATGCAAGGCTTCAAGATGGAAGACTAACATGCACACTGGTCAAGTAAAGAAAGGTGTACCACAGAAAGTATTACGGTACTTTCCAATAGTCCCACGGCTGAAAAGAATGTTTAGGTCTGAGGAAATGGCTATGAATTTAAGGCGGCATTTTTGTAACAAAAGTAGCGATGGAAAACTTCGGCACCCTGTGGATTCGGTCACATGGGATCAGATGAATGACAAATACCCTTCCTTTGCAGCTGAAGAAAGGAACGTGAGGCTTGGCCTCTCCACAGATGGTTTTAATCCATTCAACATGAAGAATACAAGGTATAGTTGCTGGCCTGTTTTGCTAGTAAACTATAATCTGCCACCTGATTTATGCATGAAGAAGGAGAACATCATGCTAACATTGTTGATTCCTGGTCCACAACAGCCGGGTAATAGTATTGATGTGTACTTAGAGCCCCTCATAGAAGATCTCAACCATCTGTGGAACAATGGAGAGTTAGCATATGACGCCTTTAGTAAATCGACTTTTACTCTTAAGGCAATGCTGCTTTGGACGATTAGTGATTTTCCTGCGTATGGGAATCTTGCAGGCTGCAAAGTAAACGGTAAAATGGGTTGTCCTATCTGTGGGAAAAATACAGATAGTATGTGGTTGAAGTTCAGCAGAAAATATGTCTACATGTGTCATAGAAAGGGTCTGCCACCAACGCATAGTTATAGGGGAAAGAAATCTTGGTTTGATGGAAAAGCAGAACAAGGGAGAAAGGAAAGAATTCTATCTGGTCGTGAAATTTCTCAAAACCTGAAAAGTTTCAAAAACGACTTTGGAAATTTTAAACAATCTGCAAGTAAGAGAAAAAGGACAGATTGTTCTGGGTTAGGCTCTGATAGTGAGGATTTATCCAGCGAATCAGAGGAGGAAGAAGAGGAAGAAGAAAACGTAGATGAAGAAGAGTTATCAAGATGGAAGAAAAGGTCCATCTTTTTCAAGCTACCTTATTGGGAGGTATGTTATTCTGTCATTTGTTTCTTTTAGTTTTTTTTCAGATTCCATCAATTAAGCGTTTTTTTACTTTGTTTTATTTATTGTATATGTGTTGGTTAGGAACTACCGGTTAGGCATAACTTAGATGTAATGCATGTGGAGAGAAATGTTGCTGCAAGTATTGTATCTACATTGTTGCATTGTGGGAAATCGAAGGATGGCCTTCAAGCTCGTAAAGATCTGGAAGATCTTGGTATTAGGAAAGATTTGCACCATAACACCCAAGGAAAAAGAACATACCTTCCTGCAGCACCTTGGAATTTGTCCAAGGCAGAGAAGAAAATCTTCTGTAGGCGTCTATTTGACTTTAAGGGACCTGATGGGTATTGTTCTAACATATCCAGAGGCGTATCATTAGGTGACTGTAAGGTCACAGGTTTGAAATCACACAATTATCACGTGTTAATGCAGCAACTTCTTCCAATAGCACTTAGAGGTTTACTACCTAAAGGTCCTAGGGTAGCAATTGTTCCCTTTTGTGCATTCTTCAACCACTTGTGTCAGCGAGTTATTGACCGAGAGCAGATTTTGGTTATGGAAGCTGAGATTGTTGAAACTCTCTGCATGTTTGAAAGATTTTTTCCTCCAAGTTTCTTTGATATCATGGTGCATTTGACGGTACATCTAGGAAGGGAAGCTCGTCTTGGTGGACCAGTCCATTTTAGATGGATGTATCCATTTGAGAGGTAATACTTGTATTTTATATGATTTTTACAAAAATTTTGCATTTGACAGTTTTGTTGATCTTTCAGTTTTCACAATTGTCAGGTATATAAAAGTTCTAAAAGATTTTATGAGAAATCCTGTAAGACCAGAAGGTTGTATTGCTGAGTCTTATCTTGCTGAAGAGTGCATCCAGTTTTGTAGTGAATTTTTGAAGAAGACAACAAATGTTCAAGAAAAATAAGATAGAAACACTGAGTATGATAACAACTCAATCTTAGAGGGTCGGCCAATATCCGCAGGCATTTCAATTACTCTTACTGAAGTAGAGAAAAGAATAGCCCATCTTGCTGTCATCCAAAACATGGCTGTCGTCGACCCTTATGTAGAGTAAGTTCTACAGTTTTCTAGTTGATTACTCATTTCTTTTAATGATCAACAAACTGATACCTTTTTATTTCAAAATCTTATACAAGTGAGCATCTACAGTTTCTGCAAGACTCAAATGGAAGATTTAGATGTGATGCATCTACGTTATGGAGTATGCATACTCAGAATTTTGCAAATTGGCTAAAAGAAAAGGCTAGTTTTATCTTCTCTGTTCTTTACGTTATAATGGTATGTATATGTCTATTGGTGTCTTACTTGTTGTTTTTATTTGTTAGATACCTCTTGATTCAAAAGAACATGGAGAAACACTTAAGTGGTTGGCATATGGACCACGTACTTCTGTACGGTCGTATTCAGGTTATATAGTGAATGGTCAACGGTTTCACACAAGATCAGTAGATAGAAAAAGTCAGAATAGTGGGGTTTTCTATGAGGCTACTGCAATCTGCAGATCTAGTGCGAAAGACACTTCACAAGTGGTTGATTTGGTGTCATACTACGGCAGAGTAACTGATATTATCTTGTTGGATTATAATGTTTTTTACGTTCCTCTATTCCGGTGTCAATGGGCAATAATGGGTAATGGAGTGAAGATAGAAGATGGTTTCACACTTGTCAACCTAAATCATAGTCAAGTCTCTTTTTAAGGGATCCTTATATCTTAGCCTCTCAAGCAAAGCAAGTGTTTTATTCAAGGGAAGACGAATCATCAAGTTGGTATGTTGTTATGAGAGGTCCGGCAAGAAGATACAGTAAGGAAGATTTTCAAGAAGGAAATGCTGACATTGGGCCACTGCCATCAAGTGTTGACATGGATGTTGACATGGATGATACTGAAAATGCCCGAACTGATTGTGAAGGCATATATGTGTGAAATTTAGGTTTTTGATTATTTTCAGTTTCTTCTTTGTTTGTTTGTTTGTTGTGTCTGATGTGTGATTGGTCATTGTGTGCTTACTTGATGTTTTCTTGTTTTGCTTCCAGAAATGTGAATTAACTCGTTTCTGTCATTTGTTTCAGGTGAATTAAAATGGGAGGTGGAAAGAAGAAGCAAGGAAGAGACCCGCAACCTTTGGCTGAGGAAGAGACTGAAGCTGAGAATGTAAGGACATCTACAACTGAAGATGGTGAAAAAGGTGTAGATGAAGAAGAGCCTGAAGGTGAGTTTGAGTTATCTGAAGAGCATGAACGTGAGGTTGAACCTAAGCGTAAGAGACAGCGAGGACCGACAAGGATGAAAGACATCGCCAAGGACCCAAATACTAGAGTGCGAGTTGACTTCACTTTCATGGGAGAACCTTATGGTCCTGGGTCAGTTAAGTTGTCTTCATACTTAGGTCTACTGGTACGGGAACACGTTCCTGTTACACTTGAAAGTTGGAAAAAACTCGGTGAAGAAGTCAAGATACTTCTTTGGAAATCTGTTCAGGTTACATCTTTAAACTGACTTCCTAGAAAGTGCCATAATCAGATTATTTCTGTAATTTACTGTTTTATTTTGCATATGAGTTCAGGCAAGATTTGAATTAGATGAAGATTACCAAAAGAGTGCAGTGCTTAAGCAGATGGGATGTTTGTGGAGGTCATCTAAATCGCGCCTAGTTTCCCAGATTAATGAAGCAAAGAACAACCAAAAGAGGATGAATCTGAGACCTAAGAATATTTCTCCAATTGATTGGCGTAAATTTGTGAAGCTCAAAACAAGCCAAACATTTAAGGTATTCATTTGGAATTAATTGGTAAGTGTTTTAGTAGATAGAAGATTACATAGTAACATTCATCTATTAGGCTCTGAGTGATAGCTATAAGGAAAGAAGGCGCAAACAGATTTCGCACACTTGTAGTCGTAAAGGAATGGTTAGACTAACAGAAGAGATGGTAAGCCTAAAGTTATGTTATTTTATTATGATCAGCATATTCAAAGTCCATTTTATACACCTCTTATATTTTCTCTCCTCAGAAAATTGGTAGTGAAAACCTAGCTGAAGTGACAAGGCTAAGGGTTTGGGTCAAGTCGCGTACCAAAAAAGATGGTACACCAGTGAATACAAATGCAGCTGAGAAAATTGTAAGTTCTTAATTGGACTTGAAATGATTTTGATTTGAGTTTTTTAGATGTCATGTTCTGTTACATTTTAGCCTTTGGAAATCTGTATTTTATGATTTGTAGAAAAAGACAGCTGAGATGGTTAATAGTGATGGTCTATCTTCTGCAACGAATGAAGGACGAGATACACTTAGCCAACTTTTAGGACCCGACAATCCTGGTCGAATGAGGGCAATGGGTAGGGACATGAATAAGACCAAATTAGCTTGTTTCCAAGTGAAGCACAAGTGTATGACTGAAATGGAAGAGAAACAAGTTCATCTCCAACAAAAAGTCAATGAGTTACAAGCTGAAATTGCCAAAATGAAAAACCAGGTAAGACAATTCTCAATAAATACGTTGAGCCACTGAATTGATATGTAATTTTGACATTTGTCCTTGTTTAAAACAGAGACAAGAACCTAAAGTTGGTGAAAACTCGGCTGCAAGAGTAAGGCTTTCATATCATATCAATGCTTTTGTTCTTACTTTACGATCTGATAATTTATATTCTAAACATTTTCTAGAGTGTGAACAAAAGATCACAACCTAAGTGTGTCTTGATTGATTGGGGTGGTACTGATGCAAACGTTGCTGAGTGGCGTATTATTTCTTCTGATCCGGAAGACTTGGTGAATGAGAGTCGCTTAGGCCCTATGGATGTTAAAGTCTTGGTTGACACTGCTACTGTACCAGAAGCATTCCTTTGGAGACCTGCGACTAACATGTTCACAATTGAGGAAGCTGTTGGACAGATGATTGCGTGGCCTGCCTCTAAGTGTGTTAACCTAGAACAGGGGCTCCAACAAGAAGATATTGCACCACTGGTAAGGTTTATTTGTCAGACTAATAGCAAACTGAATTGGTCATTGATGAGTAGGATTATGTGATTGTTAGCTGAATGTGTTTGACAGGGCCCAAGGACAAATTCTGCAAACAAGTGCAAACTATTGGATTTGTCTGCAAATGATTTGGTTGTTGCTGAAGGACGTTGGCAAACATAAGAACCAAAAGCATTGGTTAATGGGCTTCCACTCGGACCAAAGGCAGTTAAAGTATTTGTGGATGTCATGCATCAACCTGATACATTCATATGGAGGCCTACGATGGACAAGACATATCTTGAGGACTGTTTAATGTCTTTCGTGGCATGGCCTGCCATCAAAGTTGTATTTGAGAACACAACAGATGCAACAGGTCAGAAATCTTCTCTTCAGAATCATGCATCATCTGATAAAACATCAGGAGGAAAATCAGCATCAACAGGTCAAAAATCTGCTGGAACAAGTTCTACATCTCATATAGAGACATCTCGAGCAACAGGTACAAAATCTGTAGCAACTTTTCCAAAACCTCCTGCTGAGAAGGCTCCGACAACAGGTCCAAAATCTACTGTAAGGAAATCTCAACTAGCCTCACAATCCCCTATCCAAAGATCTCCGGTAAATTTTTGTAAATATGATCTGAAGTTGGTTCTGCTTATTACTGTGTGTATTAATTGGTTTATGTTAACTGGCAGCGTAAACATGGAGCTGAAGTTATCAAAGAAAATCAAAAGTGCAAGTTGATGGACATTAGCGGAAGGAAGTGGGTTGTTGCTGAAGGGCGTGTGCATTCAACCGACCCAGAGCAAAAGGTACACTTTGTTCGCTTGGGGCCTAATGCAGCTAGAGTTTGGGTAGATATAGTGAAGGTAGATGATGCAGCGGTTTGGAGAACAACAGATGATATCGAGTTTATGGGAGATGCACTTGGTTCGTCTATCGCATGGCCAATGGATAAATTGGTCATCTTTTGATTTTAAGAAACTTGGTAAGTGTTTTAATTAGTGTAATGCTTGTGTTTTGGTATTCAATCTGATGTTTCATTGCTTAACTGATGTAAGACCTTGTTGCTTTTTTTGCAGGGGAATGAACAAACTTTGGTCCGAGTTAGCAGTTTAAATTAGATTTAGACTAGCTAGGCTTATGAACTTATGACTTGTCTTATGTATTTTGGATTCAAACCTATGTTATGTATGTTGAATGAAAATGTTGAATGAAATTCTAGACTTGTGTTATGTATGTTGAATGAAACTCTAGACTTGTGTTATGTATGTTGGATTGGTTTTAGACTTGTGTTATGAATGATCTTATTTGTGTAAAACAGGTTCTTATTTATATCATGTGAAACAGGTTCTCTAATATTACAATAGATACGTAAAACAGGTTCTTATTGAATGAAAATACGTTTAATAGCAAAAAAAAATATTATAATCATATATTATAGCACGAAACTTTAGCTGTGAAATAATTTATTAACGCTATAAAAAAATATTTTAAAATAATAAAAAATTGCTATTGTAGAACGTCCTATCATAGCACAAAATATGAATTGTCATCAAGTTTTTAACATAAAACGGATGTGCCATAATAAAGAAAATTAAGGCATTCAGATATTGCTATTGTATCTAAACCTGTCGTAGCATTTTAGAAAAATGCTATCGTATGGGTGGAACCTAAGATAGCTGCCGATGACATAGCATTTATGAAAACGCTATGTAATACGTACGATAGCAGATTTTTCGCGCTAATAATGTACATATTTCTTGTAGTGATGCCACCGCACCACCAGCCAACCCCGGCCCGTCCCGACCACCACTCCCGTCCTCGCCGAGCCTCCCTGGCTGATTCCAGCGCCGTCCCTAAACACCGACTACTACCACCATCGAGCTAAACCGGCACCCCCAATCTCTATCGCCACCGCCAGCACCAAAATATCCAAGAAGGAGACAAAACCAAAACCTAAACCTAAACTCACCTGGCCGCCGACGACGCCGGGCCTCCCCCCCAGATCCGCCACTCGTTCCCGTGGCAGGCAGCGCCTCTCCGCGCACGCTAGGACGACCTTCAAGTCGGACGGCGCAGTGCCCTCGCCGGCGCCCGACCCATGCTCCGTAGCACCCGGCCACATATGCGACCTCCACACCATCGCCTATTTGGCACCGGCAAACGAGCGCCAAGACCGCCGCCTTCTTTCCGTCGAAAAACCCCCTTCACCACCACTCATCCGCCTCCCGTGCCCCATCCTCACCGCCGCGTCTCTCAGTTACAGTCCGGCGCCGATCGTGCCCATCCGCCGTCAGGTAGCCATCCGCCTCTGCTCGACGGAGATGCCGGTCCCGCGCCCCCATCCTTCCCTACACCACCGGTGCCACTCCACCGTCGATCCTCATCACCGGCTACCTCCCTCCGCCTGAGCACCGATCGGCCGCTTCCCGTCGTTAGGTAGCCCTCCGCCCGGTCACCTCCGGCCACCGCCTCCTCCTCTCGTTCGTCGCCAAACCCGACCACCTCCGCACTCGGGTGGAGAGCCACCCCGGCGAAACCCTCCTTCAGCGCCGGCAGCCGACGCGTCCATCCGCCGTGCCGTACCACCGCGGGCAGTGCCCAAAGCTGCCGCGCCACCCACCCTCCGGCCGAGCTTCTCCAAAACCCTTTTTTCGGTGAGTTCCCTATTCTTTCTCTCTGGCTTCCTTTCTGTTTTTTTTTTTACTTTTAGTTTTTTTTACTTTGATATTTAGGGGGAGAACTGCTGGGGTCTTTATTGGTATTTTGATTGTTCTTTTATTTTATTTTTTATTTTTCTTCTTTTTATTTTCATTGTTTGTGTGTGTGTCTCCTTTACAAAATAGTAGCATTATTAATATTATTATTATTATTAATCTTACCATAGTAGTTATTAATAATATTATTAGTATTATTAGTATTACTGGTATCATGATCATTTTATTATTATTATTATTATTATTATTATTATTATTATTATTATTATTATTTCTATTATTAAGGATATCATTTTTCTTATTTAATAGAAACTGGAAATAAATAGGTATAAATATTTACAAATATGTATAAAAATAGGGTTTATCATTTTTTTTAGTATTTAAATTTCTTATACAAATTTTGTTGACTAAAATATATAGTAGCTTCCAAATTATAAAATGTATTCTAGTATTTTTATTTATCAAATAAATAAAAATATTATTATTCTATTTATGCAAAATTTTGCCTAAAACGGTTTTTGGATTTCAAGTAATTACCAAAATTATTTTACTAACAAAAATCTAGTCTTAAGTATTACAAATATCACTTTCTAAAAATAGGGTAATTATTCGTTTACTCCCAAACTCCCTTTCATTATCGTCATTGACCACGACTACTTACATGTTTCTATTTCTCACGAATTTAGGCCATATTTGCATGGACCTCGGCTATTGGACATAATATGACATCTCGAATATCGCACCACCGAACGACACACCAGGCAAGACACCTTGCCTTTACTGTTTAATTTCTTGCTCAATATCATGCATGCTTTTTCTTTATGTTGTTCTTTCAAAATTATATATATATATATGCAAATTATTATATTTTATGCAATTGACTTAGAGTTAAGGGACCACCGTATGTTTAGTGCATCTCATAAACTATCACGATGTGCCACGGATTGTGTGTGTGTTGTGAGTCGCATATAGATGCGGACTTGTGTGATGACTGATCATTGGTACGTACAGGCCGTGCGTTAGGATATAACTGTTAATAGATTATGTACAAGACTTGGCAGTTATTAAGGATTAAACAATATTGTGGAGTCGACACATGTATAGTATCATGGGGAGGAAGGGAGACAGTTATTAGCGTAGGGGCTACATGTTCAGTACACACATAGATTTGGGCCGATAGTGTCTCGTATGAGCGCTACTTACTGCCCCGGGGCCGATAGTTCTCGTATGAGAGCTACTTTCTGCCCATGGTCGATAGTGTCTCTTATGAGCGCTACCTACTACCACTCTCTCTCCATCTATGCTGAACACCTAAGCTCCTGCGTAGAACGTTGTCTTCTCAAAGTATATATTACATAGAATGGTTAGGAACCTTTACGCATGTATATTTTCTATTGAGCTGTTACTATTCGGTTATGGTATGATATTATGTGTCTTGTTACGTCCCCCGGAGGACCTGGTTTTTCCCCAGGTGTGTGTTCATGTTTTCTACAGGTGTTCTAGCCAAGGCCGTGATCTTCTCCATTTTTCGAAGATGATTGCTCTTGGTTTGTTTTATCATTTTGTCGATCGCTTTCTTGTACATTTATATCATTGAGATAGTTGGTAGTGGACTTTGTCTCCGCCCAACGATGGTACCATAACTATTCAAGTTGATCATATCTTTATTTTTTTATATATTTGTGGATAAAATTTAGCATGTCTTGGCTTTCTATATTTACAGCTTATGTATACATACGAGCTGTATATTTGCTCGTATGTATACAGCTGGCATGATACATATCTAGTCCCAAGTATTTGGGACTGGGTGTTACATGTTTTTGTGGTGGCCCATGCAGGTCGAGTTTGTCACTTCGGCTACGTAATTATACCGATGTGGGCCTGTAATATAGGATTAGAGTCTAGAATCTCATCCACCTACTTGACATCCTTTCTTGACTTCAAATTTTGAACTCTCGTTCGACCTTCTTGATTTGTATCCTGCTTGGATTCCTCCTACCGTTGTAGAAGCATGGAATTTCACAGCCAGAAAAGCCCATGCGCCAGGCACTATATGCGCGAGAACTCAGACAGCAAAATCAAATAAGCCATTCGAAGAAGGACTTTTTATTTATATATAAAAGTCTATTACATGGCTAGAAAAGGTTGTACAAAGGAGAATTTTTACAAAAGAAAGATTCTAGATCCACAGCCAGCGGCCACCATGCGCCTCCAGATAGGCGCAGCGGCCACCATGCGCCTCCAGACAGGCGCAGCAGCCACCATGCGCCTCCAGACAGGCGCAGCAGCCACCATGCGCCTCCAGATAGGCGCAGCAGCCACCATGCGCCTCCAGATAGGCGTAGCAGCCACCATGCGCCTTTCGATAGGCGCTGCAGTCACCATGCGCTGTCAGTTAGGCGCAGCAGATGCCATGCGCCTCCAGCCAGGCGCATCCCACCATCTCTTCAGCAGCTCAGTTATGTGCATCCAGCTCAGTTATGTGCATCCCTTCAGCAGCACTCTTCCAACCAGACTCACCTAGCCGAGCAGAGCCCAGTTATGTGCTGCTCTTCCAGCCAGGGTCACCTGATAAGTGCTTCGATTACACAAAGCATTTAACCCTCTGGCTGGAACCAAGGAAGAGAAGAGTACGACAAAGCTGTGGCCAGGGGAGGCTTCGAAAGAGCCTCCAATGACCAAGGAAGACCGTGATCGAAATCATGGCACAAGGAGCTTTCAACACAATCAAAGTGGGCGGCACCCACTTTGAAGGAAGAGAGAGCCTAGCACCGCCATTCCGATCTACAGCTCTTCCGGAACAATGGAGACGAGGCCCGAACATCCCTATCTTTGGATGCAACAGGCACCTTCCGCCTGCCTCAGAAGCCCTCGACTCCGTCTTTTGGATGTAACAGTCACCTTCAAGTGCATCGAAGACAACACGACGTCTCATCTTCACCCTCGGGAGCACTTCGTCAACAGAATGCACCCACATATCCAAGTTCATGTTGGAAGTACGTAAGGGAACGAGGAGCAAACCTTCTCTCCATGCCACTATTTATAGGCCGGGTAAATCAAACCCATGCGCCAAGTGGATGACTCTCCGAATTCTGTGCAATAAATTTGCATTAAATGGATGAATCGGACGCCTCGAATTCAGCCAAACGGCTATTTTCAGCACTCGAAGAGCGAGACAGCCGCATCATTAAAGGACATGTCGGATGCGCCAGCCAAACAGCGCATCACATGGATGCGCCCTCCAGCATCAGGCGCATCACACAGATGCGCCACACAGTACCCGGCGCATCACAGAGGATGCGCCCCCTCACATCTCCATACCGAGTGGAACACCAACCAATGTGCCCACTCAGCTGTCCATCGAACGTCACAAACATTAAATGCTGAACTGACACCAGAGTTGGCAGCACGCTTCCCAAAGTCTAAACAGTTGACAGCTTTTTCAGAGAATGAAGCGTCGACAACGTCAGCATCATCATGACTCTATTCCGACGGCTACTGCCACGTGGCCATCCGCATGCGCCTCTACGGCCATGCGTCCAAATCGCCATGCGCCTCTACGGCCATGCGTCCAAATCGCCATGCGCCTCTACGGCCATGCGTCCAAATCGCCATGCGCCTCTACGACCAT
This sequence comes from Iris pallida, assembly GCA_029216955.1. Classification (NCBI taxonomy): domain Eukaryota; kingdom Viridiplantae; phylum Streptophyta; class Magnoliopsida; order Asparagales; family Iridaceae; genus Iris; species Iris pallida. The sequence goes on from JANAVB010015599.1 coordinate 9,243,332, forward strand.
GCGTCCAAATCGCCATGCGTCTCTACGGCCATGTGTCCAAACCAGTATGTACCTCAAAAGCCGTGCGCCTCAGACTCTTCACTGATCCCTAAAGACAGAAGAAGAGTCTCCAGCTGAAGCTTTGCATGCGCCTCAAAAGCCATGCGCCCCAGACTGATCTCTGATCCCGAAAGACAGAAGGAAAGTCGCCTGCATGCGCCTCAAAAGCCATGTGCTCTAAACGGTTTGTAACCCTTAAAAGTTATGAGGCGCAGCCTCCTCCTGCGCCCAATCAAGGCACAGCTCACCAGATTACTTCCCCCCACCAAATCCGAGATCTTCGAGCCATGGGTCGATGACACGTGTCCTTTGACTCAACTCGTCCAAGATTTCAGCAACAGAAAGATCTTCTCCTCTGCTACGTGCCGGCTCACAACAGCAGTATGAAGAGTTCTTCCCCCCAATCAGGGTGCATCATCTACGCGCCTCCATCAGCAACCTCCATGTGGCATCCCCACACCGGTGCATCCCAGATGCGCGCATGAGCAGCCAGCCTGCAAAACTATAAATAGAAGGATCGTCTCCTTCACACACACACAGACAGAATCCACAACGAACATACAAGGAATCATCAGAGAGGCAGATACAGACACTCAACGTCTTCCTCCTCTCAGCAAGCTCCAGCACCCAGAGCAATCCACACCTTCAGAGAACCGATAACCGTCGTCAGCCCGTCAACGGAGTCAACGCATTACCACTCGCTCCATTGGCACTAAGGACCCAGCTTAAACAAAAGTGTACTCCTAGGACTACATCTAAGTCCTACATTGTAACACTGTTCTGTTTGTATTAAAGTTTTCAATCAAACAATTTTAATGGCAAACAAGCTGGCGACTCTGCTGGGGACTTCTTTCTCCTCTTTCGAGAAAGTCGTGTCACAGGCCGACGACGTGAAGGTGGGCTCCTCCCACAAGATGCTGATCGTGCGCCTCAATCAACAGGCGTACGAGAAGTTCATTTCTGAAGGAAGTACGAGTCCTTTGAAGCGGCTGCCAAAGCCGAAGAAGATCCGCACGGCCTGGGTGCGCAAGGTCGACGCCTCGGGCACCACCACTGAAGGGGATACAGCAATCCAGCCTTCCCTTCCTGCTGACGTTCTCAGCAACCAAGGTGCGCCCGCCGATGCGGCGCATCTCTTGGGGAAGCGTGCGGTCGACTACGTTCTCCAGCTATCTCCCTCTCAGGCGAGGAAGATGCGTCGACGGAGCAGGGTGCAGCCAATGCCCCGCGCATCACCTCTGATGCGCCACAAAAAGCCTCTGTCTTTGACAGACTCACTCGCTGTAATGGAGAGGAGAAGTTGGATGATGAGTACTATGCGCCCCAGCGGGCTAGTACGAAGAAATCTAAGGCGGCACGGGCCATGCGCCATAAAAGTGCTATGCCAGCAGCAGGCCAGAGGCACGCGCTTACAATCACGTACGCTGCCGATGGCAAGCTGTACAAGGTTGACTCAGGTGCTCCTGTACCAACAACGAGTCGACCTTCAAAGTCCTCATCTCGCTTGGGCGCATCTACTGCGTGCACAACCAAGTCGAGTAAGGCAAACTCGGTGGTCTTGAACTCCCGCGCCTCCTCTGGTTGTGCGTTTGAGGTTCGTTCAAGTCACTTCAAATGTTGTGGTTCCCCCACTACTGATCGTGATGCCTGCTTGGTATTAGATCAGGGGGCGCAACACTCACCTGACCACCCCGGCGTTTGGCCTTGCCATACGTCTGAAGGGGGTGTGAAGGCACCACTCTCCTCCAATGACCTGTGCAACGTGTTCACTCACAAGCGTCGGTCAGGAGAGTCGACTAACAAGCACGATACGCCTCTCACGGGGCATACTTGTGCGGTGGCCACCATCAACTGCTGTTGCAAGGCGGCAGCTCCACCAAGACAGTCGGTCTTCCAACGCTGCAATCATCGACACCTCTCCGACGTCACCTTGGGACGAAGGTGCCAACAAAAGAGGAACCAAAGGTTGCTTCATGCAACGTGATCTCCAACTCCTCGTCAATCCGGAAGCCGACTGCCAATTCCTCGTCCTCATCCAAAAGCCAGCCGAGGAAAACCAAGGCAGCTGTCTCGACCTCTGGAGTGTTTGAAGGTACTCGGTCGAGGAAGAAGTTCTTGGAGGAAGCTGGGGGTAGCCAGATCCTTGTCGAGCCTCCTTCCGAAGACGAAGATGTCCAAAGCACAGCTGCGGCGGATCTTCATCATCAAGGCGAGGCTAGTCTCCCTGAAGCCCCTCAAAATGAGGATGTCCTCCAGGACACCGCCGGGGGTAGTTCTGGAAACGAAGAGGTCCTTCAAGACGGAGCTGAGGGCAATCAGACCCTTACAGATGCGCCTATTGAAGATGAACTCCAGAATGTGGCTGGGGGTGGCCAAACACCAGGAGAAGTAACTCCCCCGCATGAGAGTGAGGCCAAAAGCGAAGCCTCAACCCATCCATCCACTCCTGGCCGTGTCAGGACAGTATACATGGCTGAGGATGATGTCGAGTCTGATGCGCCGTCACAGGACATAGTCCAGCGCATAGACTCATTAGAGGGAGGACTCAAAACCCTCTGTGCCTCTATACAAGCACTGACTCAAGCAGTATTTGAGATGCGGTCGGCCTTGATCAGGACACCTTCAACTGGTCCTGACCCAAGAATTAATGGGGAGTCGAGTGTGCCCCTCCAACGGGCGCCCTCGGATACAGAAGCACCTCGGACCTCGGAGCCCTCAAACGCTCCAATCCAGATGGTACCTCCTTCCCCGACTCCTAGCTCTACGGAGGATGTGGTCGAAATGATCAAAGACCTGCGGAAGCGCTTCGAGTCCAAGAACAGGCAAGAGGAATGCCAGAAAATGGGCATTCCCCAGCCTTATCCCCTCGACTGGAACAAGGTGGTTTATCCCCCAAAGTATAAACCACAAACACTCACCCCATACGACGGGAAGGACTCTCCGCGACGGTACCTGACGTACTTCCAGTCACAGACAGGGCATCTTCCAAAGGAGGACGCGCTCCTCACCAGTATCTTTGTCAGGGCCCTAAAAGGGGTGGCGTATGACTGGTACTGCAGTCTCCCCGACAATTCCATATCGTCCTTCGACGACCTGACGCGCCTCTTCCTCGACCGCTTCTATGACGGCGGAAAAGACATGACGATGGTGTCTCTCATAGAGATACGTCAGAAGGAAAAAGAAACGGTTCGGGTGTTCATCGAACGCTTCCGACAGGCCTGTTTCAGGCTACCTCCAGGCATGCCAGAATATGCGCTCCTCTCCGCTTGCAGCATGAACATGTTGCCTGCAGTGAAGCTCTGGCTCAACTCTACTCCCCCTCCTGACTGGAGCTTCCTGATCATCGAAGCTGAAGCTGCAGAAAAGAAGGCGGCCAATGCACGTCTTCTGGGTGTCAGCTTCCCCGCCTTTGATGATAAGGGGAAAAAGTCCGCAGCTAACAGCTCCGGACGAGAAGCAAAGGGAAAACAGGCATTGACTGTTAATGCCTCGAAAGGCACATCTGTGCCTACTCAGAAACCTCCACTGGCACCGAGACCCAAGGAGGTTTATTCATTCAATGATGACGACACCCTGCAACTTTTCGAGATACTGAAGCAGGGTGACAAGATCAAGCTACCGGACCCAAAACGGCCCGATGAAGTCGGGAAAGTGGACAACCCGAGGTACTGTCACTACCATCGGTTTGTCGGACATTCGACCAAGGACTGTTACGTCCTCAAGAATTACATCCAGCGCATGATCAATGCGGATGTAATCTCTGTCGACTATGAAGAGAAGACGTTGTCAGCCAATGTGGTTTCGCTTCAGTTCGGCACCTTGCCGCCAACTACCACACAAGATGGCGTCGTCCCCATCCCTAAGGCGACAATGGAGGTGGTAAACTTACCACCTACCCGTGACAATGTGAGTAGACTCATCCCGCTCACCACATCTCGAGGAGAGGTCCTCTGGGTTCACCCCAACCTCGTCTCCGAGGTGACTCAATCGGAGGTACGCCCTACCTCCAAATCAAAAGGCAGGAAGATCAAGTCTTGTCGTACCGTCTCTTCTTCAACAGAAGAGGCACTTCTAGTACAAACACGTGCACAACAGAACTCCCAGTCTGGCGAAGCCGCCGCCGAGGTGGTGCCTCCTAGCACCATCCCTGAGGAGGGTCCATCTAAGCCCTCTGTAGCCAATAAGCAGAAGCAGGTGGAGGCCCGTTTTGACAGACCTCTACGGAAAGAGAATGCTTCGGGGCTGTCCAAGCCTCACAACTTCGAAATTCTGGCACAACTAGCCAGTACACCTGCACGCCTGTCTTTGTTCGAGCTCCTGCGTCTTTCTAAAGACTCCCGAGAAGCTCTCTGCAAAGCTCTGAAGGACGCTGAATCCTTTCTCAGTCAGGTCAAGCAGCCTGAAGACCTTCCAACTACTTGTGCGCACTATCATTGTGCGGATGAAGTTATCCCAAACATAACTTTCATCCAACAAGATATGCTGCTCAAGCATCACCGACATAACCGACCGCTATATTACACAGGGTACATTGGCTCGGTCAAGGTGAGCCGGATTCAGATCGATCCTGGGTCTTCCCTAAGCATCATCCCGAAGGCGCTGCTATCTAAGCTGGAGATCCCGATGTACCGGCTGGCGCCCTCCAATACAACCATCAGTGGCTTCAATGCTAGCAAGAGCGAGCTACTGGACAAGATCCGACTGAAGTGCCATATTGGCAGCCTCAAAACTGAGGCGACTTGTTATGTGGTAGATGCCGAGGTCAACTACAATATCCTGCTCGGTCGACCATGGCTACACGAGTACATGGTGGTGCCCTCCACGCTCCACCAGTGTATGAAGTATATATCCACTAATGGCGTCATCCGGACGGAGTTTGCAGACATCGATCCTTTCAAAGGGATTGAAGCCTACTTCATCGATTCTGACTTGTACAAACCCATTGACGAGGAGGAAGCCAACGACGCTGATGATAAGGCAGAGACGGCAACAGAGCCGGACATGGAGCCTGAGACGACTCCCGACACCCCCTTGAAAATCCGACTGAAGGGGAAACCACCCCAGAAGGCGCCTCCAATGAGCATCAAGCTATCAGGGAAAGCGCCGGCTCGCGAAGCACCCCTGAAGATACGCCTCAAGGGAAAGCCACCTCAAACATCGGCTCCCCTGGTGACAAAATTACAAGGGAAGGTACCACTCACCGGAGGCGCAGCCGAGGCGCCTCTGAAAGTGCGTCTCAAGGGCAAGCCGCCGCAGTCATCCAAGGTGTCAGAGAAGGCTCATATAACCCTCTCAGACCCCGGAATCAAAGCTGTGGTGGACTCTCCTAGTCCGCCCCCAGTTCTTACAGACGAGGAGCTTAGTGAATATATCTCGGCTGACGTAGAGGCACCCTCCTTTGACAATGTAATCCTACGGGATAAGATCTCGTATTTTATCAATAATAGAGTGTCTTTTAATTATTCTTGTCTTCCACACTGGAATGCCATGTATACATTAGATAACGCTCTACGGTCGTTGCAAACACAAATAACGACCGTCCATCATAATCGAGTAGTCCCGTCTCAAGGAGTCTTTATAGTCCCTCCACGGAGCCGAGACGAAGGCACCATCATCTCGGGCAAAGTCGAGCGTCATCAGGACCTCCCGTCAATCGAGCCCAAACCTGATATCGGCAGAGTATAAGTCTATCGGTACACAGATACGGCAAAGCACATCATCCAAAAGATGGGCTACGACCTGAAAAGCAACAAAGGCTTAAACTACGACAAGGGTCGGCATCTCCCTGTCCGGCTTTCGATGCCCAATGGAAAGCCACAGGACTACTATAATCGGACTCGACGAAGGTTAGGCTATGTCATGCCACCATCAACCCCAGAGAGTTCAGATACAGAAGACGTAGAACATTCCCACTCGTCCGAAGCATCGACTTGGGATTCCGATACCAGTATCGGATCAGTCTTCAGGAAAGTGCTGTCAGCTAACATGACGTCAGCACAACCTTAAAAAGATGAAGGCGAAGACCAAGCGCCGAAACCCTTCGAAGAAGAAACCTGGGCCCAACGCCTAGGAGAACAATGGGAATCTCGTTTTAAGTTACGCGAACCTCCCACCGAAGACGAAGTCGAGCAGATCGACCTCGGGGATGGGTCTTCTTCCAAACCCATCTTCATCAGTAAAAGCCTAGAAGGAGAAGATCGAGAATCTTTAATCCAACTGGCTAAAGAGAATATCGACGTCTTCGCCTGGAGCTATGAAGACATGCCGGGACTCGACCCACAGATCGTAATACATAGGTTGAACATCTTACCTGATGCCAAACCTATCAAACAACAACAGCGACGCTTCCGTCCAGACATTATGAATGCCATCGATCAGGAGGTAGACAAACTCTTGACCAGTGGCTTCATCCGTGAGGAACAACACCCGGATTGGGTAGCCAACGTCGTTCCTGTCACCAAGAAGAACGGGAAGATACGAGTCTGTATCGACTTCAGGGATCTCAACTCTGCTTGCCCAAAGGACGAATTCCTGCTTCCAATCACTGATGTGATGATCGACAACACATGTGGCTTTGAGCGCATGTCCTTCATGGACGGGTATTCAGGCTACAATCAAATCAAGATGTTCTCCGATGATGCGAAACACACGTCATTCAGGACTCCAAAGGGTGTTTTCTGCTACACAGTAATGCCCTTCGGCTTGAAGAACGCCGATGCGACATACCAGCGAGCTATGAGCACCATCTTCCGTCAACATCTTCGCAAGACAGTCGAATGCTATGTTGACGACATCGCAGTCAAGAGCCGCCTCAAAGGAGATCACCTACAGGACTTGAAGACGGTCTTCGATCTCATGCGGGCACATCAACTCAAAATGAACCCCGCTAAATCCTTTCTGGGGGTTTCTAGGGAAAATTCTTGGGCTTTGTCATCACAGCGAAAGGCATTCATGTTGATCCTGAGAAGACCAAAGCCATCCTCAACATGGACCCTCCGAAGAACCTTCGAGAACTTCGGGGCCTACAGGGACGTCTGGCATATATCCGGAGGTTCATAGCAAATCTCTCCGGTAGATGTCAACCCTTTACTCAGCTCATGAAGAAGGGAGTCTCTTACGTCTAGATAGAGGAGTGCCAAAAGGCTTTCGACGACATCAAGGCTTACTTAACAAGCCCACCAGTCCTGGTAGCGCCAGTCGCCGGCAAACCATTTCTCCTCTACGTCCGTGCCATGGATCATTCTCTTGGCGCTCTGCTGGCTCAAAACAGCGATACAGGCTTCGAGCAAGCAATCTACTACCTCAGTCGAACACTCATCGGGGCCGGACACCGGTACAACCCCGTCGAAAAGGAGTGCTTGGCTTTGGTGTTTGCCATCCAGAAGACTCGTCATTATGTCTCGGGTCAGACAATTCATGTCATTTCCCGAGTCAATCCGCTCAGAGTCCTCATGACAAAGCCAGGATCATTGAACTCCCGGCTGGCTACATGGACAATCCTGCTAACACCGTACAACATGGTGTTTGTTCCACAAAAGGCTGTCAAGGGTCAAGCTCTGGCTGACTTTTTAGCTGCACACCCCATCCCAGAATCCTCAAAACTCTATGAAGATATCCCGGATGAGGTCCAAGAATCCAATGTCACCGAAGGAAGCTCCGTTTGGCGGATGTTCTTCGATGGCGCTTCGAGAACAGGCCCCAAAGGCCAAATCATCGCAGGAGTGGGGGTAGTCTTAGTCTCCTCCGATCAGCTGGTCATCCAGCGTGCGTACTCTCTTTCAAAGCCGTGCTCCAACAACGTTGCCGAGTACAACACACTCGTCATGGGACTCCAGCTCCCACAACAGCTGGGGGTCGACCATCTGGAAGCCTACGGCGACTCAAAACTCGTCGTAAACCAGGTTCGGGGACAATACGAGGTTCGCCATGAAGATTTAATCCCTTATCATGAAGTCGCGTTGAACATCATTTCAACCTTCACCGGGTTCTTCATCGAACATGTCCCCCGTTTACAAAACTTGGAGGCCGATGCTCTGGCTGGCCTCGCAGCCTCATTGGCAGCGCCCCTTGGGACTCAACACTATGTCACGGTGACTGGTCGAGACCTGATTTGTCCCAGAAATAACCTATGCTTGCAGGTGGCTCATGCCATACCGACAAACACTGGTGTTAATGTCCGAGACTGGAGGTTCCCGTTCATCGACTTCGCTGTCTACGGAATCCTTCCAGAGGACCCGAAGGAAGCCGTCTCAGTCTGGAGACGCTCTCTTCGATTCTACTACGATACAGCTACCAAAATGCTGTACCGACGCTCCTTCGATGGGCTCCTCCTTCGATGCCTGTCCAACGAAGAAGCAGCCGAAGCTCTTCAAGAAGCTCATGACGGAACTTGTGGAGCTCATCAACCCGGTCCTAAGTTGCAAGATCGACTGCGACGTATGGGCTACTACTGGCCAACCATGGCCGCCGACGCTGTTGAATATGCTAAGAAGTGCCACGCGTGCCAACTTTATGCAGACTTCATACATAAACCATCGGAGCCGCTACATCCTACAGTCGCCTCCTCGCCCTTCGAAGCCTGGGGCATGGACATTGTAGGGCCAATCACCCCTCCTTCATCGAGAGGACACCGTTTCATCCTGGCCATCACCGACTACTTCTCCAAATGGGCGGAAGCAGTTCCACTGGCAGAAGTAAAAAGCTCCAGGGTGGTCAGCTTTATCAAACACCATGTCATTTACCGTTTCGGAGTATCCCGACGGATCATCCATGACAATGGTCCTCAGTTTATCAGCCACATTTTTAGCAGGTTCTGTGACAAGAATCGTATTCAGAACGTGGCCTCAACCGCCTACAATCCGGCAGCAAACGGATTGGCTGAGGCATTCAACAAAACTATCGTTAGGCTGCTCAAAAAGGTCGTGTCATCCAACAAATGCGACTAGGACGAAAAGCTTGGCGAATGCCTTTGGGCCTACCGCACAACGGTACGGACCCCAACAGGCAACACTCCATTCTCCCTGGTCTACGGGAGTGAAGCGGTACTGCCTCTCGAGATACAGATACCTTCACTCCGCGTAGCAATCACAAACAAACTCACAGAAGAGGACAATCAACGTCGTCGTCTGCGGGAACTGGAGGCACTTGACGAAAAGCGTCTCCTAGCTCAACAACACATCGAGCTCTACCAAGCCCGTATATCACAGGCTTTCAACAAGAAGGTCAAACAGAGGACTTTCCAAGTTGGCGACCTGATTTTAGCAGTCAGAAGACCAATGGTGTTGACCCACAAGACACCAGGAAAGTTCGAGCCCAAGTGGGAAGGACCTTTCATCATAGAGACGGTATACTCAAACGGTGCTTACCGCCTCGCCAAACCCAATGGGGACTTGTTCATGATGCCCATCAACGACAAGTTCCTAAAGAAGTACTATTCTTGACATCCTCCAGACATGTACTTTCCCAAACAACCTCTTTCCACAAACTCATACGCTTCCGGAACCCAGCTGTTTCGTGGCATCTTCCAGTAGAAAGATAACCATGTCCATATTACCTCTGAGTTGTCTCTCTACACCCTACAAAGCAGAATCTTACACTTCGTAAGCCTACGCTACCCTTCATGTTTACCACGTCCACATTACCTCTGAGTAAACATCTTGTACAAACAACCCCTGTGTTGTCGTACATTGATCGCAGAACTTCCACGTCCACATCACCTCTGAGTTGTTCAGCGTATCCTCTAGGATCATTCCTACCACGTCCATAATACCTCTGAGTAGGAAGATTCTATTATTTTGAACCCAATGATTGCCATGTCCACATCACCTCTGAGCAAACATGTTGGTTCCTTCAAACTTATTATCTGTACCTAGAAACCAAGGTGCGCAAAAGATAATAGGTCCACACAAATCATCAAGTTCATAATAACAAAAATGAACGCATCACAAAAAAGTTGCGTACTTCTTTATTTTCTAAAAAAAGAGAGAAAGTACAAAACTACACTAGCCCATAGCAAGGGTTGCAAAAGAACATAAAAAAGGGAGAAGCTACAGTCCCTGAACCTCTCCAGGGTGGACTGAGAGCTCTCTAACTCGATGTCTTAAGTCGGCTGTACGGGTCTCCACAGTCGCCAGGACTCGACGCTCAGCTTCTTGACCCATCAATTCAACAGCCTCAGTGGAAGTTTCGCTCTCATGCTTCTCATCAAGCTGTTGTCGCTACTGAGCTAAGGCAAGAGTCCGCTGAGTAAAAGTTGCTTCCTCCTGCTTGAATGCTACGTGTTCAGCCTGAACACGTTCGGCATCTAACTGGAGTCGGGCCCGTTGGTCCTCAAGGCGGCGCATCTGGGTGTTGATCTCTGCGATGTTAGCATCTAATGCAGCTCGCGTTTCCATCGTCTTCTTCATGGACTGAGACAACTGCTCCACCGCAGCCTCAGTCTCAGCCACCTCGCGCTCCCAAATACCCACGGTGGCCTGGTAGGAAGACTCGATCTCGACAATTAGCTTCTCCTTCTACGCATCTATCAGGACGGAGAGGTCGTTTTGCTGGATGCGCTGAAGTTCCGCAAGCCGCTCGTCCAGCTCGATCACCGAAGCCTCCAGAATTTCGGCCATATGGTCGTGGCCTTGGTGAATGCGGATCAGCTCGATACAGGGCATTGCCAGAGCTCTTGCCATCGCAAAGCTTCCGTTGGCATCCATCACCGCAGATACACCCCTCTGCAGCATTTTGTACACCCCCTCGAAGAGGAATTTCACATATTCGTCTGCATCCGCCAGGACCTGCGGCGTCATAGCAGGAGTTGGAGGAGCTACTATAGTTAGCGGACCGGAAGAAGATCCGCCAACCTCAACCTGCGAGGCTTGAACCTCGGCATCAATAGGCTCTTCATCAACAGGGGCTGGACTGCTAGCCCGAGGAGCCGAAGGAACAAAGGAAGCCCGCAAAGGCGTCGATATAGTACCCCAAGTAGGAGGGGCAACAGAGGGTTCCACACCCTTACCCTTCTCAAGTCCGGAGGAACCACCGACGTCAACGGCCACCTCTTCTACCCCCAACGTCCTATCAACAGCAGGTACCTCCCCTGGCAGAATAGAGAGATTATCACTTGTCTCTTGACCCGCCTCAACGGTCGTGATCGGCAGACGGGTCTCGTCACTAAGTCCCTCTATAGGGACAGAATCTGTCGCTACCTCCTGATCGGTAGCCGCCTCAACTTCTACGGTTGAAGCTGGGGTAAGACTCGGCAATGATATAGCCGACCTCCCCTCATCATGGCAAGGAGGGGAATCAACCCTCTCCTCTATCCCAACTGTATCTGTTGCCCCCGCAACAGACTCTTACAGCTCTGGAGCAACGTCATCCGAAGGTGACGAACTCCAATCCACCTCATCATTAGGATGCCTCGAGTCCGGAGGACCCTCAACGTCCAAGGCCTCCACGGCAGACTGTACCTTCCCGAAATTTGTTGCAACCTCAAAAACAAGAGATGCTAAAACCTCCGCAGTAACGTCTTCGGGACCCTCATCTACGGGAGACATTATCATCGGTGGAATGCGCTCATCAGAAGAACCTGCCACCTCCTTCGGTTTACTAGTACCCGGTTTTGGAACACGGGACTTCTTCTTCGACGATCCCTGCAAGAAAAAAAGCATAAGTCACCACAATGACAAAATGAATCAGAATTACAAAGCACTCCTTACCTCAACAGGAACTGATCCCGTTGGCGTTACGAGTGGCACTTCCGTAACCTTTGCAGTCAACGTCTTTCTCGACCTCTTCGATACAGAAGAACCAGCTTCTGTGTCAGCCAACCTCTTCCCAACGGACGGATCTCTTACTGGGGCTGCAGCAGCAGCCCGATATCCCGCCAATTCTGGTGGACGATATGATCGAGCTACCATCAACATATTCGCCGTGGCCTCCAGCTGAGTTCCAATGATGAAACTAGTCTCCCTGTCATAACCAGGAGACGCAGCATTCATAATGCAATACAGCTTGGCGGCCGGATACAGGATCTGCGGCCGAGGGTTACGGACTGGCGTAGTAAAATTAACGCTAGTGCATCCAGCGTTATAATACTGCCAACCTCGGGCTCCATCCAGCAAACTTCCGACGAAGCCCAGACTGCTACTGGGATTCCGCAACATTAGCTGGGTATAGCCAAATTGACGAGCAAATTGACTTGGCAGATATGGCTCCAGATAACACTTATTCTGGTTGCGGTAGACCAGGTGAGAAGGCCGGATACTTTACAACCAACGAAAACTCCATTTCGGCAAAGTGACCACATCTTCGCCAGAGTCAACTAAATCTTGGTCGGCCTCGAAATCTTTGAAGATCATGCCAACCTTGACAATCTCCCACCCCTGAAGGTAGGACAAGACTCTCCTGCAAACGGGAACGCCAGTGTATGACTACTTCCTCTTATAGAAGCGGCAGATGAAGGCATCCCCTTCAACATGATCCTCCTCCGGACCGGGACTCATCACGTTCGGATGATGCAAAATCAGCCATCCCATAAGATAATGAAAGGGCAGCTCGGCCCGGGGAAAGTTGTCATTGTTACCTTTCTCGTGGATCACATCATCAGCAAAAGACCTCAAACAACGCAACAAGTTGCACACCATTGCGGGGAGGAGAGCTAAAGGTCGTCCGCAGGCCAACTTCACTGCAGGCAAAATGAGATTCCGATGTACCCTCTCGACGGCACCGGATCCACCTGCAAATACGCAATCCCGGAGCCATATCATCAAGTAGGCCGTTAACACTGCCTTAGATGACATCCGGTGCCCGCAGTGCCAGAAACAGCTGTACGTTGCCTTGCCACCCTCATTAGAATGTGGGGTCCTTTCATCCAGCCGGCTTATTTCAGAACTCACTTTCGCGGGCTTCAATCCCTGCGGAGTCGCAAACCGAATCCTCGAAGGATCTGCCAAATCCTGCCTGAAGACGTAGTCCCTCCAAGCAGTCACATGAGGCTGGGTCTTGCCCTTGTCCCTCCGGTGCATCAAATAATGATGGCTCATTACCTCTTCGAAAATAGCCATCATCTCCGGATCCTTATCTTCCAGAACTTGGATCTCTTCATTTGATGGAAAATATTCCTCGTACGGTTCCGAGCCCCAAGGAAGCTTGGACACTTCGTACATTTCATGGAGGGCCAATACCAACTCCCCCACCGGAGTAAAGAAGCTGCCAGTCTGGGCATTGAAAAGCTCCAAGAGCGCAAGGAACATAGGCTTATTGAGGTCCACGCCTGCCTGCGTGGCCTGAATGGCGGCTGTCAGCCCGATCTCTTTAAGCTCAACCTTGAACCTTGAAAGCACCCAAGTGGTCAACTCGTCCCACTTCGGGATGTAGTGACACCAGCCTTCGACTCTAAAGCTACCTGTCGGATATATCACCTTTGATGTCAGCATCCGATTTGCAAAGATCGGGGCACTGAAGGGAAACGTGTCATTTGGGACCTCACTGTAGATGCTCCCAGGACGCAAGGTTCGGTAACTGAAAGAAGAACCGGCTCGTGAAGCAGTCAAAGTATCTCACTGGTTCGAGGAGGCGTCAATTGAGAGGGTACCTCCCAAGGCCCCTCCTTGAGAGGGAGTAAGTTCCCAACCCATCCTTATCTTCGAAGCTAGACGATAAAAAGCCGTCAGCGGCAACTGGCGGTCAACCTGCCGTATGTACAAAACTATGCCTTTGGCAGAAAAAAACCAGTCTTCTCTGATCCTCAGTATCTTCGCTTCGGAAGAGACTAGTCGGTCGCCAAACAGAAAGGCAGGTTTTAAAAAAGTTACACCTTCGGATTCAGCAGACTTCAGTTTACCACTCTCCAACATACTCTAGAGGAAAAGAGGCAACTGGGTCAGGATTTGTAGCATTCTCTCACGAGGTTGGTCCTGTAAGATAGCATCCTTCGCAGGATTGATCACCGCCTCGTCAAAATCAACTCCCATCTGACAAAGAGAAGCGTCTAGGAGGACCTCATTCAATAAAGGGATCGTCATCGACACTGATACAACAAAGGTAGAAGTCAGGCAAAAATGTCAAATAGCTTCGGCGCATCATCAGGGCGTAAGCCCAGGCGCGCCAGCATCAGAGCTTCGGCGCATCATCAGGGCGTAAGCCCATACGTATCAGCTTGCTTCGGCGCATCATCAGGGCGTAAGCCCATGCGCGCCAGCATCAGAGCTTCGGTGCATCATCAAGGCGTAAGCCCATGCATGTCAGTTTGCTTCGGCGCATCATCAAGGCGTAAGCCCATACGCGTCAGCGGAGGCTTCGGCGCATCATCAGGGTACGAAACCCATGCGCGTCAGCCATTAAACCTCGGTACATGATAAAGGTGTAAACCTATGCACGTCGGCAGGGTAGAACCTCGGCGTATCATCAGGACAGAAGTCCATACGTGTCAGCAAATTTGAGTTAGGGCACAGTCTGGCCCAAAAGCTTATGTAAAAGAGATGAAACCCACCCGTCACCTCGGGACGAACGTCGACCGGAGTCGCAGGGGTGATAGGTGCATCCTCGTCGACGAACTCCTTCGCTTTCTCCTTCCCCTTGCCGGCACCACCGTGAGGAGTCTTGGGAGCCATTCTCTCAAAGAATAACTCTAAAGAAAGCAAAGGCACAGAGAAGATGAACTCTCTCACTACAAGAAATATGTACATTATTAGCACGAAAAATCTGCTATCATACGTATTACATAGCGTTTTCATAAATGCTATGTCATCGGCAGCTATCTTAGGTTCCACCCATACGATAGCGTTTTTCTAAAATGCTACGACAGGTTCAGATACAATAGCAATATCTGAATGCCTTAATTTTCTTTATTATGGCACATCCGTTTTATGTTAAAAACTTGATGACAATTCATATTTTGTGCTATGATAGGACGTTCTACAATAGCAATTTTTTATTGTTTTAAAATATTTTGTTATAGCGTTAATTAATTATATCACGGCTAAAGTTTCGTGCTATAATATATGATTATAACAGTTTTTTTTTTTGCTATTAAACGTATTTTCATTCAATAAGAACCTATTTTACGTATCTATTGTAATATTAGAGAACCTGTTTCACATGATATAAATAAGAACCTGTTTTACACAAATAAGATCATTCATAACACAAGTCTAAAACCAATCCAACATACATAACACAAGTCTAGAGTTTCATTCAACATACATAACATAGGTTTGAATCCAAAATACACAAGTCATAAGTTCATAAGTTCATAAGTTCATAAGCCTAGCTAACTCGGACCAAAGTTTGTTCATTCCCCTGCAAAAAAAAGCAACAAGGTCTTACATCAGTTCAATATTAACAAGAAAAGATAAAATAATTCACTGATGCTCTACAGAGCATTTATGAATTATTACTTAGAAACATACTTTTGACGCAGAGAAGCTACAATCAACCGGGCATTGCTTCATAAAATTCAAATACTGTATCTGATGGGAGGAAAAAAACCCAGCAAAGACGGTTCAAGTAAACAATAGAACTAACCTGACCAACCCCGGCAAGAAGGAAATGTCCGAACTTTGCAAAAGTGAGAGAATTTACGAACCCAACCTGTCGTCATCAAATTCTTGGAAATTAACCTTAGAGACTTGGAGAGATTATGTTAAATGCTTGAAACATCATCAAATTGAAATAAAAGAACAGAGAAATCATCTCGCGCAACACAATCCAATTTTATTATATGACCTGATTATATCGATTACTCTCATTTTATCACAAACACAATAAGCAGGATGAATACAAAAACAAGAAGAACAAACAAGTTTGTATCACAAAGATGGATTCAACAATGCAGCACAATTATTAACAAGATGGCTCCTAATAGCATGAACAAGAAAAAAAATCATAACACAATCAATTTTATTACAAGGTAACTTTAATTATACCAATTACTTTCGTTTTATCACAAACACAGCACAACAAGCAGGCATGAACATAAAAGCAACGTGTCATCCAGCCTCCACCTAGCTACTAACACGAAAAAAAAAACGAGCATGAACATAAAAGCAACATGAACAAACAAGCGTCACAAAGGTAGATTCAGCTTATGCTTCACAGCTATAAACAAGAAGGGTCCTCCAGGCTCCACCTAGCTACTAGCATGAAAAGAAAAAAAAGAACTAATTACAGCAAGAGAGAGAGAGAGAGAGAGAGAGAGAGAGGGTTCTCAATACTGACAAATTTACAACTGTAAATCTTAAGTTCGTCTTGATGCTCTCAGAGTACACCCAATTGTCAGTCAATTTTGAGATAAAGTTGGTACTAAGATCCTGGCCACAAATGCTTAAGCAAGGGGCCTAGTATGGTAGCTGCAAGTTAGGGATCCTTCTTTCTTAATCACTACAAACAAAAATCATGCAGTTCAAGAGCTAGATTCCAAACTTTCTTGAGTGTCTACAGATGATAATCCATTTCTTTTACAAATACATTCATTTCCATTGCATTGATTTTAAGCCAGGAATAAAGCCAAAGGACCAAATGAAATGCATTTCCCTGGGGAAGCCAATCATTAACAATCCGAAACTTATAGAAAATCCAAAGAACCAAAGAAAGTTATTCTTGCCCCACTCCCAAGAGATTAAATACTCAAAGGTATTGATATTATAACTGGAAAATATACTATGTTGTTGTTTTGAAGACTCCTCCAGCCTCGTATAAATCTCCATTTGCCCATAACAATGTCATAGCTAAGTTCGAAAATCTTCAATCATGTCATGGACACCCCTTTCCACAGTGTTGCATCCTTATTGACGCACAAATCATATGCTAAAATGTGATCCTTTAAGTGTGCCGTCACTAGGAATAATGGCATTGGCACCTTCCATCCTCCTTAAATATTCATGAGCATACTTCAAAAGAAACTATGGGATTGTCATACCTCCTCTCTTTGGCTTAATGTGTAATAGAGATTAATGAGAATAGGGTCATGAAAGAAAAGGTGATGAAAATAACAGGCATATAAAGAAAGGGAAAGCATTTTTGCTTGTAGAGGGGATGTGATCACCCAGGCAAGCAGCCCTGGGAGGAAAAGATTTGGAGTACTCGTGCAGGCGTTCCGAAGTCTTTATTGTTCTGTGTCATCTTACCACCTCAAGGCTCCTTATATTCTAGGGGAACTTGGAGACTGCACCGTGGTCGCATGAGCTTAAGGCATATATGAGGGATCATTGCCTTAAGGGTGCTCTATGTTTTATGCCTACTGATCGCCTAGGTTTTATGGCACGACCCTCTCATGATCAAAGCTACTTTAGATATGTATATAGTCCATGTCATAATTTTACCATGATTTTTTTCCAAAGAGTTGCCATGTAATTACCTGTAACATGTTCATATTGTATTAAACCTAACATGTAGATGAATTTGCCCAAAAGGATGAACCGTAATTTGATTGCCAACTTAACAGAAGTAGGGTGTTATAGTATACAAACATGAATACAATTGCCACCACTTTAGTATTAGGGCTTGTTAAATATATGCTTGAACAGCAATTAAGAAACATTAACCATAGTTAGAATGGAATACCACTGGATAACTAAATAAAGGCTGGATGCATCTATCATCACTTCTGATTTCCCGTAGACGAACAACACCGTTGCCAGCTCCAGATGCAGCAAGATCACTACCTCTACAAACAGCCACCGAACTCACCCATGACTGGGCTGAAGAACAGCCGACAACTTTGCCAAAGCCATTTTCTGAAACAAAGAGCATAAACAATTACTTTGCGAATGCAGTACAAATATTAAGATGATGGCAAGCCACGCACAAATAAACAAAGATATAAGACAGCAAAAGATTATTTTATTGTCTAAGACTCCAACTTAGAGAGATGGACAAGACCTACATGAAAGATGAATTTAGGCTATTGATCCAATCCATTTAGCACTATTAAGTGCAATGCAAATAGATGCTCTTACCTTTCTTATAACCATTAGGGACCTCTTCCTTATTCTCTTTAGGTGATTGATCATAATTTAATAACAGAGAATGTGCATTTTTTGTAATATGTGTTGGCTTCTTCCGCAACGCACTCCAATGTTCAATACTTCCATCATCTGAGCCTGATAAGAACTCGTTGTCATTAATGAAACAACAACATTCTGAAGATGATGGAGCCCGGAAGAGTAACCGTTTAGCATCTGCAACCTATTACATAAAAGCAAACGTTAGTAGCAATACAGGCAGCAACATTACTTTTGGGTTTTAAGTATTTTACAACAGACATCATAAATATCAAAATATCATCAAAGTAACAGCTATTAGACAGCTCTCTTTCCTCTTCTGTTATGCCACTAATGGTCAGGCAACTCCAAAAGATTCCATGTTGGCTACTTAGTATTTTACTATGTCGAAATAATTTATTTGAACCTATTTTAGAAACCTAAGCAGCTAAATACAGTTCCCAGTTCTGGACCTCGAGTGTAACAGGTACATATGAATATTGTTTCCAATCTTAATTACTAGGCATTTTCCAATAGCAAGGCTTTGAGTGCTCTTTTGACCATTGGACTCACCTTGCATCCAAATCAAAGAATTAATTAGAGAAAGATAGCTTTCTAGATAATTTACTTCTGCCAAATAGTCTATATCCAAGGTTTCAAGAATTGGGATTTGTCCTAGATGTTCTGAGGATATTAGTTCAGTGCCATTAGAAGCAAGGTTCACAATATTGGTATAGGTTTCGGAGTCTCGGACCCTTCCTATTGAGTATCTGGTGGTTGTGGTTTCGGCAGTTTCAACGATTATCGGGTTTTTCATTTCGGAAAGGCCAAAAATGATAAAAGAGTATTTTAACATATTTTATATTTTGTTTTTCTTTAGTTTTAAATGGAAACATATTCAACATTGCTAAATTGTTCAAACGCAATAGATATTATTGTTTATTTACTTGTCCTTAGACATTGTACAACCATAAAAAATAGTTTTGAAGGAAATAATATTAATATGGATGAGTGTTACGAATTTATTGATATACAACTTTAACCAATGGTAATAGTTATCGTGTGTCGATAAGGATATCGACACACTAAACAATTGTCGATCTTCGGCACAACTGAATCATTATGTAGACACTCATTTTCGACTCTCTCTCTCTCTCTCTCTCTCTCTCTCTCTCTCAATTTTTCTTTGTCGAATTGAATTAATTGGGAAAGAGACCCCAACACTGATCGGTGTCGGTAGCCGGCAGTATTGGAAAGGGACATGCCAAAACAGATACGATTCGGCCAATCCCGATACATATTGGTATCGGCCGATACTGAAACTATGATTAGAAGGGCAACTAGAGCATAATAAAAGCAAAAAGAACAAAGTAGAGAATTTACCTTCCCAACTATGCAGATATCTATTATGTTATCATTATTTTTCCTCAAATGTTTTCCACTATCTATTCCAAGGAAAGACAAATACCTTATAAAGTTGGACAGTCCGATCATGCCCTGCAGTCAAAATTTGTTCCTTGCGTAGACAATCAATTGTAAGTATTTCACTTTGATGTCCATGTAGAGTGTCCATGTGAGTTCGGTCTTCTACATTCCATAGCTTAATTTGTCGATCAAAAGACCCAGAAAAGAGTTGTGGGGTTCCCTGCCTGAAAGTAAGACAAGAGACGGGTCCTCTATGACCATGGAAGGCCTGTTAAGAAAGATATTAATGATTAGAAATCAAAACAATGAATTTGCAAAGTTGGACATGCATTCTGGTAGGCCATTACACTTATAAAACTACTTGATCTCTACAAGAACTTGTAAATGCAGTGCATGCAAATTGGTTGGTCCTATTAAACTACAAAAGAGGCACTACCACTTAATACAGGTGTATTATGAAGAGACAATGAGTTTTATGTATTAAGAGAACATGTTTGGCCAACTGCAGACTTGATTATTTTGCATACCATCTACAGAGTTGCTTTTAGAAATTATACATCAATGTAAAGTTTTAACTAAAAGCAGTATGTCAGGACATGATACATATCAACACATCTTGCAGAAGAATGTTCAAATTTTCAAACATATAAAACCAAAACATAGTTATAAATGAGAACCTGAATGTGCTCCCTTGTGCGTGTGTCCCATAGATGGACATGACAATCTAACCCGCCAGTAGCCAAATACCTACCATCTGGGCTGACAGCTAAGGCTAATACGTGCTTACTTCTCTTTGCAGAGGGATTTTGAGGAGCTTTAGAGTGATGTGAAATCAAAATGTCCTCACTGGGCCACAAATACTTCTCACTTTTACCACTCTCAACATCCCAATGCACAACGTATCCATCTTAGATGCTGAAAACCCCCTGGTATCATCCTCAGACAAAGTAACAGATGTAACGGACTGCCGGTGTTTAACTAAAGGTATATCAGCTCATCTACTTGGCCTATACATGATATACCAGGATCCATTATTTAAAGATAGGCAGAGCGCCCAGTTAAGGAAGGGCTAACTGAATAATTTCTCTGGTGCACATAAATTTTACCCTGACGAGAAAGATTGCAAATATAGAATCAGCCACTGGAGTTATAAAAAATACAAGATTTTATTTTAAGAAAATGAGCTAGACTGAGAAAATGAGAAAACCATGTGGCACATAAACCACAACCAAACCAAATGAGTTTTTGCTATGGTAAATCTAATAAAATCCACATTGATACTAAGGTTATGACTTATGATACGAAACAGGGGATTCCTCAGAATAAGCAGTCTGTAAAAAAAAATCAACAAAGTGTAAGTTACCACGGGCATGTCAGAATATATTGCTTTAGGACAAATACGACTCTTTCCATACCATCATATCACTAGTGCAGAAATCAGGTGGTATCGGTACTAGCGATGAACTGCAGCTGACACATGCGCTTTGGCTGTAAGCCGGATTGTAAAAGACGAAGCTGCAATTGCAGCAGCAGATGGTTCTTCCACCCACTTCACTTTGGTTTTTAGTACTGATCTTGGATTGCAATTATGTTGCTTTTTGATAAGGTCTGTGTATTTTCTCTGTAAAAAAATGTAATGAGTATACTCATTGTGAGCACTCTTGTTAGAAAATACTTTTTATCTCTGTTGAAAACTAGTATTGGAAGATGAATTGAGTTTGAAAGAAGCCCATCAACTATGATACAAATCATAGAGGGGAACGCCGTCACTCAGAAATAAGCAGTACACACATTCTCTCTTCACAAAAGATGCAGCAAGAAGAACAAAAAGATTCAAAATTTAGGATCAGCTATGATATAACTCACTTCATACAAGATTTTTTCAAAAAAACATACCATAAAAAAAACCCTACTTGGAGATAGGTTATGACACGGAAAAGCAGATTCAGCATTGTGCCACATATCAGGCACGAATGGGACACTCCAAATGCAATAGGAGTCTAGGACACACCAAAACTGGGCTGTGTCGGAATTGTTTTGTGTCTTATTGGTGTCCGTCAACACAGCTTCTTTCTTACAATAAATTCAGTAATAATAAAAAATAAAGTTTGAAATTTAAAATCAGACTGTAATTTCAAAAGCAAAGAGCTTCCTTTTCCAGAATCGAGACTCGAAAAATTGGTGAAGTGAGAAGATACAGACACTCCAGAACCGGTGCAATCGTAGTATTCGTCTCCGTGCAACATATAAATTCAATAATTAGAAGAACCAAACTTGGAGAAAGATGGAAATGCCGAAAAAGATCACCTAGAAGCGAAAATTTTCGGGACGCGGCCGCTCTCCTCGAGCTGGCTCTTCTTCAAGAACTCCGCGACCAGGGAATCCCTCCCCCCGTCCCTCTCCTCTCTGTCCTCCTCCCCATACTTCTCGTCCTCCTCCTCGATCCTCTTCGTTTCTTTCTGGATCCTCTCCAAGTACTCCCCTCGCGATCCGGTACTTCACTTCCGCCGCGGTCTCCCCCGCCGCCTCCTCCTCCTCCTCCTCCCCGACTACTCCTGCACCCGCCTGAGAACCTCCGACGTCGTCGTCGTCGCTCGGGAGGCTCTCGAGTTTTAGGGTTTTTCGAAAAGAGGGAAACTGAAAGAGGAAATAAAAGAAACCTGAAATAAAAGAGGAAAAGTATTTTTTTGGTCAAGTGTTTGGCGGTATAAGTGTTTTTAGGTTCCCGCTTAATGAAACTCTATCTTAGCGTTTATCAAATGCTATTATAAAGTAACCAAAATATCAAACTTATTTTTTATAGCAGTTCAGCAAAACGTGCTATTACGTTATGCTATCAATGTGCATTTTTTTTGTAGTGTCTCTCTCTTCAACCCTCACCTATTTATAGGGCATGGTCGCACGCGTGAACCGATGACGTGTAATCTCAGCCGTCGCTTCGAATTCCGTGAGGAGATAACAGCAAATACAACCAAAAGATCATCATTAATCTTTTGGGTTACCAAGGCGTCATCATCATCAACTGGAAGGAGCATGCGCCCGAACAAGCATGCGCCCAACAATCATGCGCCCTGACCTCCATGCTTCTTATTCAAAGTATTCCAAAACTTATTCAAAAGTTTTGAAAACTTTGAAGGGGGTCTTGTAGAAGCATGGAATTTCACAGCCAGAAAGCCCATACGCCAGGCACTATATGTGCCAGAACTCAGACAGCAAAATCAAATAAGCCATTCGAAGAAGGACTTTTTATTTATATATAAAAGTCTATTACATGGCTAGAAAAGGTTGTACAAAAGAGAATTTCTACAAAAGAAAGATCCTAGATCCACAGCCAGCGGCCACCATGCACCTCCAGATAGGCACAGCGGCCACCATATGCCTCCAGACAGGCGCAGCAGCCACCATGTGCCTCCAAATAGGCGCAGCAGCCACCATGCGCCTCCAGATAGGTGCAGCAGCCACCATGCGCCTTCCGATAGGCGCAGCAGTCACCATGCGCTGTCAGTTAGGCGCAGCAGATGCCATGCGCCTCCAGCCAGGCACATCCTACCATCTCTTCAGCAGCTCAGTTATGTGCATCCAGCTCAGTTATGTGCATCCCTTCAGCAGCACTCTTCCAACCAAGCTCACCTGGCCGAGCAGAGCCCAGTTATGTGCTGCTCTTCCAGCCAGGGTCACCTGATAAGTACTTCGATTACACAAAGCATTTAACCCTCTGGCTGGAACCAAGGAAGAGAATAGCACGGCAAAGCTGTGGCCAGGAGAGGCTTCGAAAGAGCCTCCAAAGACCAAGAAAGACCGTGATCGAAATCATGGCACAAGGAGCTTTCAACACAATCAAAGTGGGCGGCACCCACTTTGAAGGAAGAGAGAGCCTAGCACCGCCATTCCGATCTACGGCTCTTCCGGAACAATGGAGATGAGGCCCGAACATCCCTATCTTTGGATGCAACAGGCACCTTTCGCCTGCCTCAGAAGCCCTCGACTTCGTCTTTTGGATGTAACAGTCACCTTCAAGTGCATCGAAGACAACACGACGTCTCATCTTCACCCTCGGGAGTACTTCGTCAACAGAATGCACCCGCATATCCAAGTTCATGTTGGAAGTACGTGAGGGAACGAGGAGCAAACCTTCTCTCCATGCCACTATTTATAGGCCGGGCAAATCAAACCCATACGCCAAGTGGATGACTCCTCCGAATTCTGTGCAATGAATTTGTATTAAATGGATGAACCGGATGCCTCAAATTCAGCCAAACGGCTATTTTTAGCACTCGAAGAGCGAGACAGCCGCATCATTAAAGGACATGTCGGATGCGCCAGCCAAATAGTGCATCACTTGGATGCGCCCTCCAGCATCAGGCGCATCACACAGATACGCCCCACAGTACCCGGCGCATCACAGAGGATGCGTCCCCTCACATCTCCATACCGAGTGGAACACCAACCAATGTGCCCACTCAGCTGTCCATCGAACGTCACAAACATTAAATGCTGAACTGACACCAGAGTTGGCAGCACGCTTTCCAAAGTCTGAACAGTTGACAGCTTTTTCAGAGAACGAAGCGTCGGCAATGTCAGCATCATCATGACTCTATTCCGACGGCTACTGCCACGTGGCCGTCCGCATGCGCCTCTACGGCCATGCGTCCAAATCGCCATATGCCTCTACGGCCATGCGTCCAAATCGCCATACGCCTCTATGGCCATGTATCCAAATCGCCATGCGCCTCTACGGCCATGCATCCAAACCAGCATGCACCTCAAAAGCCGTGCGCCTCAAACTCTTCACTGATCCCTGAAGACAGAAGAAGAGTCTTCAGTTGAAGCTTTGCATGCGCCTCAAAAGCCATGCTCCCCAGACTGATCTCTGATCCCGAAAGACAGAAGGAAAGTCGCCTGCATGTGCCTCAAAAGCCATGCGCTCTAAACGGTTTGTAACCCCTAAAGGTTATGAGCCGCAGCCTCCTCCTGCATCCAATCAAGGCACAGCTCACCAGATTACTTCCCCCCACCAAATTCGAGATCTTCGAGCCATGGGTCGATGACACGTGTCCTTTGACTCAACTCGTCCAAGATTTCAGCAACAGAAAGATCTTCTCTTCTGCTACGTGCCGGCTCACAATAGCAGTATGAAGAGTTCTCCCCGCAATCAGGGCGCATCATCTACGTGCCTCCATCAGCAACCTCCACGTGGCGTCCCCACACCGGCGCATCCCACATGCGCGCATGAGCAGCCAGCCTGCAAAACTATAAATAGAAGGATCGTCTCCTTCACACACACACAGATACAGACACTCAACGTCTTCCTCCTCTCAGCAAGCTCCAGCATCCAGAGCAATCCACACCTTCAGAGAACCGATAACTGTCGTCAGCCCGTCAACGGAGTCAACGCATTACCACTCGCTCCATTGGCACTAAGGACCCAGCTTAAACAAAAGTGTACTCCTAGGACTACATCTAAGTCGTACATTATAACACTGTTCTGTTTGTATTAAAGTTTTCAATCAAACAATTTTATTGGCAAACAACCGTAAATTCTTATCTTTCGTACTTAGTGACAGTTAGAAAGATGACTACACTACTATATACTTATTGGTCAACCATATGGCTAGAAGGGTTACATTGGCAATTAGAATACATTTAAGACTCTAATGGAATTAAAAAGGCTTTTTTTTTAAAAAAAGGTGTGATTTACTTATTAGTAATTTGTAAAATAGGATATCTAAGGAAGTTGTAAATCTTGAGATTTCTAAGTAGTGATCATAAGAGGATTGATAGGATTTTATTTTTATGCTGCAAAAAAATAGTTGGAATCTATACACAATTGATTTAAGAAATTGTTTTTTATGATCTATTGGATTATAGCTATACGTCTTTGAGCAAATATAAAACTGATTTCAATTTTAAGTTGTGATATTTATGATTTATTGAGTTATAGTTATACGCCTTTCAACAGTTATAAATTTAGTTTGAAAATGATCTTCGATTTTAAATGTAGCAGTAGAAATTATTCTCGTACAACTTACGATTAATATGTTTCTCAAAAAATAGTTTAAAAATTTTGGGTTTAAAATATTTTGAAAGATATAAAATAATTTTTGAGGAAGATTTTTAAATTTTAAATTGTGGCATGTGATTTATGATTTACAAATCTATTTAGATTTTGAGTAAAAAGGTTTTGATTGAGATTATCAATAAAATGGCAAAAAAAAAAAATTATGTTGTCGGATTAGGGTTGATAAGTGCAATAAGATATTGAACTTCAATTTTGAGATTGTTTTTCTTGCTAAGAGTCTTTCCGTAGTTATTTGAAAATTTTTGGGTTTTAAAATTTTGATTGATTATGAGATTTTTATGGATTCGTGAATTATGAACTCTTGATTTCAATAGTTGGATTTGAACGTTAAGTTTTGGAAAAAGTTAGTAGTAACATGGTAAAAGTTTACTTTGAGATTATTAATGGAAATGAAATTGTTAGCCATAATCTAATTGGGCAGCTTAGAGTAAATACAATTTTGGTGGTTTATTGTTTTTTTAAAATTTTTTATTAAGAGACTTTCTGAGGAAACTCCAGTTAAAAATTTTACCACTAAGATAACTCTAATGAGTTAGGAGTATTCCATACTAATTTCCATATCCCTCACGACCATGATAGTAGAATACAAACAAGTGTTGTTAGTCATCTCCAAGATCATATGGTTATATTCCAATCTTGACTCCCTCGACATTCCCTCAAATCTAGATTTTGTCGTGACTTTCTAACCATTTGAAACTTGAGAAATAATTGGATTGTTCCTTGATCATACCCCATCAAGTGGCTGTCATATCTCTAGAAATGGTATTTCTAACTTATTTGCCTTGATCTACTAGAATCTGAATTATCATTATTTCATGCGTTAACTTGGTCATTTACTTTGTGCGTTAATCATTATTTCATGAATTCTCACTTTCTATTTAAATTCTTTTGTGTCCCTTACCGTGGCTTTAATATTTGGAGTACAACACTAGACTTTTTCAGCCAACAAATTTTATATGCAGGACCTAGACGAGCCCACCTTCATGTAGGTATATCACGTGCCACTAAAACACGTCTCCTTGTACTCTAATTTCATGTTACGACTTTCGGGTCAAAAAGACTGGACTCTAATCCCTACCGTGAAACCAATATACTTTTTTTAACTATAGATGAGACCCGACCTCGACTCAATTCTTTCGACCCGATATATGATTTTGTTATACTCAATTCCTTACATGCTTAACCTTGTATTTTATCTTGATTGCTGGACCTATCACACCATTAGTTTAATTCTTGTAAGTTGGGTAGAATATCTCACTACCTAACAAACCCTTTTTTCTAATGAACCATATTGATAAGTTCATTTGGACTATAACATTTAGAGAACCCTAACTTATCTAAGCCGACTGCATGGGCCCAAATTTCAGGCGGAACTTAGATTTTATAAGATCATGGACTATTTGATTTCTTTCATCATTACCTTTACTTATTATTTTATCTACCTATGATGCTAAAATAGCTTAGCTTTGCAAGCTTATTCTTTATCGAGCTTGTTCAAGATATATGTTATTTGGGTCAACCCACTAACATATTGTCTAATCAGAACCGGTGCATGATGGTCTGATCAACCGAGTGCACTTTGGTTCGCCTTTTCAATCTACGTAGATGTGATATAGATAAACTTGGCCTTTAGAATCCCCTCCACGATTGCCTTGACAATCCCTTTGAAATTATTCGATCGCCTTTGAACCACGTATTCGTAATTGATGGTGTCGTCATTTGAACTCCTTAATTACGTTCGCTTTCAACTTTTTAGAAGGACGAAGGCGTTGTACTTTTCTCGGCCCTATCACGACTTTCAAATCGCTTAAATATAGGAGTGAAATCTAATTCGCTCTCTCAATCGTGCCCTCAACCAACCCTCAAGAGACCATAACTATAAGGTCTCAAATTTATTTTATTTTACTTGAACCCATACTATTGCTTATTGCGCGTCATCTTAAAACATTTTTCTTCTTGCGTTAATCCATGGTTATCTTTGCCTTTATTAAATTCACGACACTAATGCATGTTTTCATTCAACGTCATTTTCTTGTCTCGCCCAATGAATTGACTGTGCTTCCTTATCGATATACCCTTGTACCTTCTCACCCCCTACTCATTCTTAATTTCGAGGACGAAATTCTTTTAAATTGGGTAGGATATAAAACCCCTAAATTTCTATTATTTTTTTATTTTTATTTTGGTAGTGATTTAAAATTTTGTATTGTACGTTGCATAGTCGTATTGTACGTCGCGCACCAATTTACGTTTTTTTCCGTAATTTGCTTGTCGAGTGCGAATGTGTGCAAGGTACACCTTTTTAGAAAAATGGTTTTTGATTATAAAATTTTATTTATGTAAGATAGTTTTCAAAATAATATGTGATAAGTATTTTTTTAATTATTAAAAGTTATGAGAAGAAGCACGTCGAGATTTTCAAAAATAATAATTATTTACATTTTATTTTATTGTACAAATATTTGTAGTAGTTAGGAAAACTATTATTTTTATTGAAACTAATTGTGTGCAAGATGCATGAAATATATTTCATGTCCCCTATGAATTTTCGAAATACTAATTATTTCGTCAAAAAGGTGTTTCAAATATTTAAATATACATACTTATTTTCAAAATTCTTTATAAATTAATTATAAAAATATATTTTAGTTAATTACTATACTTTAAATTGTGGTTAGAATTATTGGCTTGATTTAAATAGTTAATTTAAGGATAAATATTTATCTATTGGATTTATTTTGATTTAAATTAGATTGAGATTGGATTTTGATTTAATTAATCTATTTTAATTAATATATGATTTATGTATGGGAGATTTAAAATCCCCTAAATCATATCCAAATGGGAATTCCCACATCCTATAAACAGGCAGGTACTCTTCCATAAATTTTCACATCCAGAAATTCTTCACAAAAATGTGCATCATGTCCTTGTCCGTGTCCCCCTTCCCATCCACTATTTTACATATACAATATTGACCCCTTCTCCGTCGGACAACTCCCGACATGACGATACGCAATCCAATCCGATAATACAATCCCAAATCCTAAACCTACAGCCTTCACCATCGCCCTCAGCCCCGCCATCAACTACAATCATCTTCGCCACTGACGTCATCTCGCCAACATCTTCCCGACCCCCTGACGACCAGCGCCTTCACGCCACCATCCCGATCTACCTCGCCATCCCCTAGCCACACAACCAGTACAACCCGCTGCACCGGAGTCCGTCGCAGCCGCGACCATCGCCAACAGCATCGTCGCCATGGCAATACCACCGCACTACCAGCCAACCCCGACCCGTCCCGACCACCACTCCCGTCCTCGCCGAGCCTCCCTGGCTGATTCCAGTGCCGCCCCCAAACACTGACTACCACCACCACCGAGCTAAACCGGCACCCCCAATCTCCATCGCCACCGCCAGCACCAAAATATCCAAGATAGAGACAAAACCAAAACCTAAACCTAAACTCACCTAGCCGCCGGCGACGCCGAGCCTCCCCCCAGATCCGCCACTCATTCCCGTGGCAGGCAGCGCCTCTCCGCGCACGCTGGGGTCGACCTCCACGCCGGACGGCGCAGCGCCCTCGCCGGCGTCCGACCCATGCTCCGCCGCACCCGGCCACAGATGCGACCTCCATACCACCACCTATTTGGCGCCGGCAAACGAGCGCCAAGACCGCCGCCTCCTTCCCGTCGAAAAACCCCCTTCACCGCCGCTCGTCCGCCTCCCGCGCCCCATCTTCACCGCCGTGTCTCTCCGTTACAGTCCGGCGCCGATCGCGCCCATCCGCCGTTGGGTGGCCATCCGCCTCTGCTCGACGGAGCTGCCGGTCCCGTGCCCCTATCTTTCCCTACACCACCGGCGCCACTCCACCGTCGATCCTCATCACCGGCTACCTCCCTCCGCCTGAGCACCGATCGGCCGCTTTCCGTCGTTCGGTAGCCCTCCGCCCGGTCACCTCGGGCCACCGTCTCCTCCTCTCGTTCGTCGCCAATCCCGACCACCTCCGCGCTCTTGGGAAGAGCCACCCCGACGAAACCCTCCTTCAGCATCGGCAGCCGCCGCGTCCATCCGCCACGCCGCACCACCGCGGGCAGCGCCCAGAGCCGCCACGCCACCCACCCTCCGGCCGAGCTTCTCCGAAACCCTTTTTTCGGTGAGTTCCCCATTCTTTCTCTCTGGCTTCCATTCTGTTTTTTTAACTTTTAGTTTTTTTTACTTTGATATTTAGGGGGAGAACTGCTGGGGTCTTTATTGGTATTTTGATTGTTCTTTTATTTTATTTTTTATTTTTCTTCTTTTTCTTTTCATTGTTGTGTGTGTGTCTCCTTTACAAAACAATAGCATTATTAATATTATTATTATTATTAATCTTACCATAGTAGTTATTAATAATATTATTAGTATTACTGGTATCATCATCATTTTATTATTATTATTTCTCTTATTAAGGATATCATTTTTCTTATTTAATAGAAACTGGAAATAAATAGGTATAAATATTTACAAATATGTATAAAATAGGGTTTATCATTTTTTTAGTATTTAAATTTCTTATACAAATTTTGTTGACTAAAATATATAGTAGCTTCCAAATTATAAAATGTATTCTAGTATTTTTATTTATCAAATAAATAAAAATATTATTATCCTATTTATGCAAAATTTTGCCTAAAACTGTTTTTGGATTTCAAGTAATTACCAAAATTATTTTACTAACAAAAATCTAGTCTTAGTATTACAAATATCACTTTCTAAAAATAGGGTAATTATTCGTTTACTCCCAAACTCCCTTTCATTATCGTCATTGAGCACGACTACTTACATGTTTCTATTTCTTGCGAATTTAGGCCATGTTCGCATGGACCTCGGCTATTGGACAGAACATGATATCTCGAACATCGCACCACCGAACTATACACCAGGCAAGTCACCTTGCCTTTACTGTTTAATTTCTTGCTCAATATCATGCATACTTTTTCTTTATGTTGTTCTTTCAAAATTATATATATATGCAAATTATTATATTTTATGCAATTGACTTAGAGTTAAGGGACCACCGTATGTTTAGTGCATCTCATAAACTATCACGATGTGCCACGGATTGTGTGTGAGTTATGAGTCGAATATAGATGCGGACTTGCGTGCTGACTGATCATTGGTACGTACAGGTCGTGCGTTAGGATATAACTGTTAATAGATTATGTAGAAGACTTGGCGGTTATTAAGGATTAAATAATGTCGTGGAGTCGACACATGTATAGTATCATGGGGAGGGGGAGACAGTTATTAGCGTAGGGGATACATGTTCAGTACACACATAGATTTGGGCCGATAGTGTCTCGTATGAGCGCTACTTACTGCCCCGGGGCCGATAGTTCTCGTATGAGAGCTACTTTCTGCCCATGGTCAATAGTGTCTCTTATGAGCGCTACCTACTACCACTCTCTCTCTCTATCTATGCTGAACGCCTAAGCTCCTGCGTAGAACGTTGTCTTCTCAAAGTATATATCACATAGAATGGTTAGGAACCTTTACGCATGTATATTTTCTATTGAGCTCTAACTATTCGGCTATGGCATGATATTATGTGTCTTGTTACTTTCCCCTGAGGACCTGGTTTTTCCCCAGGTGTGTGTTCATGTTTTCTGCAGGTGTTCTAGCCAAGGCCGTGATCTTCTCCATTTTTCGAAGATGATTGCTCTTGGTTTGTTTTATCATTTTGTCGATCGCTTTCCTGTACATTTATATCATTGAGATAGTTGGTAGTGGACTTTGTCTCCGTCCAACGATTGTACCATAACTATTCAAGTTGATCATATCTTTATTTTATTATATATTTGTGGATGAGATTTAGCATGTCTTGATTTTCTACATTTACAGCTTATCTATATATACGAGCTGTATATTTACTCGTATGTATACAGTTGGCATGATACGTATCTAGTCCCAAGTATTTGGGACTGGGGTGTTACATGAGTCTTATTACTCTTCGAAGGCGTGTCTATATAACGAATCCAAGAAACACATAACTGAAGAACTGGAGGCCATCACAGGGCCAGAGGAACCCTTGAGAATTCAACTCCAGGCCCATAAATCGGGCAAAGTCGTACCCCATGTCGCAACTTTGCATAAAGAGGTGTCCGGTTCCCCCACCCCAGCTACACAGTTGGAGCCGATGGTCATCCGACTCCCAAAGACCAGCCAAGAACCCGTCATAGGGTCGATGATGATCCGATTGCCAAAATCCAATCAAAGGCGATCGAAAGACGAAAGGCCCTCTGGGGAGCCGATGGTGATCCGATTGCCAAGATCTAGTCAAACGCAACCGGGAGACACAAAGTCCCCTGCCGAGCCGAT
Source organism: Iris pallida (assembly GCA_029216955.1). Taxonomy (NCBI): domain Eukaryota; kingdom Viridiplantae; phylum Streptophyta; class Magnoliopsida; order Asparagales; family Iridaceae; genus Iris; species Iris pallida. Next base: position 9,275,207 of record JANAVB010015599.1, read on the forward strand.
GGTCATCCATCTTCCCAAGGCGAGCCGACAACCAAGTGTCGATTCGACACCCTCAGGCAAGCCAATGCCACAAGCTGAATCCTTGGTGGTAAAGTTGCCCAAGATAGCATCCCAATCTTCGGTCACGCAGGGGGTAGCTGAAGAGGATGCAGAACTCGCAAAGTATCTGGTTGCAAATGTGGATAGTTCCTCTCCTGATGATGTAATCACTGTAGATAAAATTCCTTATTTCATCGATAAGAGGCTGCCATTGAACTATCCTGAGTGTAATAAACTCAATCTGATGTATACTGCGGGACTCGGTCAGGATATTAACCTGCACACACAGGTGACAACCGTCCATACTGCAAACCGACTTGCTCCCATTAAAGATGTCTATTTCCTAGTCCCAGCCAGAAGAGAAGGGGATCACACGATCATCTTTGGCCGAAAAGAAGGTCCTCAACCCTTCATGCCTCAAAAGTTTGATCTCGAACCCGATACCGAAAGACTATCGCTCTACCTGTATAGTCCTCAGGCCGAGTACTTCATACAAAAGTAGGGGTACGACATGGAGGCTACCCCAGGTCTGAATTACGGCAGCGGTCGGCGATTGTCTTTGCAGCTATTAACTCTGTCTGGGAAACCTCAGGATTACTATAGCAAGTCCAAATACGGCCTCAGTTATGTTACACCAGCAACAACACCCGAGAGCTTCGATGAGGAATGCGAGTGGCATTCTCACTCATCCGAATCACCTATATACGATTTCGATGACAACATTGGAGATATATTCAAGCAGACATTATCTGTAAACATGCCATCCGCTGGCATAGAAGAGGAAGACGAGGATCTACTCGAACCTCTTAAATTGGAGCCATGGGTCCAATAACTGGATGCACAATAGAAGAAATGCTTTAAACTTCGTGATCCTTCCACTGAAGATAAGGTCATGCAAGTTAACCTCGGTGATAAATCCTCTCCAAAGCCAATCTTCGTCAGTAAAAGCCTGACAGACGGCGAGCGGGAGTCCTTATTGTAACTCTTCAGAGAATACATTAACGTCTTTGCCTGGAGTTATGAAGACATGCCAGGGCTAAATCCCGAGATCGTACTTCATAAGCTCAATATTCATCCGGACGCGAAACCAGTCAAGCAACAGCAACGACGGTTCCGTCTAGACATCATAAACTCTATCGAAGCAGAAGTAAACAAGCTTTTAGCTAACGGTTTCATCTACGAGGAGTGGCACCCAGACTGGATAGCTAATATAGTAGCAGTCGTCAAGAAGAACGGGAAGATCTGAATTGTAATGACCCGCTCCACCCTAGCGGAACGTCGATTCAAACGGCAAGTGCAACGACTCAAACGAGCCGTCGACCCGAAAAGTTGGCATCGACCTGATGAAGAATCGATGCAAGGCTTACATTGGCCCGTCAAGATGAATCCAGACTTAGACTTTCAAAGGCGCGCTCGGAGTATCGCTCGGCCGATGCGAACATCGCTAAGGTGGGTGGCTCCGATGAACCCGAACCCGTCTTTACTTAGCCTAGACACTTAACAATACGGACACTATTGCTAGAATCGCTAGGCATCAACACCGCGCATGTTAATAAATGAATGACTCAACGCACCTAGCTAAGGGAATAATCCCATCTTGTATGCTTGTTTAGAACATGGAAAAGAACTCGACAAATATAGAAACTCTCGTACCGCACTCTACGCTCGTGCTAAGGCACAAGCTTACATGCAAGTTTTCTCTGCGATAGACAATGAAATAATAAACGGTTTACAACAAAGAAACGGAAGACTATCGACATAGTCGTTCTGAGTAGAGTATAGCAACATTGAAAGTCTTCGGGACCGATGGGTCGCCAAGGCGACTCCCGCACGGGGAGTTGCATAATGAATGAATAAATAAACGAATAAGTGAATGAATGAATCCACGAATGAATGACATGAATACGTGAAGAATGAATGAATGAACGAACAAGTGAAAGAAAGAAATAAAAGAGTGAATACAAGATAAGACATAAAAGACGTTAGCGAAAGGTATGACGGGTACGTGCAACGGGGCTCGCTACCCGCGCTGCACGGACGCCAACCTGGTCGATAACGCATTATGGCTCAAAGACAGCCGATATGTTAAATGACAAGTCAATACGAAATGGTCGTGGACAAATGGCACGGGCGATAGGGGAATACCGTGGCCGTCATGAGGAAGGATTCTGCGGCACGGGCGATGGGGGGAATACCATGGCCGGCCTAGGCGGAATCAGACATGGGGCTTACGAGCTGCTTTGAGTGGGGGCTCGGCCACTCAAAGAGACGTAAGGCCAGGCATTTCAAGTGACTATCAAGGTGTACCCGCCATCATGCTTCGATATGTGAGAATGCCCATATGATATGTCCAAAATGGCTTGTGATGCCAGCGACCCATGTATGTAGATTAAGTAGACTATGCTGGTGGCAATCCACGTGCAAGTTCTTGCATTGAAACAAGTAATCTAAGTTAACTAAATAAAGTACCTCCTGAACATGCTTAAAATATAACGTCCTGAACATGCTGGAAATGTAACATCCTGAACATGCTTGAAATATAACACTCTGAACATGCCTGAAATGTAACACTCTGAACATGCCTACGATGTGTTGAACATGCCTACGACGTGCTAGAACGTGCCTATGATGTGCTAGAACATGCCTACTAGACAGGGAAATGCCCCTAACATTAAATGTTTACATGAATCACGTTAAGTTACTACTTGTGAATTGTGGACTAATTTGGTTTACTCTGGACAGGGAAGGCCGGGACGGTAAGTATGGGTAAGTCGTACATGCATTTCCATGCAGATACTTGAATTCGGCAACACGAGATAGGTTACGAAATATGCCATAAAATTGATCCTAAGACCAGATTAGAAAGATAATGAATGATAGACGGTGCACAAAAGTAAATGGAACGTGTTTGGTAATGATAGCATCGTGGGCGAGCTAGCCTCCCCACCAGTGCATAATAATATACTGATAACCCCACAGTCTGCTTGCAGGATGCAGGAGACGTCATCAGGTGCGGAGCTTCCCTCGAACGTGCTAAGGTATGGAGCTATCTCTGGAGCCTTGGAGCGTTACAAGGAGCTGAAGCACCATATACAGGACATAATGTATCGGAACATCGCCATTAATTATTCCATCTTGTAAGCTACTTGCCACGCCTTTTATGTTTCAGAGAGAGAGAGAGAGCTTGAGTGACTTGTAAACTTGGCCTACCTCTGCTTGTATACTTCTTGAATATCAATAAAGAGTTTGAATTCGCTTCTACTTCTGTTCATTTACTTTCCGCTGCAAATGGGGACACTCTGTGCGACTCTGTGGCCTAGCTCAAATCGGCCGTTTCTGGACATGGCCTTACACGGGCGCAACCTAGGCCTGTGCGGCATCACGCCTTAGCGAGGACGATCGCTCCTACGGGAGTGGGGCGTGACAGATTGGTATCAGAGCACGGCTTTACGACCTTGGACTTTACGTCGATTTCTCAGTTTTGAAAGCTCGTCGTTGGAAAAAGAAGTGTACGCTCTCTCTTATTGTGCCTTGGGATGTTCCATACAATAAGTTTAATACTTTTAAAAGCTCGTACAAGCGTTCACTCAAACGTGTCGGTAGGCTATCGCCGAATACATCGGTAGGCCGTTGTGTCGAACGGTATCAAACTTGTCTTGATAGAAAATATGTGCTAAGTTAACAAGTCGCGTGCGTGCCTAACTAGTCCTGCGTTGACCCTAGTAATTAAGCGTGCAAACTTGAAATATAGTCCGCACGGGATAGCTATGCACACGGCCTTTTGGCTAAGTTGTGCTACGTGTCGCACATCTCGACCTTTTGGTACGAACGAGTTGTGAGCGATATCAAGTACCGCTCGATCGGGAACGAAGCTACACTTAGAGTATATATCGATAGGAATGCTATCGAGTTCACGCTTAGGCGTGTACGGAAGATTGATTTAGACTGTGAGGAACGGGCAAACGTACGATTGAACATGTCGATTGGAAATCGAATGATCTTTTGAGGATTGATAGAATGACTTAAACCCGAGTGGTGTATGTGATAGGTCCGGAGAAGAATAAGAATGAGTGTCGACGACTAGTCGAGTGGCTCGAACCCTGAGTGGTGTCTGGACGGCGTAGAAGTTATTCGAGTGAGACAAAAGGATATACGGATGGAACGATTATGTCGACGAAGAGATGCGATCGTGCAAAGCCTTAGAACGCGTCACGCTTAGTTGGTCGTGACCTCGAATGTCCCGAATAGGATGTCATTCGGACAACTTGTCAATGGGCAACGCGTGTTAGAAAATGATTCGGAACAATGAATGGTCTTGATCGAGGAAACTTAGAGGATCGCACGTACAATTTTGGATTGATTCAAATGAAATGTGACTTGAGTTTTGAACAACGATCTTGAAACGAGCTTGAGGAATAGCGATCGAACTTGATCTTGAATATCGAGAAAATTGTGGAATATCCAGTTCGGACAATAGCATCAGTCGTACGACTCGAAATTGGTTGCAAAGGAAGATCGTCAGGTCACGCATATAGTCGATGGTATTGAGGCGTATCAAAGATCGATATACGATAACTCGGGGGTACTTTGACTCGGCGAATGACGATCGTACAAATGTCATTGTTCTGACGGATGCTATACTCGGGATATTGAAGCGTGTCGAGGAAAATATAGACGTGGCTCGAGGATTTTTTGGTTGAATAAATGACGGTCGGACTATCGAATAGAGATATTGACTTGGATGGAAATGAAATGTTGGATTTGCTTCGTTGATAACCAAAACTTGACGTTCTTGTCTTATGCGAGCGCAACTCCAGCCTCGCACATGCGTCACACCGATTAGGGCAATCACTCTGCGTGAGCGCTGGTATGGTGATTCATACAGCGGAGGTGATTGAACTAGCATGGCGTGGCAATTTCTATATTTTGACTTGTGGTTTGACGCGAAGGTGGACTCAGAAATGACTTAGCGTGCTTGATGATCGAACTTGAGGATTGAGTAGGTCCAATCCGCGTATCGAGAATGAATTAGTCTAGACGCAAGCAAGAGTTACGCCCCGATAAGAATGATTATTCCGCGGGAGCGTTGCATGGTAATTCATGAACCACCATGGATAATCGGACTCGCGTGAGATTGGGGCGCAATTTATTGTCAAAGCTAGACGACCTCGTGATCGAATAGATGAATTGGTTAGAATTGGTAAATTGAATGGAATCGAATATGTGCAATGATGCCTTGATGCGAATTAGGTGATCGTGCTCGATGTTTAGAAATCTGAGTGACGCGAGCTTGGTAGAAAACTCCGTACTACCGACTTTGGTTTGACCCTAGGATTGGGGTCAGTGTTGGCATTATTGTTGGAGAACTATGATTCCAATCCTGACATTGACTTAGCCTTGAGAAATGGCCTAGCGGTTAGGCGAGACGCCCTGTTTCAATTGTTTGCAATCAAAAGATTGATCTTAAGGATTGACATGGATGGATTGAATGATGCAAGAATAGGAAACCCTGCTCACGAGATTCGGCTGACATGCATATATATCAGGGACGCCGGAGTATGTGCACGATGCGACTCGAGTGAGAATGATGAATTCTCTATCACACGATTTGGTGAATGGATGTATTCTGGGGACGCCTGGAATGCGTGCACGATCCAACCAAGTGACACGTTGAATTCCAAACGAGACTTGAGGAATGGAAAGTATCGAGGATTGAGATCGTGTTAAAAGAAAGGAATGATACTAGTATGAGCGTGGCTCAGAATCAAAGAAACGTGTAGATAGAGTGTGCGTGAACGACGATAATATTAGCCCTAAACAAGTGAATGGTATAGAATCGATATCGTGCAAGTAAAAGTTGGTATAACGAATTGGACCATTGATAGGAAGATATACTCGATGATAGTGCAATACTTGGTCTTGAATCGGACGAAAAATTACTTAGACTTGGTCGACCCAGCTAAGAAGAAATCTTACTGATTTCGTGGACAAGAACGCTTGAGAAGCGAATCGGGTCATCTCGATGACCGAGATAAACGAAAGTAAGTTTACCTCAACCTACGACCCACGCATTTGACGAATTACAACGTGCCTCGTACGACCATTTCAGTCCCATAACACGAAAAAATAGCAACCAAGACAAAGAAATACTTGAATTGAATAAGTACCATCAACTCTAAAATGAATAAAAAGTTATTCAATAAAATCGACCAAATGTATGCGACACGGAACTTAGAAAGGTATCAAGTATAGTTCGATGCCATCGAGCGGTAAAGCCATTCGATAGAAATTGTCTAAGATACGTACATGACATGGGTTAAGGAACAGTAGGATGACCTGCACTCAGGAAGTCTCGAGGACGAGACTTATTTTGAGTGGTATATTATATAACGACCCGCTCCGCCCTAGCGGAACGCCGATTCAAACGGCAAGTACAACGACTCAAACGAGCCGTCGACCCGAAGAGTTGGCATCGACCTGATGAAGAATCGATACAAGGCTTACATTGGCCCGTCAAGATGAATCCAAACTTAGACTTTCAAAGGCTCGCTCTGAGTATCGCTCGGCTGATACGAACATCGCTAAGGTGGGTGGCTCCGATGAACCCGTCTTTGCTTAGACTAGACACTTAATAATACGGACACTATTGCTAGAATCACTAGGCGTCAACACCGCGCATGCTAATAAATGAATGACTCAACGCACCTAGCTAAGGGAAAAATCCCATCTTGCATGCTTATTTAGAACATGGAAAAGAACTCGACAAATATAGTAACTCTCGTACCGCGCTCTACACTCGTTCTAAGGCACAAGCTTATATGCAAGTTTTCTATACGATAGACAATAAAACAATAAACGGTTTACAACAAAGAAATGGAAGACTATCGACATAGTCGTTCTGAGTAGAGTATAGCAACATTAAAAGTCTTCAGGACCGATGGGTTGCCAAGGCGACTCCCGCACGGGGAGTTGCATAATGAATGAATAAATGAACGAATAAGTGAATGAATGAATCCACGAATGAATGACATGAATACGTGAAGAATGAATGAATGAACGAACAAGTGAAAGAAAGAAATGAAAGAGTAAATACAAGATAAGACATGAAAGACGTTAGCGACAGGTATGACGGGCACGTACAATGGAGCTCGCTACCCGTGCTGCACGGACGCCAACCTGGTCGATAACGCATTATGTCTCAAAGACAGCCGATATGTTAAATGACAAGTAAATATGAAATGGTCGTGGATAAACGGCACGGATGATGGGGGGAATACCGTGGCCGTCATGAGGAAGGATTCTGCGGCACGGGCGATGGGGGGGAATACCGTGGCCGGCCTAGGCGGAATCAGACATGGGGCTTACGGGCTGCTTTGAGTGGGGGCTCGGCCACTCAAAAAGACGTAATGCCAGGCATTTCAAGAGACTATCAAGGTGTACCAGCCATCACGCTTCGATAAGTGAGAATGCCCACGTGATATGTCCAAAATGGCTTGTGATGCCAGCGACCCATGTATGTAGATTAAGTGGACTATGCTGGTGGCAATCCACGTGCAAGTCCTTACATTGAAACAAGTAATCTAAGTTAACTAAATGAAGTGCCTCCTGAACATGCTTGAAATGTAATGTCCTGAACATGCTAGAAATGTAACATCCTGAACATGCTTGAAATGTAACACTCTGAACATGCCTAAAATGTAACACTCTGAACATGCCTACGACGTGCTAGAACATGCGTACGATGTGCTAGAACGTGCCTACGACATGCTAGAACGTGCCTACTAGGCAGGGACACGCCCCTAACATTGAATGTTTACATGAATCACGTTAAGTTACTACTTATGAATTGGGGACTAATTTGGTTTACTCTGGACAGGGAAGGCCGGGACGGTAAGTATGGGTAAGTCGTGCATGCATTTCCATACAGACACTTGAATTCGATAACACGAGATAGGTTACAAAATATGCCATGAAATTGATCCTAAGGCAAGATTAGAAAGATAATAAATGATTGACGGTGGACAAAAGTAAATGGAACGTGTTTGGTAATGATAGCATTGTGGGCGAGCTAGCCTCCCCACCAGTGCATAACAATGTACTGATAACCTCACAGTCTGCTTGCAGGATGCAGGAGACGTCATCGGGTGCGGAGCTTCCCTCGAACGTGCTAAGGCGCAGAGCTATCTCTGGAGCCTTAGAGCGTTGCAAGGAGCTGAAGTACCATATACAGGACATAATGTATCGGAACATCGTCATTAATCATTCCATCTTGTAAGCCACTTGGCATTCCTTTTATGTTTCAGAAAGAGAGAGCTTGAGAGACTTGTAAAATCGGCCTAGCGCCGCTTGTAAACTTCTTGAATATCAATAAAGAGTTTGAATTCGCTTCTACTTGTGTTCATTTACTTTCTGCTGCAAATGGGGACACTCTGTGCGACTCTGTGGCCTAGCTCAAATCGGCCATTTCTGGACTTGGCCTTGCACGGGCGCAACCTAGGCCTGTGCGACATCACGCCTTAGCGAGGACGATCGCTCCTACGGGAGCGGGGCCTGACATTAATCTGCATCGACTTTCGCAATCTGAATACGGCATGTCCTAAGGATAAATTCCCTCTTCCCATTACCGACATAATGATTGATAATATGTATGGCTTCGAGCACATGTCCTTTATGGATGGCTTTTTAGGATATAATCAAATCAAAATATCTCCTGAAGATGAAAAACATACGTCATTCCAAACACCGATCGACGTGTATTGCTGCACAGTCATGCCCTTCGGCCTGAAGAACGCTGGTGCTACATATCAGCGAACAATGAGCATCATTTTCAGGGATTACTTATGCAAGATGGTGGAGTGTTACGTTGACGACATCGCCGTCAAAAGTTGCTCCAAGAATGACCACCTATACGATTTGAGGACGGTGTTCGATCTTATACGAGCGCATAATTTGAAGATGAATCCCGCCAAGTCCTTCTTGGGCATGTCCAACGGGAAGTTCCTGTGCTTTTTTATCACTTCCCAAGACATTCACATAGACCCCGATAAGACAAAGGCAATCCTGGAGATGAGTCCGCCGAAGAACCTCCGTGAACTCCGTGGCCTTCAGAGAAGACTAGCCCACATCAGGAGGTTCATATCTAACCTCTCATGACGATGTCAACCCTTCACACAACTTATGAAGAAAGGTATCTCTTTCGTTTGGAATGAGGAATGCCAACGTGCCTTTGATGACATTAAGGAATACCTAACGAATCTGCCAGTTCTGGTAGCCCTGGTTGTCGGAAAGCCATTCCTATTATATGTACGAGCAATGAAACACTCCCTCGGTGCCTTGCTAGCACAAAATAATGATACGGGGCACGAACAAGCCATCTATTATCTCAGCCGAATAATGGTGGGGCCAGAGCATAGGTATACCGCCGTAAAGAAGGAATGCCTTGCCTTGGTGTTCGCCATTCAGAAAATACGACACTATTTGTCACGACAGACCATCCATGTTATCTCATGAGTCAATCTCCTCAGGGTTCTCATGACCAAGCCAGGCACATTCGGTTCTCGTCTAGCTACATAGACGATACTGTTATCCCCCTACGACATGGTCTTTGTTCCGTAGAAGGCTGTCAAAGGTCAAGCCTTAGCCGACTTTCTGGCAGCCCATCCAGGCTCAAAAATAGCCAGAATCTATGAAGAAATCCCAGATGAAGTCATTGACTCAAACATGACTTCACATGAAGACGTTTAGCGAATGTTCTTCGACGATGCCTCAAGAACGGGGCCCCAAGGTGATATCGTCGCTGGAGTCGGGATAGTGTTAATTTCTCCCTCCGGATTAGTGGTCAACCGGGCATATTATTTTACGGAACCCTTTTCAAACAATGTAGCCGAATATAACGCTTTGGTCATCGGGCTCCAACTTGCAAAAGAAGTGGGAGTCAAATACCTAGAAGCATATGGCGACTCGCTGTTAGTTGTCAATCAAATCCGAGGCTCGTAAGAAGTTCGCAACATGGACCTGATTCTTTATCATCAGATAGCAATTGCTGTCATAGCAACCTTAAAGGGGTTCTTTATAGAAGATGTTCCTAGGCTCCAAAATATTGAAGTCGATGCCCTAGCAGACCTTGCCACTTCTTTGGCGGTTCCAAATTATGATTATCATCCACTTGACGTCATAGGCCATGAGCTGGTATGTCCCAAAATTAACGTTCAACGAGATACGAGTTACTTTGCCCAGATAACCAATGATGTGCAATACTGGAGACTCCCGTTCATCGACTTCGCAGTCTACGGAATCCTGCCAGAGAATGTGAAAGAAGCAACTTCAATCCGAAGGCGTTCTCTCAGATTCTTTTATGACACCGAAACAAAAATATTGTACCGACGATCTTACGACGGACTACTGCTAAGATGTCTGTCAAATGCAGAAGCCTTATACGAGGCTCACGATGGCGTTTGCGAGGCTCACCAACCGGGCCCGACGTTCCAGGACCGTCTCCGTCGGATGGGTTACTACTGGCCTACGATGCTAGCAGACGCAGTTGATTATGCAAGGAAGTGCAAGGCTTGTGTCACTCCTCGATCCCGATATATGTATTCTTTATGGATTCCGTATATGGTATCTGTATTTAGCATGTGTATAATTCCGTATATTTATTAATGGTGGCATATAGCTTTTTTAGCATTGTCATTAGTGGAGTGATTAAGGATTAGGATTTTCTTAAACCAACCCAACCCCTATTTAATATCATCTTCCTCACTCTCTCTCATCATTCACTCCTCCATTTATTTTCCTCAACCACCACCACCCATAGGCAAGCACAACTTGCTCAAAAGAGGAGATTTTGTGTATTTTATATTCTTGATTTTTCCTTATTATTATTTGCCTATTTTGTTCTTCTCTCCATTCTCTACAAGTTTAGTTCTTGAAGCTTTTGATTTTGATGGCTAGATTTGTGTAGATCTAAGTTCCTAAAAAATTAGGGTTTTATTGGTTTTCATGGTTTTGATCTATCATACTTGGCTATTTTCGAAAACCATTGGTCCTATGTTGTAGAAAATTTGATTCTACACAGTTTTGACCTTTAGAAAGTTAGATTTTGACTTGTTTGGTGGAAGTTATGGCCGAAACAATAATTGGGTTTCTTCGAGGTTCGCCTATGCTGGCTCTGGCAGGGATGATGAACAGTCCCCTCAGCCGCATAAGCAAACGGTAGCCGCATGAGCATTTGAGCCGAATAAGCTTTCTAACCGCATGGCACTCCGGCCGTATAAGCTTTCGTAGCCGTAGGAGCCTTTTGTGCCGCATGGCATTTCCAGCCGTATAAGCTTTTGTAGCGGCATAAGCTCTTCCAGCCGCATAAGCTTTTCCGCTGTATAAGCTAGTTGCAGCCACAGGAGCCTTTCGCAACCGCATATTTATTAACCGCATGGACTTCTGCTCCTTCAGCCGCATAAGTTCACTCGGCCGCATGAACTTGGTCTATCCTGAGCCGCATGCGCTTTTCCTACGCTGGGGCTGCATAAGCCCGGTTCTTCCTAGGCCGCATGAGTTCATTCGGCCGCATGAGTTCCCTCAGCCGCATACGCTCGCATTTTCCTAGCCGCATGCGCCCTGTACTTCTTCCAGCCGCATGCACTTTCTTTTCGGCCGCATGTGCCCGTTCCTTCCTTCAGCCACATAAGCCTCCATCACTCGGCCGCAGGAACTTGGTCCTCCCCTAGCTGCATGAGCTCTTTGCTCAGCCGCATGAGTCTGGGCCGTAGATAGTCTAGCCGCATGACCTTATTAATTTTGAGCCGCATGTGCCTGTCCATTTTCAGCCGCATATGCTTGTTGGTTCTTGGCCGCATGAGTCTCAGCTGCCTGTTCCCTTGTGTCTTAGTCCACATTTCTGAGCTGACTACCTATGTGATGGCTGGATATCCCTATGTATGTACCGAGGTACAATCTACGTGAACACCGAGGTGCTATCCTATGCGCTAAGTATTCCTACATGATACCTGCCAGTACCACCAAGAGTCCTGCTTTTACATAAGTAATGGTCAGTAGCAATGACGTGGTATGTATTGTGTGCTGCATTACACCAAGAAGGGGGTATCTATGCATGACTCCATGAGCCAGTACGGATTCTTTCTTGGGGTACTCGTACAATGTACAACATCTAGAGGAGTGAACATGTGACCACGACATATGAACTCTGAGTATAACCTAGGACTTAACTAGGCAACTAACTTGGTAGATGCATTGGGTGGGATGTAACGCCCCAGTCCCAAAATAGAAGGACTACAATGTAATCATGCCAGCTGTATACCTACGAAGTATATGGACCCTCGTATATATACATAAGCTGTAAAATGCAGTAACCAAGGTACTAAATCTCATCCACAAAGATAATAATGATATAAAAGAAACTTTGAATTTGTCATGTATATAATCGTTGGGCGGAGACAAATCCACTACCAACAAGTAAGGAAATGTACATGGAAAATAAAATGAGTTTGGCGGGCGAAGCGAAGATGATCAAAGCGCAATCATCCTCGAAGAAATAGTGACAATCATGGCCACGGCTAGAACACCTGCGAAACACAAGAACACACACCTGACGAGATAACCAGGTCCTCAGAGGGACGTAACAAGATACAATAAACATGCCATATAAATACTGAATATAAAATATGCCACAATCAAAGAAAGTGACAAGACACAAATAAGGTAAACTAACCGGACTAAAGTGAAGATGCAACTTGAGAAACATTCCTTCGACGCATGAGCCCTGGCTGTAAATAGGATCTGGTATAGTCCCCTCTTGGGCACCAGTGATCTAAGCGCATGACGTTCAAAAACGACAGTGGCCAACCTGAGAGGCTCATCATACCCGTATCTCCAGCGGAGCTTCCGGGTTACAAGAAAGTGTAATCGAAGCCCATACATCAGGTATTGTTCTCCCCACCCAATGTACCTATTAAGTCGCATCCACGACCATGTTTTTCTACTAACTACTAAGTCTCATAACATACCTCTATTAGCAGTTAGTCCTAACGCATGCACATGGGGGATCAGCCCACATGCAAGAACCTCTATATGCTACTCATCTCACACATCCTCGTGGTACAACTGTGTCAAGGGATATGCAATACACTACAGACGGTAGTCCCTTAACTCTAGGCCCATATGCAATCAAAGGATAAATAACAAGGTACATCTAATATCACTGAGCAGGCAGTAAATCAAGAACTGGAAATAAATGAACAGTGATATAAAATAAAATGCAAACTAAAAATAAATAGTATAATGGCAAGGTATCTTGCCTGGTGTGTCGTCTGGTGTGGTGTGGTGCTCTCTGACATGTCTCAATAGTCCAATAGCCATGGTCGATGTAATGGTCCAAATCGCAAAAAAATAGGAACATGGGATTAGTCATGATCAACGACGAATATGAGAAATTTAGGAGTAACTGAATGTTTATACTAGTTTTTAGAAATTATTCCCTTATTCTTTTGAAGACAAATTTAGAAATTTCAAAAATTGGTTTTTAAGCAAGAAAACTCTTAAGCTTATCAAAATAAAATTTCTTAGCAAAAAGTATATTTTTATTGGTTAAAATACTTTCTAGAAAATATTTGAAATACTTAGGAATTATTTCATATTTTTATAAACTATATTTTATAATAAAACCCTTTTTGAACAAAAACATATTTAACCCATTTACTATAATAAAATATTTGATATATTTTTTTTTTCATCTGTATATACATACCCATGATACCCAAAATATTTAAACTAATATATACAGCTAATGATAATAATAACAACAATAGTCGTATAATTTGATAATAAAAATAATACTAATAATAAATAATAAGAATAACAGTAATTAATATATCATGATAATAGTAATGATATTAATAAATAATAATAATAACTATTAATAAACCCCTACCCCAAAAGTTATTCAGACGCTTTTCCAGTTCGTAACATACTGAGAACGAGAGAAAGAGGGAAGAGATGAGGGTTCTCACCGGGTTTCGGCCGGGCTCCGACGAAGGGCGGCGGAGTAGGAGGGACGCGCTGGAGCTAGCGGAGGCGAGCGACTTGGGCCCTCCGGCCGGCAGAGATGGCGTCGGTGGGGATTAGCAGCGGCGGGGGCGGATCGGAGAGATGAGACGGGGCGGCGGACGATCGGCGGGCGGACGGAGGTCTTCGGCGGTGGTGGAGGCGTGTGGGTTCGGAGGGGAGGATGAGCGCTAAGGAGGAGCGGCGGATCCGTTCCTGTGCGGCGCGGCTCCGGCCGTTGTCCCAATGACGGGGTCGGTGCAGACCTGCGGGGCTAGGTGGGGTGCTGCCGCGGGTCTCGGCGGAGCTCGGCCGCTGGGGCGAGTGGATGCACGAGCTGCGAAGCTCGTCATCGACGAAGGCGCCGACTCGCCAGAGGTCAAGTAAGTTAGGGTTTTCTGTATTTTTCTTCTACTTGCTTCTGGTGTTTGGTGGCGGTGACTGATGTGGTGGCGGTGGTCGGAGTTGGGGGCTATGGAGGTAGTGTGGTCATGGTGGTGGCGATGGTGGGTGTGGCGGCGGTGCTGCCATTGGGCCGATGGTGGGTGTGGTGGTGACGACGGGAGTCGGAGAAGGCAGCAGGTGGTGTTGGTGGTGGTTTGGTTGTGTCGGGGAGAAGCATGGTGGTTGTTGCTGATGGCTTCGCTCGATGGGGAGACGAAAGGGATGATGACGATGATGATTGGGCTGACATTCGGGAGAGAGTAGTCGTGGGCGGAGGTCCGGGATTGTCGGACCCAAGAAAATAATGTATTTATATGAATAGAAATATAGTGGATGGATAATGGCGACACCGACACGATGCACGGATTTTGGGGTTGTGGACGGAAAATTTCTGGAGGAGTACCTCTCCTTTTATAGGAGGTGAGAATACCCAGTTGGATAGGGATTGGGAGAATTTAAATTCTCCCTAGATAATATCATATTATATTTTAAATTCGATTTAAACTAGTTCAATCCAAATCAAATCCAAACTAAATAAATTCTATACTTAATTTAAAATATTTTAAATAAAGTCAATAAAATCTTTTGCAATTTAATTTACCATATTTAATCAAATATTAAAATTGACAAAATCCCAAATATCATTTTCATAATTAAATAAATATAATAATTAATTTCAAAAATCATGATAAATACTTAAATATTAATTCATGAACTAGCTTTTATAAATAACAAAATATATTAATAAGCAAATTTTACATTTCGTAAAATATTAAACCACAATTTTTAAATCATAATTTATTTGTAAACGATGAATAAAATAACCTTTTTTTAGAAAATAAAAATATTTATCACCTTTGTTTGAACATGTACTTTTCTATTAAAAATAAAATTTCTAATAAAAAATATTTTTCTAACATATGTACCTCGACACATATTCGCATTCGTCGAGAAATTACGAACGCAAATCTCCCGCGTGACGTAAATTCAACAAAGCGAACTCGTATGTTCGGATACGAAGTAAAAATGAAAATATAAAAAAATCGTAGTAGAAATTTAGGGGGTTTACATCCTATCCAACTTAAAAGAATTTTGTCCTCGAAATTTAGGAAAAATTAGGGTAGGTAAGGCGAAGGGGATGGAAAGTGTTTGTTCGAATAGATATACGAGATCACGAGAATGCAAACAAAATATTCGCCGAGGAGGCGAACGACATTTCAATGGCAATATGTCCTTTGATCGACTAGAATAGAAAAAAATTTGATACGATCATTTATATGACAACCAATCAATGACTAAGCTCGATCACCCTAACACTAACTTTAAAAGGGGCAACCTCATAAGCAGGTAATAAACTCCTTAATCCTTTAATATCATCAATATTCGTGTAATCTCTCTTATCATAAATCGTTCTTTCCATTAATTTCTTTCGTACTACGTCTCGTTACCGAAAACCAATATAATTGTATTCTAACTTCCTCTATCTCGTCATAAAATTTCAAATAGTCTCAAATTTGAATTCCATAATCTTCATTATACTAGCTCACTTTATATATATCTTCCCAAGTTAAAATTTTCCTCTAAAACTATAATTCCAAAACCTTCAATCAATTGGCCCAAGCAAAAGTTAAAATCTCCTTACTACGATTTGTATTTGTTGGTCAATATACAATGCATCCTTAGGTACCAAGATAAAGTCCGTCTTCAATGTTTGATAAATTTTGAAACCTAACCATATACTTTCATAACTCAATTTCTAAAATATTTATTAGTCTCTCTTTCGAAAATTTTAATTCAGCAATCTCATCTTTTTGATGGTAGAAATGAATTTCATCTTAACTTCATATTCATAATCATCTTAGAACTTAATCAAATTATAAAGGTTTCCTTCTTCAACAATTAGTTATCCTTGAAAACTAGTATTATCATAAGACTATACGTTATCAAAGGCAACGCCAACATTGTTTTTATCAAAAATTTGCATCCATAAATTTAATATATAACTTTGGTTCTTAAACCACCCAAGCTTTTAGAAAATTTTCCACTCGATATGTAGTTACCTCAAAACAAATTTAAAATTCGCGAAGTCTATTTATCCTTGAGTGTTTCATCAAACATAATATATCATTCCTTACTTCATTGATTCAGATTTATTGCACATTTCCATTTATGTCCCACCTATAGCTCATAATCTCATAATTATCTTAACCAACTACATTATTTATCCATGCTGTGGGGCTCTCTAATCTAGCCTCTACTAACCCAAGATTGTCATGGTCATATTTTTTTTATTTTTTTTCGAGCAAGAAAATCATAACATGAGCAAAATTGCATAAACCATAGAGGAATCAAGGTGAAATACGACAAGCAATTTAGTGAGAAGGAAAAAGAGTAAGGGTTGCAATATTGAAGAGCTAAAGATGTTATGTGTCTAAGTCAATCGAGATAAGACATGAAAATAAATGACAAGGGTTAAGCAGTCAAGATAAACGCGAAGTTAAGCATTTAATAGGTTGCAATCACATTTTAGATTGAGTCCAAATATATAGTCAAAAGTATTTCGGTACCATGGTATAGATTTAGTTAGTCTTTATGACCCGAAAGTCGTACCATAAAAATAGAGTACAAGGGGACGTGTTTTAGTGGAAATATACTTACATGAAGGTGAGTTCGTCTAGGTCTTGTATGTGAAATTTGTTGGAAGAAAAAGTCTAGTGTTGTGCTCCAAATATCAAAGTCACGATAGAAAATGCCAAATGATCAAAATAGAAAGTGGGTTTTCATAAGGTACTGATTAATGCACCAAAAATAAAAAGTTTAAGCACGAAATAAAGATAATTAGAAAATCTCCTAGATCAAGTTAAGATAAGTTAGAGGCACAGTTTCTAGAGAGAAAATAGTCTCATAGATAAGGGTAAGGTCAAGGGGATGGTTCTAATCATTTCTAAGTTTCAAATAATTAGATGGTCTTGACGAAAGATCTAGAATTGAGGGAAGGTCGGGTAAGTCAAAGATATGTTCATCGGTTTGGTCGATGACTAACTATACTTGTGTATATGCAATATCATAGTCATAGGTGGCATGGCAATCTAATGTGGAATACTTCTATCTCACTAGGGTGACCTTACTTGCTTCTTGGTCTTCTACCAATATATGATCTAATCTAAAATTTCAAGTTCCTCGAAAGTTTCTCAATAAAATTTCCAAGATACTTCGCCAAAATTTCAATTATCTTAGACTGTCAACTTTAATCACAATTTTAAATCTCTAGTCAATCTCGAAACAACCCTTGTATATCGCAACTTGAATATTAACCTCTCTTTTTTTTTCTTTTTTTTTCAAATCTTAAACTCAACATTTAATAAGTTTATCCGTCAAAATTCATACTACAAAATGGAACGTTTAAATAACTCCCGAATTTTAATTCTATATCCTTCAAATGTGTATATCTAGCTTCCAATAAGTCACAACTACTCTACAAAAGTAATTTTTTTTCACCAAAATTTAAATATCCATAATCAAGACATTAAACTCGAAATCTAAATAACTTTATATATCATAATCATATGAGCAAATTTTAAATATTTAAATTTTTCCTTCAAAGTCAATTTTATATCTTCCAAAAATATTTCAAACAAATTTTTTTACCATTATCTCTTCGAGCTCAAAATTAAATACTTATAATTCGTAAATCGTACAATCAATTTAAAACCTCAAGCTCTCTAATAAACCGTAAATCATCAACCCTTCATATTCTCTAGTCGTTACAAAATCATAACTGATAATTTAAAGCACTTTAATAAATTCGAGATAAACTTTAACATATTCAATCCAAACTTGAACTTAATCGTAAATCACGTGTCACAATTTAAAGATGTTTTCCAAATCGGTTTCATATCCCAATAAATCATAAACTATTTCACAATTTCCAAAAATCATAAATCATCAATTTGTTTTCTCGATCTAGCTATTTTCTTATGTATACCACCATGTAATAGCAAAATAAAATTCTAACTATCCTTTGGAGGCGGTAATACGCTACTACCCAACTTGAAATTAACTAATCCTTAAAACCATATTTCTAGGAAAATAAATGCCTTTATAACTCAAACAAAATTCTCAATGCATATTAATTGTCAATGCAATCTATCTAGCCATGAGTTTAACCTATGGGCATATACTAGTGTAGTCATCTTACTAAACACGAAACTAAGAATTTACGGTGGAAGGAGTCAAGAAGATGCAATTCAAGGAGATCGAACGAGAGTTCAGAATTTGAAGTCAAGAAAGGATGTCAAGTAGGTGGATGAGATTCTAGACTCTAATCCTATATTGCAGGCCTGTTCGGTACTGTCATATAACCGAAACGGCAAACTTGACCTGCATGGGCCACCACAAAAACATGTAACGCCCCAGTCCCAAAATAGAAGGACTAGAACGAAATCATGCCAGCTATATACCTACGAAGTATATGGACCCTCGTATATATACATAAGCTGTAAAATACAGTAACCAAGGTACTAAATCTCATCCACAAAGATAATAATGATATAAAAGCAACTTTGAATTTGTCATGTATATAATCGTTGGGCGGAGACAAATCCACTACCAACAAGTAAGAAAATGTACATGGAAAATAAAACGAGTTTGGCGGGCAAAGCGGAGATGATCAAAGCGCAATCATCCTCGAAGAAATTGTGACAATCATGGCCACGGCTAGAACACCTGCAAAATACAAGAACACACACCTAGCGAGATAACCAGGTCCTCAGAGGGACGTAACAAGATACAATAAACATGCCATATAAATAATGAATATAAAATATGCCACAATCAAAGAAAGTGACAAGACACAAATAAGGTAAACTAACCGGACTAAAGTAAACATGCAATTTGAGAAATAATCCTTCGACGCATGAGCCCTGGCTGTAAATGGGATATGGTATAGTCCCCTCTTGGGCACCAGTGACCTAAGCGCATGACGTTCAAAAATGACAGTGGCCAACCTGAGAGGCTCATCATACCCGTATCTCCAGCGGAGCTTCCGGGTTACAAGGGAAGTGCAATCGAAGCCCATACGTCAGGTATTGTTCTTCCTACCCAATGTACCTGTTAAGTCGCATCCACGACCATGTTTTTCTACTAATTGCTAAGTCTCATAACATACCTCTATTAGCAGTTAGTCCTAACGCATGCACATGGGGGATCAGCCCACACGCAAGAACCTCTATATGCTACTCATCTCACATATCCTCGTGGTACAACTGTGTCAAGGGATATGCAATACACTACAGACGGTAGTCCCTTAACTCTAGGCCCATATGCAATCAAAGGATAAATAACAAGGTACATCTAATATCACTGAGCAGGCAGTAAATCAAGAACTGAAAATAAATGAACAGTGATATATAATAAAATGCAAACTAAAAATAAACAGTATAATGGCAAGCTATCTTGCCTGGTGTGTCATCTGGTGTGGTGCGGTGCTCTCTGACATGTCTCAATAGTCCAATAGCCATGGTCGATGTAATGGTCCAAATCGGAAAAAAATAGAAACATGGGATTAGTCATGATCAACGACGAATAGGAGAAATTTAGGAGTAACTGAATGTTTATACTAGTTTTTAGAAATTATTCCCTTATTGTTTTGAAGACAAATTTAGAAATTTCAAAAATCGGTTTTTAGGCAAGAAAACTCTTAAGCTTATCAAAATAAAATTTCTTAGCAAAAAGTATATTTTTATTGGTTAAAATACTTTCTAGAAAATATTTAAAATACTTAGGAATTATTTTTTATTTTTATAAACTATATTTTATAATAAAACCCCTTTTGAACAAAAACATATTTAACCCATTTACTATAATAAAATATTTGATATATATTTTTTTCATCTGTATATACATACCCATGATACCCAAAATATCTAAACTAATATATACAACTAATGATAATAATAACAACAATAGTCATATAATATGATAATAATAATAATAATAATAAAATAATAATAACAGTAATTAATATAACATGATAATAGTAATGATATTAATAAATAATAATAATAACTATTAATAAACCCCTACCCCAAAAATCATTCAGACCCTTTCCCATTTCGTAACATACTGAGAGCGAGAGAAAGAGGGAAGAGATGAGGGTTCTCACCGGGTTTCGGCCGGGCTCTGGCGAAGGGCGGCGGAGTAGGAGGGGCGCGCTGGAGCTGGCGGAGGCGAGCGACTTGGGCCCTCCGGCCGGCGGAGATGGCGTCGGTGGGGATTAGCGGCGGCGGGGGCGGATCGGAGAGGTGAGACGGGGCGGCGGACGATGGGCGGGCGGACGGAGGTCTTCGACGGCGGTAGAGGCGTGTGGGTTCGGAGGGGAGGATGAGCGCTAAGGAGGAGCGGCGGATCCGTTCCTGTGTGGCGCGGCTCCGGCCGTTGTCCCGATGACGGGGTCGGTGCAGACCTGTAAGGCTAGGCGGGGTGCTGCCGCGGGGTCTCGGCGGAGCTCGACCGCTGGGGCGAGTGGATGCGCGAGCTGCGACGCTCGTCATCGACGAAGGCGCCGACTCGCCGGAGGTCAAGTAAGTTAGGGTTTTCTGTATTTTTCTTCTACTTGCTTCTGGTGTTTGGTGGCGGTGACTGATGTGGTGGCGGTGGTCGAAGTTGGGGGCTGTGGAGGTGGTGTGGTCATGGTGGTGGCGATGGTGGGTGTGGCGGGGGTGCTGCCATTGGGCCGATGGTGGGTGTGGTGGTGACGACGGGAGTCGGAGAAGGCAGCAGGTGGTGTTGGTGGTGGTTTGGTTGTGTCGGGGAGAAGCATGGCGGTTGTTGTTGATGGCTTCGCTCGATGGGGAGACGAAGGGGATGATGACGATGATGATTGGGCTGACAGTCGAGAGAGAGTAGTCGTGGGCGGAGGTCCGGGATTTTCGTACCCAAGGAAATAATGTATTTGTATGAATAGAAATATAGTGGATGGGTAATGGCGACACCGACACGATGCACGAATTTTGGGATTGTGGATGGAAAATTTTTGGAGGAGTACCTCCCCTTTTATAGGAGGTGGGAGTACCCAGTTGGATAGGGATTGGAAGAATTTAAATTCTCCCTAGATAATATCATATTATATTTTAAATTCGATTTAAACTAGTTCAATCCAAATCAAATCCAAACTAAATAAATTCTATACTTAATTTAAATATTTTAAATAAAGTCAATAAAATCTTTTGTAATTTAATTTACCATATTTAATCAAATATTAAAATTGACAAAATCCCAAATATCATTTTCAAAATTAAATAAATATAATAATAATTAATTTCGAAAATCACGATAAATACTTAAATATTAATTCATGAACTAGCTTTTATAAATAACAAAATATATTAATAAGCAAATTTTACATTTCGTAAAATATTAAACCATAATTTTCAAATCATAATTTATTTGTAAACGACGAATAAAATAACCTTTTTATAGAAAATAAAAATATTTATCACCTTTGTTTGAACATGTACTTTCCTATTAAAAATAAAATTTATAATAAAAAATATTTTTCTAACATATGTACCTCGACACATATTCGCACTCGTCGAGAAATTACGAACGCAAATCTCCCGCGTTATGTAAATTCAACAAAGCGAACTCGTATGTTCGGATACGAAGTAAAAATGAAAATATAAAAAAATCGTAGTAGAAATTTAGGGGGTTTACATGGGAAGAATCCCGAGATCGTGCCATACTAGCCACCCCAGGTCCAGACCTGACGTGTCGGGTTGGCCACCACGGATATGGTTTCATTCGCCTATAGCGGATGGCTATATTCGACTCCTATGAGCTATGTGTTAAATGTTTTAGCGCGGTAACCCTTCGGGGAACTGATGCATAATCAATGAGTTATATGTCTTATGGTTTGCCTAGCCCTGCTGGGTTGACACGATCTGAGGATTCCTTTTTTTTCAGTATCGCGGGGATAACTCCGCCAAATATAGAAAGCCACAGGAATGAATGGCCGCTTGAAAAATGTATTGTCTGTGCTTGAGCCTTCCGTTAGTAGTCGAGGGTCATGGACTGTCATGGTGCGTGGTCCAACCCATGTCCTTGTTTGGTTGTTGGGTTGGCCTATCGTGCTAGGATAGGCTATGGACCGAGGTTACGACCGGAAGCTTATTATTATTATTTCTATTATTATTTTTGTTTGGGATTTATCTCACTCTTTTGTGCTACCTTGTGGTACTTGCTATTCGAGGCTGACCCCGCTAGTTTTGTTTGGCCAGATCACGTAGCAGAGCCTGAGGATCCGAACTTCTTCCCTGACGTCAATGGTACATACTAGAAGCATGGCTGGCGGGAGACTTGAGTGGTTTTCTTCTCCACCACTCTAATACCTTTACTTATGACCTGGCGTTTAGCCCCCGGTACCTATTTAGCCGGCAAATCTGGATATTTTGTCTTCGTATAATTTGTAATTAAATCAGACTGCAGCTGAGTACAATTATGTAACTTTGACTCTCTGGGCTAGCTAACTTATAAAGCTAGATCCCCATGACCATTTTGATGAAGCGTCAGGGACGCCTTACTGCTTTATTTCATATGTTCATTAATTGACGTTTTCTTGCTTGAATGGATGAGACATAAATAATTCCGTGTGACCATAGGAGACTTGAATGTAGCATATACCCCCTTTGTCTCTTGACAGTCACGACCGCCGTATGACGTTTGTATACCTTATATAGAGTAGTTGGCCTAGTCCGTCACTGTATTTCGGTACTGGGGCGTGACAAGGTTTTATTGGTGGCCTATGCAGGTCTGACTTTTCAGACTTGTAGGGTGTAACTATTATAGGAGTCTCAATCAAAACTTGTTCCTTTTGAATCTCTTGCCTCGATTTTTCTTTCCTCACCTTGATTGATAACCTGAATTGCATCCTCGAATCTTCCTCGTCCTGATCATTGATGTCATGTACATTTCTATATAGGGGTACTTCTTTCTCAGTAGCTGGTGAGGCCAACAAGGAGGAACAACCGGCAGAGCATGGCACGACGGAGAAGCAACCGGAAGGAGTACAATCTCCTGACCAGATCCGAGTAGAAGTAATATCAGAGCCAGTGGAACCGCAGGTTCTAGAAACTCCTGCACCCCCAGCAGTGCCAGCAGCGATGCCAGTACCTGATGCTGCAGCACTCCTGGAGGTCATCCGAGGATTCCTGGCCACTCAACAGCGACAGGTGGCAGCCCATCAGCAACAGAAGACCCGATAGCAGGAGCAGAATGTGCTACTAAATCAGGGGTTATAATTAGCCCTCGAGAGAAGTGTCAGGAATGTTTCGGGAGCATCGGGAAGGTTTTGTCGACTTAACCCGAGATATTTTGACGGCACGGAAGATGCCATCACGACGGATGCTTGGCTTTAGGATACTGAGGCCATATTGACTGCAGCTAAGGTTCCAGCAGAAGAGAAGGTTGACCAAGTTAGACGGATACTTCAGGATCTTGCCCGCGATTGGTGGGCATCAGAAGAGGTTGGACTGAGGCGTCTTGTTCCCTGGGATAGCTTTCGTACCATATTCAAGGCCAAGTACTTTGGCATGGTAGTGCGGTATGAGCTACAGCAGAAGTTTATCAGTCTCTAGCAGGCTGGGAAGACGGTGGATGGATATGTGTCACGCCCCAGAACCAGAATACTGGAGAGCGGGGGCAGACATAGCCAGCTACGTATAACGGAATGGAATCCACACCGCAATACGGTCACGGCTGTCTAGATATGTGAGGGTTCCACTACAATCCATCAGTCTCTTAAGGTCATAAAATAGCCTATTGTCTCAATCTCAACCAACTAATAATAATTACAAGATGTCAGACCACCAAATACACAATAGTAAGGCGTCCCATACATTATATATTCGGAATGATCATGAAGCTAGTCGTTACAAAATGTGAGGACTAGCAAGAATTCAGTCATACATGATCAACCCCCGGGGCTTGTCAATCATGTTATAGCCCGTAGGCAGACAGTAAGTAAGTACAATCGAGCTAACACTTGCTCGTCGGCTAAACGCCTCAAAAGAATAATTTACAATATTACAGTGGGAGAACAAAAGAAACCCACTCGATGCCCTGGTTACGCCGGGTGACCACCATCGGGCTGGAAAGCAGGGAGATCCTTTGGTGCTGCTCCGGTATCTGGCCATACAAAACCAGCTGGGTCAGACCCCAGAAGAGCAAGTGCCACAAAGGAGGCTTCACTTAAGAACTAAAGCCAACAAATCATTAGCATTCAACATGTAAAAAAACAATAATAAATATCGCAGATTGAGGTTTGTGCACTACCAATGCACTTATCTCAATCAGAGAAAATAATTAAGAGAAGCATCATTGACATACGATAACTGGAGAATCATGCTAAAATAAAATATAGCTGGACAATATATGAAGAGAAAACGAAGGTACTATTCTGGAAGCCAGGTTACAATTCTTAAACCAAACAAGGACCGAGATTGTAACCCTTCGCCTGAACAGAACTTAGTCTCTGATCATTTATTGCTAAAGGTGCCAATCATAAAGGTGAAAAGGAGAGAGAATATAATAATAAAAGTGACAATAAAGAGTACAATATACTAGAGTGACAATAGAGTACAATCGTTATAGTAATAATCTGGAGTGACAATCATTATAGTGACAATCTGGAGTGACAATCCTTCAATCATTCTGGTACAATTTTGCAATCAATCACTTCTAGACAATACTATACTAGACTAGACTCCATCCAAGCAATCACGGCCAATCATTGCCTACGGCTTTCTACATTAACTAACTAGGGTTATCACAATCCTAGTTACTAGCAAGATGCAATGAGATGTTCCAAGTAGTCACAGGCCCTGCAGCTATCCAGGTTATCCAGGCGAACATTATAGTGACAATTTAGAGAGTACAATACATTAGAGTGACAATAGAGTTCAATCATTTAAGTGACAATAGTGGGTGCCCCACATAATAGTGGGCTGGAAATGTGCCCTACTCGTTGGCAGGCTACAAGTCCAAACATTTGCTGCCGGGATAACGGGATCGCCTGTAACTTGGGAACATCTCTTCATGTCTAGTGAATTATACTAGTCATTAACCTTAGTCCATTTCAGTAGGTTCTCCTGACCGTGGTACTCAGGAGTCCCCTCCTAGACATGATGCAAGACAGGACTGGATTATTTGTACAAGCACAATCGCCCACGGTGTCTAGGTTACTTATACAGGTCAGGTCATGTCAGGTAGCCGTCGCAACAGCTGCTCAAGATATATCAGGTCAGGTTATCATGCCAAGTATACTTGTCAGGAGTGCGCCATGGCGGGCCACTATCATGTCATGTCAGGTTACTTGTCAAGAGTGCACCACTACGGGTCACTATCGTGTCATGCTCAGGTATCATTCCAAACATCTTAAACAATTCTATGATTATCAAGTTCATGACAAAAGGCGTAAATGTGTACTCAAGTTATACTGAAGTTACAAGATAAATATAACATTAATAATCGAATACAAATAATAAGACAAAGCTCAGGAAAGACTCCATGCGGCTCAGGAATTCGAGTCCATGCGGCTCAGGGAATGAGCAGGGTCCTATGCGGTTCAGGGAGTCCTAGCCTTATGCGACTGAAGGGGGAATCGGGCTTATGCGGCTGAGACAGCACATCTCATGCGGCTCAGGGTTACGGGTCTCATGCGGCTTAGAGAACGAGCCTCATGTGGCTGGGTCCAAGCAAGGGTCATGCGGCTCAGGACGGGTCAGGGTGCATGCGGCCCGAGATGATACGGGTTCATGCGGCTCAGGAATGTGGTGCTTATGCGGCCAGCGGAAGATGTGTCATATGCGGCCGGGAGAGACTAGTCCTTATGCGGCTGGAAACGAGTAGTCCCATGGGGCTCAGAAAATGAAGGAACTTATGCGGCTGGGAACTCAGAAGTCCATGCGATTAAGATAATAGGGACTCATGCGGCTCAGTCTGAGCAAGGCTATGCGGCTAGATTCGAGTCAAGTCTCATACGGCTGGAAAAGACTTGCCGCATGATTGTTCATGCGGTCAAGTACTCAAGAAGTCTTATGCGGCTGGGGAATTCCATGCTGCCAGTAGAACTCGCCGCATAGAGTTATGCGGCTGAGTCCATGCGGCCAGACTGTTCTTCTTCTCCAAGTTTTCCGAGAAGAAGAGCTAAGCAACCATGGCTTCCAAGCAACGTAAAACTTCCATCCAGAGCCCAAATCCGAACTTCCATAGGTCAAAATGGGGTAGAACGAAATGCTCTACAACATGGAACCATCAAAACTTAAAAATAACAATGCTAAATAGATCAAAACCCAAGAACTTCAAAAATAAAATAAACTTGAATCTACAAGAATCTAGCCATGGAAATAGAAAATGCCAAGTACTAAAGAGTATTAGAATGCTGCAAGTAAGAGAATGGAACAATAAAATTCGGGTTCCTCCATGAAGGAAGATGCACTTGCCTAGCTCTCTCTCTCTCTCTTGGTAGGTGCAGGAGTTAATGGTGGAGAAGAAGAATATATTAATGAAGAGAGAGAAGGAGAAAGGGTAATAAATACTATGGGTGGTGGTAGGTAGGGGGTTCACCCCTTGGTTCTTGATGAACCAAGGCAACCAAGCCTAGCCAAACCAACCAAGGAATAAACCAAGCCAAGATAAACCAAGGTAAACCAAGTCAAGGCCAATAAACTCTTCTCTCTCTAGCAATTTAAACCAATTGAATCAGGAAAGAAACCAAGCCTCGCTAATCCAAAAATAAACCAATGAACCATTAAAACCATTTAAACTATCAATGCCAATAAAAACCAAGTCAATGCAAAATAAACCAAGATAACTAATCATGACTAAACAAAATATGGGTCCAAAACACGTATACGTACACTAAATACGTATCACAAATTTGGGACATTACATCTTACCCACCTTAAAAGAATTCCGTCCTCGGAATTTAATCAAGAGGCTAGAGATGTAAGGGAAAGCTATTCTATCATAGGTAATCTACCACTACCAATCAATCATACAATCATTCATGCAAGCAAGAATTCGAAGCGTAAGGCATAAGAAAGATATTACACCTTATGAGTCAAATCAGCCGGGATGACCTGATCAGATATCATCCTCATGCTTCCAAGTTTGACTCTCCCAAAGAGGGATGACTCTAAGCAACACGGACTGAACTGATAGTCTTGCGCTCGAGGTCTCTCTCTTTGGTCAAACATGGATACGGGCCTATCCTTATACGAAAAGGTTGGTACCAATAACCAGTTTCGAATGACCTAGGATATGGCTCGGGTCTGAGATGTATCGTTGTAATTAGGATACATGAAATACGTCATGCACCCCTGATAATGACGGTAGAAAGCAAGATGAGAGGACACATATACCTCTCGGCCAATTCTGAACCTGAGCCTGGGCTAAGGCAAACTGCCGTAGGTTCTGTTGCTGGAAGGTCTGGGCCTGAGTTGGCAATGGCCTCGGGAACGGGAACTGCTGTTGCTGGTGAACTGGAGCTGGTGCTGGTCCCATAATCGAAGGACTAGATACTATCGATGCTGAATCAACTCTGAATGGGCAGGACCCCACCCTATGGTCCGGTGCTCCACACAATAAACACAATCCCAACGCCTTGCGACACTCCGCTTCCATGTGTCCAGGCTTCCCACAATAAAAACAGCCCACGACGGAGGACTGCGCTTGCTTCTGTTTCTGCTGAGAGTACGTCGGGGTTGAGTGCTGAACCGACGTCACTGAGGCCGCTCGCCTCGGAGCTCTAATAGTCAAAGCCCTGGCTGTCGGGGCTGGGGCTGAAGACTGATTCATTTGACTATGGGACCGCTTCCGACCTCCGGTCCTGTCCACTATTCTCTGGGAGGTATACTCGTATCTCCTTGCTGCTCGCAACACCGCATCATAGGTCTGATGCTCGAACTGTTCTACTGCAAATATAATCTCCAAGTGAAGTCCCTGCTGGAACCTTTGCGCTCTGTCAAACTCGGTTGCCACCAAGGTAGGAGCAAACCGACTGAGTCTGGAAAACTCGGCCGCATAACCGTCGATCGTCCTCCCCATCTGCTTAAGATTACTGAACCTGGTCTGCAAGTCATACCGAGCCACTGCATTATAATACTTGGTCTGGAACTTCTCGCTGAACACTATCCAGGAGACAGGTGTTGCCAATCCCACTGCTTATGCGGCCTACCAACTGTGGGCTAAATCCAATAACTGTAGGCGCACCACAGCCACCTTCTCGTCTTCTGGAATCTTTGCAGCTTCAAGAATCACCTCTATATCCTGTAGCCAAGCATCGGCAGCAATGGCATCCTCGCTGCCATCGAAGAAGGGAGGGTTCAGGCGCTTGAAACTGTTGACCACACTGTTTCCTCGAGGACCACTTCTATTCAGAGCATCTTGTACTACTTGGTGCAGGGCATCTCCCTGACGATCTTGGGACGCAAGCAACTCACGGATGAGTCCTACCAAGCCTCCATCCTCTGACCCTGCTGGCTGGATGGGCTGAACTGGCGGTACTGGTTCTCCAGGAGGCACGGCTCGGGAGGCTGCTGCTGAGTGCTGGGCCTGATCTTCTGGTTGCTGCTGGTCCACGGGAGGTGATCCGCCTTGCTGATCAGCAGGTCCAGGTTCAATACCGCTAAAGAAGACGACATGGGAACAATAAGGAAGGACCAGGACAGATCAACGATTATAAGCATGTGATCAGGACAAGAATTTCAGGAATCAAGAGAATACGAGCAGAGATCAAGGGCGAGTACTGATTGAGACATCTATTCTGTAAACCCACACACATCTTGATTTACAAGACCTGCATGGGCCACCACTTAAACCATGTCACGCCCCAGAACCAGAATACTGGAGAGCGGGGGCAGACATAGCCAGCTACATATAACGGAATGGAATCTACACCGCTATACGGTCACGGCTGTCTAGATATGTGAGGGTTCCACTACAATCCATCAGTCTCTTAAGGTCATAAAATAGCCTATTGTCTCAATCTCAACCAACTAATAATAATTACAAGAAATCAGACCACCAAATACACAATAGTAAGGCGTCCCATACATTATATATTCGGAATGATCATGAAGCTAGTCGTTACAAAATATGAGGACTAGCAAGAATTCAGTCATACATGATCAACCCCCGGGGCATGTCAATCATGTTACAGCCCGTAGGCAGACAGTAAGTAAGTACAATCGAGCTAACACTTGCTCGTCGGCTAAACGCCTCAAAAGAATAATTTACAATATTACAGTGGAAGAACAAAAGAAACCCACTCGATGCCCTGGTTACGCCTGGTGACCACCATCGGGCTGGAAAGCAGGGAGATCCTTTAGTGCTGCTCCGGTATCTAGCCATGCAAAACCAGCTGGGTCAGACCCCAGAAGAGCAAGTGCCACAAAGGAGGATTCACTTAAGAACTAAAGCCAACAAATCATTAGCATTCAACATGTAAGAAAACAACAATAAATAACGCAGATTGAGGTTTATGCCCTACCAATGCACTTATCCCAATCAGAGAAAATAATTAAGAGAAGCATCATTGACATACGATAACTGGAGAATCATGCTAAAATAAAACATAGCTGGACAATATATGAAGAGAAAACGAAGGTACTATTCCGGAAGCCAGGTTACAATCCTTAAACCAAACAAGGACCGAGATTGTAACCCTTCGCCTGAACAGAACTTAGTCTCTGATCATTTATTGCTAAAGGTGCCAATCATTAAGGTGAAAAGGAGAGAGAGTACAATGATAAAAGTGACAATAAAGAGTACAATATGCTAGAGTGACAATAGAGTACAATCGTTATAGTAACAATCTGGAGTGACAATCATTATATTGACAATCTGGAGTGACAATCCTTCAATCATTCTGGTATATATAATCTTACAATCAATCACTTCTAGACAATACTATACTAGACTAGACTCCATCCAAGCAATCACGGCCAATCATTGCCTACGGCTTTCAATATTAACTAACTAGGGTTATCACAATCCTAGTTACTAGCAAGATGCAATGAGATGCTCCAAGTAGTCACAGGCCCTGCAGCTATCCAGGTTATCCAGGCGAACATTATAGTGACAATTTAGAGAGTACAATACATTAGAGTGACAATAGAGTTCAATCATTTAAGTGACAATGGTGGGTGCCCCACATAACAGTGGGATGGAAATGTGCCCTACTCGTCGGCAGGCTACAAGTCCAAATATTTGCGGCCGAGATAACGGGATCGCCTGTAACTGGAGAACATCTCTTCATGTCTAGTGAATTATACTAGTCATTAACCTTAGTCCATTTCAGTAGGTTCTCCTGACCGTGGTACTCAGGAGTCCCCTCCTAGACATGATGCAAGACAGGACTGGATTATTTGTACAGGCACAATCGCCCACGGTGTCCAGGTTACTTATACAGGTCAGGTCATGTCAGGTAGCCGTCGCAACAGCTGCTCAAGATATATCAGGTCAGGTTATCATGCCAAGTGTACTTGTCAGGAGTGCGCCACGGCGGGCCACTATCATGTCATGTTAGGTTACTTGTCAAGAGTGCACCACTACGGGTCACTATCGTGTCATGCTCAGGTATCATTCCAAACATCTTAAACAATTCCATGATTATCAAGTTCATGACAAAAGGGGTAAATGTGTACTCAAGTTATACTGAAGTTACAAGATCAATATAATATTAATAATCGAATACAAATAATAAGACAAAGCTCAGGAAAGACTCCATGCGGCTCAGGAATCCGAGTCCATGCGGCTCAGAGAATGAGCAGGGTCCTATGCGGTTCAGGGAGTCCTAGCCTTATGCGGCAGAAGGAGGAATCGGGCTTATGCAGCTGAGACAGCACATCTCATGCGGCTCAGGGTTACGGGTCTCATGCGGCTCAGAGAACGAGCCTCATGTGGCTGGGTCCAAGCAAGGGTCATGCGGCTCAGGATGGGTCAGGGTGCATGCGGCCCGAGATGATACGGGTTCATGCGGCTCAGGAATGTGGTGCTTATGCGGCCAGCGGGAGATGTGTCATATGCGGCCGGGAGAGACTAGTCCTTATGCGGCTGGGAACGAGTAGTCCCATGCGGCTCAGGAAATGAAGGAACTTATGCGGCTGGGAACTCAGAAGTCCATGCGGTTAAGATAACAGGGACTCATGCGGCTCAGTTTGCGCAAGGCTATGCGGCTAGATCCGAGTCAAGTCTCATACGGCTGGAAAAGACTTGCCGCATGATTGTTCATGCAGTCAAGTACTCAAGAAGTCTTATGCGGCTGGAGAATTCTATGCTGCCAGAAGAACTCGCCGCATAGAGTTATGCGGCTGAGTCCATGCGGCCAGACTATTCTTCTTCTCCAAGTTTTCCGAGAAGAAGAGCTAAGCAACCATGGCTTCCAAGCAACATAAAACATCCATCCAAGCCCAAATCCGAACTTCCATAGGTCAAAATAGGGTAGAATGAAATGCTCTACAACATGGAACCATCAAAACTTAAAAATAACAATGCTAAATAGATCAAAACCCAAGAACTTCAAAAATAAAATAAACTTAAATCTACAAGAATCTAGCCATGGAAATAGAAAATGCCAAGTACTAAAGAGTATTAGAATGCTGCAAGTAAGAGAATGAAACAATAAAATTCGGGTTCCTCCATGAAGCAAGATGCACTTGCCAAGCTCTCTCTCTCTCTTGGTAGGTGCAGGAGTTAATGGTGGAGAAGAAGAAGATATTAATGAAGAGAGAGAAGGAGAAAGGGTAATAAATACTATGGGTGGTGGTAGGTAGGGGGTTCACCCCTTGGTTCTTGATGAACCAAGGCAACCAAGCCTAGCCGAACCAACCAAGGAATAAACCAAGCCAAGATAAACCAAGGTGAACCAAGTCAAGGCCAATAAACTCTTCTTTCTCTAGCAATTTAAACCAATTGAATCAGGAAAGAAACCAAGCCTCACTAATCCAAAAATAAACCAATGAACCATTAAAACCATTTAAACTATCAATGCCAATAAAAACCAAGTCAATGCAAAATAAACCAAGATAACTAATCATGACTAAACAAAATATGGGTCCAAAATACGTATACGTACACTAAATACGTATCACGAATTTAGGACAATACAATATGCAGCGGAGTTCTACAGACTGAGTCGGTTTGCACCGACGATGGTAGCTACAGAGCCAAAAAAGGCTATGAGGTTCCAACAGGGACTTCATTTAGAGATTCTACAGCTAGTAGAAGGGAACGACTATCAGACTTTTGATGCCATTTTAACGGCAGCCCGGAGACATGAACTCACCCAACAGAGGTTGGTGACAAGATATGGGGGCCAGAAGAGGTCTCATCCCCAGAGTAGAGGCGGAGGAGCAGTACAACGAACATCGGCGCCAGCGCCCGGCATCCGTATTCATGAGTCAGGAGCGCCGCGGAGGACGGCCGTATCTGATATATCAGCGCCAGTTCGGCATCAGCAGCTGAGGAACCAACAGCAGCGCCAGCAAGCGTCCATTGGATGTACTTAATGTGGTAAGGAAGGGCACACTAGGGATGTGTGTCATTCAGCTAATGGGTTATGCATGAGGTGTGGCAGTCCAGACCATAGGATTGCTAATTGTCCTATGATACAGAGGCCAGGAGGGCCAGTTCAGCAGTTTTCGATATTGCCAGCTCCAGGGGCAGCACCGAACAGAGGACCAGCGCTGGCCGTAAGGCAGCTAGCCCAGCGTCCACCTACGCAGGCTCAGATGTTTTGCCAGGCACATAACGAGAAAGGCCCGCAGAGGCCGCAGCGACAGCATGGTCAGGGCCAGGCCTTCACCTTATCACTGGAAGATGCGCTAGCTTCAGGCGACATGGTTGCAGGTAATATTTTTGTTACCTCTTTTCCTGCAGTAGCATTGTTTGATTCGGGGGCTACCCACTCTTTTATATCTACACGATTTACGACACGTATTGGATTAGAATTCGAGGCATTGCCAGAGAGGATGAATATACTCACTGGTAATGGGCTCGTAGGAGTTAGCAGAGTGCGCTTAGCGTGTCCAGTTGTAGTGAGTGGGCGATTATTGCCCGCATCTTTGATTGAGTTCCCTATGGACAACTTTGACGTTGTCCTAGGCATGGACTGGTTGAGAGACAGTCATACGACGATAGATTATCGGGGAGGTAGGGTAGTATTTAATGTACCTGGCATTGAGGAGTTCATCTTTGACCGATCACTAGAGGATCGACCCAAGGGCATCGTTGCAAAAGCCTTGGTAGAGCAGGAGCAAATTCCAATGTTAGTCAGAGAGTTTGTTGATGTATTTCCAGATGAGCTTCCAGGTTTACCACCAGTGAGAGATGTAGAGTTTTGCATTGAGCTGAATCCTGGGACGGAGCCTAAAGTCGATATAGTTTACAGGATGTCGCAGTCAGAGTTGGACAAGTTGTACCAACATAAAGAAGAACTGAAGGCAAAGCAGTTTATCCGAGAAAATAATTTGCCCTGGGGAGCACCGGTGATTTTGGTACCCAAGAAGGATGGATCGACGCGAATGTGCATTGATTACCAGCAGTTGAATGCAGTAACCGTAAAGAACAAGTATCCGTTACCAATGATTGATGACTTGTTTGATCAATTGAGTAAGGCTTGCATCTTCTCTAAGATTGATCTTCGATCTGGATAATATCAAGTGAGGGTCCGGGAGCATGACATAACAAGACAGCATTTAGATTACGGTATGGGCATTATAAATTTCTGGTGATGCCATTTGGACTGACTAATGCTCCAGCAGTATTCCTGGATTTGATGAATCGCATCTTTCTACCCTATTTGGATAAGTTTGTAGTAGTATTTATAGATGATATCCTCGTCTATTCCAGTAGTGAGGAGGAACATGAGAAACATCTTCGGACAGTTTAACAGACCTTGAGGGAGCATCAACTTTATGCGAAACTTAATAAATGTGAGTTTCGGTTGGATCATATTTCGTTCCTGGGATATATTATTTCTGGAGCAGGAGTATCAGTAGACCCGAAAAAGGTTGAGACAGTAGAGAATTGGCCAGTTCCGATGACGGTAGCTAAAGTACGAAGTTTCTTAGGATTGGCAGGTTACTACAGAAGGTTCGTGGCAGACTTCGCCAGGATTTCAGCACCCATGACGCATTTAACGCATAAGGATGTAGAGTTTGTTTGGTCAGCAGAGTGTCAGGCATCATTTGAAGAGTTGAAGAAGAAATTAATCTCAGCCCCGATCTTGACCCTTCCAGTAGGATCGGAAGGGTTTACAGTGTATTGTGACGCATCCGGGAAGGGACTTAGATGTGTGTTGATGCAGCATGGTAAGGTGATAGCATATGCATCTCGACAGCTTCGAGATCATGAGAAGAACTATCTGACCCACGACCTGAAATTAGCAGCAGTAGTGTTTTCGTTTAAGTTATGGAGGCACTATTTGTATGGAGATCGAGTGGAGATTTACACTGATCATAAGAGCTTAAAGTATGTGTTTATCCAGAGGGACCTGAACATGAGATAGAGGAGATGGTTGGAATTACTGAAAGACTTTGATGTAAATCTTTAGTATCATCTAGGCAAGGCGAATGTGGTAGCAGATGCCCTTAACAGGAGAGGTGGAGCATTCATTCTAACCACGCAGAGACACATTTTGGAAGATCTTCAGGAAATGGGAATTGAAGTGATCTTGCCGCAAGATACGAAAGTTATGGCCAGTTTGCAGATTCAGTCTACTATCGTAGAGAGGACCAGAACATCTCAGGCAGAGGATTCGCGAATCCAGAAGCTTCGATCAGAGTGTGAGTCAGGTCTCAGGAAGGAGTTAGTAATCTATGATGATGGTACATTTAGGTTCGAAAACCGTCTTTACGTACCTGGTAGAGGCCTTCGACGCGAAGTTATGTCAGAAGCTAAAAGTTTACCTTATTTCATTCATCTCGGAGGTACAAAGATGTACAGGATATAAAGCAGCACTTTTGGTGGAATGACATGAAAAGGGAGATAGCGAGGTTTGTATCCAGGTGTTTGGTATGTCAGCAAGTAAAGGCAGAACAGCAGAGACCAGCAGGATTGTTACAGCCGCTTCCTATTCCGGAGTGGAAGTGGGAGCACATCACGATGGACTTTGTGACCGGTTTACCTAGATCTCCGACCGGCCGAAACACAGTTTAGGTAATTGTGGATCGGCTCACGAAGGTTGCGTATTTTCTTCCTTTCAGAGTAGGAAAGTCTACTGAGAAGCTGGTAGAAATATATATGAAGCAGATTGTGAGACAGCATGGTGTTCTAGTCAGTATAGTATTAGATAGAGACATACGGTTCACCTCTCACTTTTGGCGAAGTTTGCATCAAAGTTTGGGCACCAAGTTGAGGTTCAGTACAGCCTATCATCCGCAGACGGATGAACAATCAGAGAGAACCATTCATACCTTGGAAGATATGTTACGGGCTTGTACTTTGGACTTCGGCGGAACTTGGGAAGATCATCTTCATTTAGTTGAGTTCTCTTACAATAACAGTTATCAGGCAAGTATACAGATGGCGTCGTTTAAAGCATTATATTAAAGGAAGTGCAAGTCCCTTCTGGCATGGAACGATGTGGGAGAACGAAAATTGTTGGGACCAAAAATGATCACGCAGACCGTGGAGACAGTCAAGTTGATCAGAGAGCGGCTTCGAGTCGCGCAAGACAGACACCGCCACTTGACAGATCAGCATCGAAGGCCTCTAGAGTTTGGTGTCGGTGACCGAGTGTTTTTGCGAATTTTGCCTACTTGGGGTGTCATTAGATTTGGAACCCGAAGAAAGCTTAGTCCGAGATTCGTTGGTCCTTTTGAAATTCTTGCTCGGGTAGGCGATGTTGCTTATCGGCTTGCCCTTCCTCCCTCGCTATCTGGCGTACATGATGTGTTTCATGTATCTCAGTTGCGTGGGTACGTCCCGGATCCGAGTTATGTCCTCGACCATTCGGAGTTAGTCGTTGGTACCGACCTAACTTACGAGGAACAACCCGTGTCTATTTTTGACCAACGAGAGAAGGTGCTCAAGAACTGGACTATTAGCCTTGTCCGTGTCGCTTGGGGCCATCGAGAGTCAACCTGGGAGCGCGAGGACGAGATTAGATCTCGGTATCCGCACTTATTCGACTCAGGAGGTATGTTTCTCCTCATACCTTGATAATCTGCTTGCATGTTTGTTTCATACCATTTTGAAATGTATGATCAATGATTGCTAATGATATGTTGCTTGCGTAAATTGAAATTGTACGTTGCTTATCCGGATACTGTAACGCCCCAGTCCCAAAATACGTAGGACTTGGAACGTAGACATGCCAGCTATATTCATACGAAGAATACTCTAATATATGGAAACCTCGTATGAATACATAAGCTGTAAAATGTAGTAGAACCATAACTAATCTCATCCACAAAAAAATAAATGAATGAAAGATATCATATAATGATAATGAATTGTCTTGATACAATATGTTGGGCGAAGACAAATCCACTACCAACAAGTAAAGAAAAAATACATGAGAAAAGAAATAATTTTGGCGAGCGAAGCGAAGACGATCCAAATACAATCATCCTCGAAGAAATAGCGATGATCACGGCTAGATCTAGAACACCTGCGAAAGACAATAGCACACACCTGGCGAGATAACCAGGTCCTCAGAGGGACGTAACAAGACACATAATACCATACCATATAAACTGGATAAATATTGCTCAAATAAATAAGTCAATCGAATTATAACATGGTCCAATACACACCTATTGAACTAGCTTACCATCCTCCCAACCAACAAGGACAGAAGATGGTAAACTAATTCACGATGACGTATCTTTCCATGCCATAAATCCAATATGGTATCCGGACCCCAACAAGGTTCAATACCTTCTCATCGAAGTAGCAAGCCACACCTACTACCAAACAAGGACAAGATGTGACAAACTAATCCACAATAAGTTATTATTCCAAGCCACGGTCAGATACAAGTACCCAAACCAAAAGTACTCATACCTAACGGATAAAGGTGGCTAACCATTCTAAGTGAAATATAGTTAAGAACAATGCTTCCTATGCATAGGCCCTGGCTAAATAGGATCGGCATAGTCCCCCCTTGGGGCACCAGAGGCCCAAGCAATAAGAGCATAGCGTTCCGCAGAACGCCAGTGGCCGTCAGTAATCCAGGGTAATCTCACCCGCGTCTCCGGCGGAGCTCACGGGTTACAAAAGAGAAAGTGCATCGAAGCCCATACGCTAAGGAATTGTCCTCCCCGCCCAATGCCTTCTATGTTGTATCCACAATATTAACCTCTATAACCGCTAAGTCAAACTAGCATTCAATTCTATTAGTGGTTATTCCTATCTCACGGCATATACGCATCGGTGGCCAGCCAGTCATGCATGTCCGTGTTCTACATGCGACACACAACTTCGTGGTACAACGTGTCAAGGCCAATGAATGCAACACACAAAGATGGTCCCTTAAATCTAGGTTTAGTGTGTAAAAAAAATAATACATAGCAGTAAATATAAATGAACAGTAAGTTCTAACAGGTTATGCCATGTATCACAGTTTATTTTGCATAAAGAAAATAATAAATAATGTATGAAATATGAGCTAAAATAAATAAACAGCAAATGGCAAGGTGTCTTGTCTGGTAGGACGCCTGGTGTGCTGCGATAATCACGGTGGTACGAACAGCGACTTCGGTGTAACAACTCTACAGGGTGACCTCTGATGGTGGCCCGGACAGTTCCATTGGGTCCAGAAGGGTCAAATTAGTTAGGGTCGATAAGGGAGAGGTATGGAATTGGCATGTAATAGGAATAATAGACTAAATCACGAGATGGAGAAAATCGAAGAAAGTCAAATATTATATATAATTTTAGAAAATATTTGATAATATTTGAAATATAAATTATTAGCCAAAATATGCTCTCAAACAAATACTAAAAAAAATCGAAAGTCATTTTAGGACGAACTCTAAGTTTTGTCAAAGTAGTATTTTAGTTTGAAACCTATATCCCTATAAATCAAAAATATTATAAGGAAACAAAATAATAAAATTAGTTAAGGCTAAGACCCATATTTTGTAAAAATAAAGCTATACTTTTTATTGACTATCAAGAAAAATTTAATAACATTTTAAAACTATATTATATTATATTTTATATATATATATATATATATATATATATATATATATATATATGAAAAAAAAAAAATATATATATATATATATGACTCTTCAAAAATAATAATAGTGTTAACAATCACACTAACAATATTAAGACCAAATTACTCATAATAATATCACAAAAATGATAATAATCATTATTATTATTACACACCATGTGAAATATATATAACTAGTTTTCTAAAAACAACAATAAAGTAATAAGAATCATATTATAATAATAATAATAATAATAATAATAATAATAATGATAATAATTATAATAGTAATACTAATAATAATAATAATAATAATAATAATGATAATAATAATAATAATAATAACAATAATAATAATAATAATAATAATAATAATTATAAAGCAACCCAAAAGATACTAACCTACCACTAAGAAACAGAAACAAAAAAATAAATAAATAATTGATAATAAAAAAACAAAAATAAAACAAGTTAACAAATACATAAGCACTTCATGCTGCTGCTGTCTTCTTTAAGAAGACTGAAGCAACGAAGAGAAAAGAAAAAAAAAGTAACAAAGGAGAGAGAGAGAGCGAGAGGGAGATGGGAAGCGGGAGCGAGACAGTGAGGGAAGGAAGGAGAGAAGCGGCGGTAGGCGGAGAGAAGGGGAGAAGGTCGGAGAGGGCCGGTGAGGGTGGACGGCTCGGCTGGTGGTCGATCGGTCCGGCAGAGGAGCGGATGCGGTCGGAAGGCTCGTGGCTGGGCTCGGCGGCAAGGGACAGCGTCGACGGTGGTTTGGAGGTCGGTGAAGGGCTGTGCGGCGCTCGACCAGGCGCAGGAACGAGGAGGCGGCCGGGGGCAACTGCAGGCGACGGCGGGGTCCGCCGGCAATCGAGGAACGGGGTCGGGTGTGGCCAAAGTCGGTGACGGGGTCGGAGTGGAAAGAGGGGGAGCGGAAGGCGGTGGAGTCTCAGCGTGGATCGGTCTCGCCGACTGTCACCCTTATTTCCCGTATTTCGTATTTTGCCCGTATTTTGATTTTGCGTATATTTTAAATCTTGTCTAACTGCGGTATTTCGATATTTTTCGTATTTTTCTTATTCAGATTTTTCGGTTTGGTTTAATATGACTTGGTTTGGTTTGTAGGAATGAGAACACCTTTAGCTATCTTGCACCCTCAAGAACACCACAACAACCCCTATTAAAATCCTACCAACTTTTCTCTCTCCCCATAACTTCCATTTATTTCTTCTTCTTCCTCCTACCACCACCAACATCCCCACCATAGGCAAGTTGCATCTTGCCATTCAATGAGGACCCATTTTTATTTGATATTTAGTTAGACTAGAGCTCTAAGACCAATATTAGAGCTTGGCATTTTGGGTTTTGAAGCTTGGATTTCCCTAGATCTAGACTTTGTTCATTTTCGGATTTCTTTAGATTTGATCTATTAAACTTGAATTTTGGTTGGTTTTATTGTTCCCATGTTGTAGAGGGTGGGATTTTACCCAAGTTAGAGCCTTGGAAGTCCGGATTTGGAGCTTGGATGGCCGACTTATGGTGTTCCAAAGTTTTGGAACCCATGGGTTCTTCTCCTCGGCTTAAGGAGGAAGACGACCCCCAGGCGCGCCTACTTGTCGGACTGTGCCTACTTTCTGGCCTCCTGGCCCGATGGCGCCTAGTTTTTGGCCGCGCGCTCTTTAGCGCAGCGCGCCTTCCTGGCCGATTGCGCCTTCCAGGCCCGATCGCGCCTAGTTTTTGGGCCGTGCGCTTTTTAGCGCAGCGCGCCTATTTTTCTGGCCGCGTGCTGTTTAGCGCTGCGCGCCTCCTTGCGGGCCACGCTGTTTAGCGCCTGGCCCGATTGCGCCTGCTCCCTCATCCTAGGCGCACTCTGGTGTGCTGCCTCCTTAGGCGCACTCCAGTGTGCCTCATCCTAGGCGCACTTGACCCTTGGACCCTAGGCGCACTCTAGTGTGCTGCCACCCTAGGCGCACTCTAGTGAGCTGCCACCCTAGGCGCACTCTAGTGTGCTGCCACCCTAGGCGCACTCTAGTGAGCTGCCACCCTAGGCGCACTCTAGTGAGCTGCCACCCTAGGCGCACTCTAGTGTGCTGCTACCAGGCGCACTCTAGTGTGCTTGTTCCCTGGCACACCCTAGTTCACCTACACCCCTAGTGCCTTGGTGCCTGCCTTATAACTTGGTTTTCTTTGATATGATTGGAGCTTTTGAGATTTTGATTGCTCACATGCACAACTTGACTTGGCCTGACACGTCTTGACACTATTTTCTATGATTTGGCATGGTTTGGCCTGCAGCTAGTTTTCTCCAATCTGTTGATTCTCTTGTTAATAACTGGGACCGGTAACTAGATAACTCGGCTTCACTTGATAGTGGCCCGCGATGGCGCACTCCCGACTTGGCTTGACTTGATAACTCAACTTGACTTGACTTGGTATGACGTGGCTTCACTTAATAGTGGCCCGTGGTGGCGCACTCTTGACTCGACTTGACTTGTCTTGACACCGTGGGTGTACTACCTGTTGCTCTGTGCAAATCACTTGTCTTGTCTTGCATCATGTCTAAGGGGTGACTCCCTGGGTACCACGGCCAGGGACTCACACTAAAATTGGACTAGGTGATGAGTAGACCAAATTAGAACATGGAGAATTCCCGGTCACAGGCAGTCTCGTTATCTGGAGGCATTAATGGACTTGTAGCTTGCCGACGAGTAGAGCACATTTCCAGCACACTGTCATGTGTTGCACCTTCTAAGTCACCTAAGGGTACATTTGTCTCCCGGGCAATGTACCCACCTATAACTCTCAACCCGCGGAAGGATAACTGGATGGTCTGCAGGGCTTGGGATTTGGAATTCTCGCTTGCATCTTGTTAGTAATTAGGCTTGTGATAATCCTAGTTAGTTAACATAGTAAGCCGTAGACTTGCTTGGCCGTTGTGAAATGGATGTTGTCCAGCCCTGTCTAGTCTTGTCTAGAACTTGTACTTGACTTGCCCTGTACTTATGATGTTTCTTTTACTTGCTCTCTGCAATAAATGGTTAGTGACGAAGAAACTATTCAGGCGAAGGGGTACAATCTCGGTCCTTGTTTGGTTTAAGGATTGCAACCTGGCTCCCGGAATGGCTTCTAAGTCCCTAGTCGTATATTGTCATGATGCGTTTTCTTTTCTTTAATGCTTTTCTTATTTCATTTTATTCTGATATGCTGGTTTTGTTCTTATTTTGTGGCCCCCTTTGTGGCACTTGCTCTTTCTGGGGTTTGACCCAGCTGGTTTTGTGTGGCCAGATTTCGGAGCAGCTCCCGAGGATCTACCAAGCTTCCAGCCCAATGGTGAACACTAGACGGAACCCGGGCTACGAGTGGGTCTTCCCTTTTTTGTTTCACCCACTTATATGTAAATTTATTCTTTTGAGGCGTTTGCCGACGAGCACCTGTTAGCTCGATGCACATTTACTTACTGTCTGCCTACGGGCTGTAAACATGATTAACAAATCCTAGGGTTGATCATGTATGACTGAACTCTTGCTAGTCCTATCATTTTGTACGACTAGCTTCATGATCATCCAATATGTAATATTTGGGACGCCTTATATATATATATATTTGATGCTCTAATATCTTGTAACTCTGTTAATTGCTTGAGATTGAGACAATAGGCTTGACCTTAAGAGACTGCTGGCATGTAGTAAACCCTCATATCTAGACAGCCGTGACCGTATAGTTGAGATGTATTCTATTTCAATATACGTAGCTGGCTGTGTCTGCCCCCGCTCTCCAGTATTCTGGTTCTGGGGCGTGACATGGTTTAAGTGGTGGCCCATGCAGGTCTTGGCATTCAAGAAATATGAGGGTTTACCAAATAGATGTCTCAATCAATATTCGCCCTTGATCTCTGCTCGTATCTTCAAATCCCTGAGATTCTTGACCTGATCATATTGCTTGTATAATTGATCTGTCCTGGTCCTTTCCTTATTGTTCCCTATGTCATCTTCTTCAGCGGCATTACTTCCGGACCTGCCAACCAGCCAGAGGAAGCTCGACAAGCACTCCAGCGCCAGGAAGATCAAGCTCAGCACTCTGGAGTAGCCTCTCGAGTTATGCCTTCCGGAGGCCAGGAACCTCCAGTTCAGGCAGCTCCGCCCGTTCAACCAGCTAGACAGGATGAGGGGCCTTTGGTAGGGCTTATCAGAGAACTGCTTGCATCCCAAGATCGTCGAGGTGATGCCTTGCATCAGGAGGTTCATGATGCACTAAATCGAGGAGGTCCCCAAGGAAATCAGGCGGCCAACAGTTTCAAGCGCTTGAACCCTCCCTTCTTTGACGGCAGTGAAGATGCGATCGCCGCGGATGCTTGGCTTCAGGATACCGAGGTGGTCCTGGAAGCAGCTAGGACACCTGAAAATGAGAAGGTGGCGGTGGTACGTCTACAGTTGTTAGACTTGGCTCGCGATTGGTGGGCAGCTCAGGCCATGGGGTTAGCAACACCAGTCACTTGGGCGACGTTCAGAGAGAGATTCCAGACAAAGTACTTCGATGCGGTGGCACGGTACGACCTGCAGACCAGATTCACCAACTTGAAGCAAGGAGGCAGGACGGTCGATGGCTATGCGACCGAGTTTTCTAGGCTGAGTAGGTTCGCTCCCACCTTGGTGGCAACCGAGTTCGATAGGGCTCAGCGGTTCCAGCAAGGACTGCATTTGGAGATATTATTGGCTGTGGAACAGTTCGAGCACCAGACGTTCGATGCAGTATTGAAAGCAGCAAGGAGGCATGAGTATACCTCCCGAAGAATTGTGGACAGGACCGGAGGCAGGAAGCGGTCCCACAACCAGATGCACCAATCTTCAGCTCCAGCCCCGGCAGCTAGGGGTATAACCATTGGAACTCCGAGGCGGGCGGCCTCAGTGACGTCGGTTCAGCATTCGACCCCGACGTACCCGCAGCAGCAGAAGCAGAAGCAGTCTTCCGCGGTGGGATGTTCTCATTGCGGGAAGCCGGGCCATGTAGTGGCAGAGTGTCGTAGGGCACAAGGATTGTGCCTGGCTTGTGGAGGAGCAGATCATAAGATAGGGACCTGCCCGAATAGGGGAGGTCCATCATCATCCAACCTTTCTAGTTCTTCGGTGAGGGGACTAGCCCCAGTTCCAGTCCAGCAGCAGCAGCAACAGCAGTATCCGAGGCCATTGGCGCCCCAGGCCCAGGCCTTTCAGCAGCAGAACCAGCAGCAGTTCACCCAGGCTCCAGCACAGAACCGACAGAGGGGTTTCCAGCAGAGGGGACCCGCAGCTAGAGGTCAGGTTATGATGATGACCATGGAAGAAGAAGTTGCACCAGGTGAGGTAGTGGCAGGTACTATTCTCGTCAACACTTTTCCAGCATCTGTATTATTTGATTCTGGTGCATCGCATTCATTCATGTCTGCACGATTCGCGACACGGATAGGGTTGGAGCCCGAGTCATTATCAGTGAGGCTCAATATACTTACTGGTAATGGTCTTATGGGAGTAGATCGAGTGTTCTCCTCGTGTCGGATCGTAGTTAGCGGTAGAGAGTTCCCCGCTAGATTCATAGAATTCCCTAT
Source organism: Iris pallida (assembly GCA_029216955.1). NCBI lineage: Eukaryota > Viridiplantae > Streptophyta > Magnoliopsida > Asparagales > Iridaceae > Iris > Iris pallida. The sequence continues at coordinate 9,319,555 of JANAVB010015599.1, forward strand.
GGCAGACTATGATGTAGTCCTAGGCATGGATTGGTTGAGGAACCATTATGCTAGGATAGACTGCCATGTTGGCAGAGTTGTCTTTAGTATTCCCGGCGAGCCAGAGTTTTCCTTCTCCCGAGGCGAAGTTGAGTCTTCTCCTCCAGTATTGCGGATGGCAGTACCAGCAGTGCAGTTGCCCAGGATAGTTGATGAGTTTTCAGATGTCTTTCCAGAGAAGCTTCCAGGGATACCACCAGAGCGGGAGATCGAGTTCACAATAGACTTGATTCCCGGTGCAGCACCAGTATCAGAGCGAGTCTACAGAATGGTGCCTTCAGAGTTGGAGATTTTGTACAAGATGATTGAAGAACTCAGGACCAAGGGATTCATTCGTGCAAGTGGATCGCCTTGGGGAGCCCCGATGCTTCTTGTGAAAAAGAAGGATGGTACGTCCAGGCTATGTGTTGATTATCGTACCTTGAACTCAGTGACAATCAAGAACAGATACCCTCTTCCAAGGATAGATGACTTATTTGATCAACTCAAAGGGGCTTCAGTTTTCTCGAAGATAGACTTGCGGTCAGGATACCACCAGATCAGAGTTAGAGAGCAGGACATCCCGAAGACGGCGTTCAGATCTAGGTACGGGCATTGGGAGTTTCTAGTTATGCCCTTTGGAGCGACCAATGCGCCGGCAGTGTTCATGGATCTCATGAACCGTATTTTCATGCCTTACTTGGATCAGTTTGTGATAGTATTCCTTGATGACATCCTGGTCTACAGCAAGAGTGAGGCGGAGCATGAACAGCATCTCCGTGTGGTTCTTCAGATTCTCAGAGAGCACCAGTTGTACGCCAAGTTCAGTAAATGCGAGTTCTGGCTCGATCGCATTTCATACTTGGGTCACATCATTACCCGAGGAGGAGTGGAAGTGGATCCCCAGAAGATTGTGGCCATCGAGGCATGGCCAGTACCCAGCTCAGTGGCAGAAGTTCGCAGCTTTCTTGGATTGGCCGGCTACTACCGGCGGTTCGTCTCTGATTTTGCAAGGAATTCAGCGCCGATGACCCAGTTGACCCGCAAGGATGAGCCGTTTGTTTGGACAGCAGAGTGTCAGGAATCATTTGAGAAGTTGAAGCGAGGTTTGATAACGGCTCCCATTCTCACCCTTCTAGATGGGACCGGAGGATTCACAGTTTATTGCGACGCTTCAGGCAGAGGATTGGGATGTGTTTTGATGCAGCATGGGAAGGTAATTGCTTATGCGTCACGTCAACTCCGTGATCATGAGAAGAATTACCCGACCCACGACTTGGAGCTAGCAGCAGTAGTGTTTGCACTTAAGTTGTGGAGGCACTACTTGTACGGAGACAGAGTGGAGATATTTACTGATCACAAGAGCCTGAAGTATGTTTTCACCCAGAAGGATCTTAATATGCGGCAGAGAAGATGGCTCGAGCTACTGGTGGACTATGATGTGGACTTGCAATATCATCCAGGGAAAGCCAATGTTGTAGCAGATGCGTTGAGCCGAAGAGCCGGAGTCTACCTTCTAACAGCGCAACCAGAGCTATTGGCAGATCTTCAGAAGATGGGAATTGAAGTGATTCTCCCTTCCAATGTGGTCTTGATGGCCAGCCTACAGATATAGTCCACCATAGTTGAGAGGATCCGGACAGCACAATTAAGAGATTCCAAGATTCAGCGGCTCAGAGCAGAGTGCGAGGCAGGGAGAAGGCCAGAGTTATGTATTCATGAGGATGGTACACTTCGATACGGCACGCGTCTTTGTGTACCCAGTGGAGATATCAGACAGGAAGTCATGGCAGAGGCTCACAGTTTGCAGTATTCCATTCACCCAGGCGGCACGAAGATGTACAGAGATATTCGTCAGCACTTTTGGTGGAATGGTATGAAGAGGGAGATAGCCCGGTATGTCTCTCGATGTTTGGTTTGCCAACAAGTCAAGGCTGAACATCAGAGGCCAGCTGGACTTCTTCAACCTTTACCGATCCCAGAATGGAAATGGGAACACATAACCATGGATTTCGTGACTGGGTTACCCAGGTCTCCGGCTGGCAGAGATGCTATCTGGGTTATTGTGGACAGGCTTACCAAGGTAGCGCATTTTCTTCCATTTAGAGTTGGTCAGTCAACGGTGCAGCTAGCAGAGATGTATCTTAGGCAGATTGTCAGGCTTCATGGTGTGCCAGTCAGTATTACCTCGGACAGGGATTCAAGATTCACATCTCACTTTTGGCGTAGCTTGCAGAGGAGTTTGGGGACTCATCTTCAGTTTAGTTCAGCATATCATCCGCAGACAGATGGTCAGTCAGAGCGCACAATCCAAACCCTTGAAGATATGTTGAGATCGTGCACCCTTGACTTCGGTGGTTCGTGGGAGGATCACCTGCACCTGGTAGAGTTCTCGTACAATAATAGTTTTCAGGCCAGTATCCAGATGGCACCCTTCGAGGCTCTTTACGGCAGAAAGTGTAGATCCCCGCTAGCATGGGATGATGTTGGAGAGAGGCAAATGCTCGGTCCAGATATGATTGCTCAGACAGTTGAAGTGGTCAGGAAGGTCAGAGATCATCTTCGAGTTGCTCAAGATCGCCAGCGTCATTGGGCCGATGCTCATCGGCGTCCCTTAGAATTTGCTGTCGGCGACCATGTATTCCTTAGGATCTCGCCTAACCGTGGCGTCATTCGTTTCGGCGTGCGGGGAAAGCTTAGTCCTAGGTATATAGGGCCGTTCGATATTCTAGAGCGAGTAGGAGATGTGTCCTATCGTCTCGCTCTTCCGCCGTCGTTAAGTGAGGTACATGATGTATTCCATGTGTCCCAGTTACGACGGTATATTTCGGACCCGAGCCATATCCTAGATCATTCGGAATTGGTTGTTGGTACCAACCTTTCGTATGAGGAGAGGCCCGTGTCTATTTTGGACCGGAGGGAAAAGATACTCAAGAACAAGACTATTAAATTGGTCCATGTTGCTTGGGGTCATCACTCTCTAGGTGAGTCAATGTGGGAGCGTGAGGACGACATCCGATCGCGATATCCCTATCTGTTTGACTCGTGAGGTATAATGTCTTTCTTATGCCTTACGCCTTCCCTTCCTTGCTTGCATTGTATGATTGTATGATTGAACTGCTTAGTGTAGCTTGCCTGTGATTAGTGTAGCTTGTTGTGGCAATCTCTAGCTCCTTGATTAAATTCCGAGGACGGAATTCTTTTAAGGTGGGTAGAGTTGTCACCCTCATTTCCCGTATTTCGTATTTTGCCCGTATTTTGATTTTGCATATATTTTAAATCTTGCCTAACTGCGGTATTTCGATATTTTTCGTATTTTTCTTATTCAGATTTTTCGGTTTGGTTTAATATGACTTGGTTTGGTTTGTAGGAATGAGAACACCTTTAGCTATCTTGCACCCTCAAGAACACCACAACAACCCCTATTAAAATCCTACCAACTTTTCTCTCTCCCCATAACTTCCATTTATTTCTTCTTCTTCCTCCTACCACCACCAACATCCCCACCATAGGCAAGTTGCATCTTGCCATTCAATGAGGACCCATTTTTATTTGATATTTAGTTAGACTAGAGCTCTAGGACCAATGTTAGAGCTTGGCATTTTGGGTTTTGAAGCTTGGATTTCCCTAGATCTAGACTTTGTTCATTTTCGGATTTCTTTAGATTTGATCTATTAAACTTGAATTTTGGTTGGTTTTATTGTTCCCATGTTGTAGAGGGTGGGATTTTACCCAAGTTAGAGCCTTGGAAGTCCGGATTTGGAGCTTGGATGGCCGACTTATGGTGTTCCAAAGTTTTGGAACCCATGGGTTCTTCTCCTCGGCTTAAGGAGGAAGACGACCCCCAGGCGCGCCTACTTGTCGGACTGCGCCTACTTTCTGGCCTCCTGGCCCGATGGCGCCTAGTTTTTGGCCGCGCGCTCTTTAGCGCAGCGCGCCTTCCTGGCCGATTGCGCCTTTCAGGCCCGATCGTGCCTAGTTTTTGGGCCGTGCGCTTTTTAGCACAGCGCGCCTATTTTTTTGGCCGCGCGCTGTTTAGCGCTGCGCGCCTCCTTGCGGGCCACGCTGTTTAGCGCCTGGCCCGATTGCGCCTGCTCCCTCATCCTAGGCGCACTCTGGTGTGCTGCCTCCTTAGGCGCACTCCAGTGTGCCTCATCCTAGGCGCACTTGACCCTTGGACCCTAGGCGCACTCTAGTGTGCTGCCACCCTAGGCGCACTCTAGTGAGCTGCCACCCTAGGCGCACTCTAGTGTGCTGCCACCCTAGGCGCACTCTAGTGAGCTGCCACCCTAGGCACACTCTAGTGAGCTGCCACCCTAGGCGCACTCTAGTGTGCTGCTACCAGGCGCACTCTAGTGTGCTTGTTCCCTGGCACACCCTAGTTCACCTACACCCCTAGTGCCTTGGTGCCTGCCTTATAACTTGGTTTTCTTTGATATGATTGGAGCTTTTGAGATTTTGATTGCTCACATGCACAACTTGACTTGGCCTGACACGTCTTGACACTATTTTCTATGATTTGGCATGGTTTGGCCTGCAGCTAGTTTTCTCCTATATGTTGATTATCTTGTTAATAACTGGGACCGGTAACTAGATAACTCGGCTTCACTTGATAGTAGCCCGCGGTGGCGCACTCCCGACTTGGCATGACTTGATAACTCAACTTGACTTGACTTGGTATGACGTGGCTTCACTTAATAGTGGCCCGTGGCGGCGCACTCTTGACTCGACTTGACTTGTCTTGACACCGTGGGTGTACTACCTGTTGCTCTGTGCAAATCACTTGTCTTGTCTTGCATCATGTCTAAGGGGTGACTCCCTGGGTACCACGGCCAGGGACTCACACTAAAATTGGACTAGGTGATGAGTAGACCAAATTAGAACATGGAGAATTCCCGGTCACAGGCAGTCTCGTTATCTGGAGGCATTAATGGACTTGTAGCTTACCGACGAGTAGAGCACATTTCTAGCACACTGTCATGTGTTGCACCCTCTAAGTCACCTAAGGGTACATTTGTCTCCCGGGCAATGTACCCACCTATAACTCTCAACCCGCGGAAGGATAACTGGATGGTCTGCAGGGCTTGGGATTTGGAATTCTCGCTTGCATCTTGTTAGTAATTAGGCTTGTGATAATCCTAGTTAGTTAACATAGTAAGCCGTAGACTTGCTTGGCCGTTGTGAAATGGATGTTGTCCAGCCCTGTCTAGTCTTGTCTAGAACTTGTACTTGACTTGCCCTGTACTTGTGATGTTTCTTTTACTTGCTCTCTGCAATAAATGGTTAGTGACGAAGAAACTATTCAGGCAAAGGGGTACAATCCCGGTCTTTGTTTGGTTTAAGGATTGCAACCTGGCTCCCGGAATGGCTTCTAAGTCCCTAGTCGTATATTGTCATGATGCGTTTTCTTTTCTTTAATGCTTTTCTTATTTCATTTTATTCTGATATGCTGGTTTTGTTCTTATTTTGTGGCCCCCTTTGTGGCACTTGCTCTTTCTGGGGTTTGACCCAGCTGGTTTTGTGTGGCCAGATTTCGGAGCAGCTCCCGAGGATCTACCAAGCTTCCAGCCCAATGGTGAACACTAGACGGAACCCGGGCTACGAGTGGGTCTTCCCTTTTTTGTTTCACCCACTTATATGTAAATTTATTCTTTTGAGGCGTTTGCCGACGAGCACCTGTTAGCTCGATGCACATTTACTTACTGTCTGCCTACGGGCTGTAAACATGATTAACAAATCCTAGGGTTGATCATGTATGACTGAACTCTTGCTAGTCCTATCATTTTGTACGACTAGCTTCATGATCATCCAATATGTAATATTTGGGACGCCTTATATATATATATTTGATGCTCTAATATCTTATAACTCTGTTAATTGCTTGAGATTGAGACAATAGGCTTGACCTTAAGAGACTGCTGGCTTGTAGTAAACCCTCATATCTAGACAGCCGTGACCGTATAGTTGAGATGTATTCTATTTCAATATACGTAGCTGGCTGTGTCTGCCCCCGCTCTCCAGTATTCTGGTTCTGGGGCGTGACACCGACGGTGAGGTGCGTCGGTCGAGAATCGGGATCAACGGCGGAGGGCGAGGTGAGTAATTGGTGGTGTTTCTCTTTTCTTCTATGAATTTTGAGTGGTGGTGGCCGGTGGAATTTTGAGAGGCTGGCCGTGGTGGATAACCATCGACGGTGGTTCTGGTTTTGGTGACGGTGGTGTTGTCGGGTGCCTAGGGTCTTGGCAACGATATGGATGGCTCTGCCTTGTGGCAGTGTTGGGTTTTGGGGACGGGGTGTCATCGGAAGCAGTAGCGCCGGTGATGGTGGTCCGGGTGGTGGTTGTGGGATTACCGTGACAGAGATGATGGTGGTTTGTAATAGAAAATTAGGGCTGCTGTGGCAATGATGTCGGGATGGCGAGGCGGTATGGGTGTGCTGCTGGTGAACGTGGTGGCGGAGTTAATGTGGATGGTGTTGCTGGTCGGGTCGACGTACGTCGAGGGTGAGGGCGGACGTTAGGTACGACGGAGATCGAGGACAGGATAGGTTTAGAAATTTATTGGTGTCGGCGGTGTGTCCGACACAAAAAGACGAACTTGTATATGTAAAATATGGAATAAGAATTTGGATGGACACAGACACGATGTATGTAGATTTGTGGAGAAAATTTTTGTGGATGTGAAAAATTTATGGAGGAGTACCTGGCTATTTATAGGATATGGAAATCCCCAGTTGGATAAGGATTAGGAGTAGTTTAAACCCAAAATAGATAATTCTCAACTTAATTTAAAATCAATCAAATCCAAATCCAAATACAAATCCAATTTAAATCTAATTAAATTTTTAGTTTCAAATCAAATGGGATAAATCAAATTTCAAATATTTAACTATTTAAAGAAATCCATAAATTCAAATCAAGATTTAAATCGCCACAATAATTTTGAAATATATTTTCCAAAAATACTAATAATAATAATTTTGAAAATTATATTATTATTTAAAATAAACTAATAAATAATTACAAAATATATATGTATGTACAAATAATATTTACATAAATATACTTTTCTAACATACCATTTTATAGAAAAATTATTTATTATTATAACTGTATAAATGAAAGGCTTTTCATAATTAAGATCATAAACCTGAAAATGATAGCTAGAAATAATTATTATCCATATTACTTCGAAACTATAAAAATAGAAAAAAAATATTTTTCAAAAATATGTATGCTTGTACATATTCGCACTCATCGAGCAATTATGAAAAAATAAAATTTCGTGCACGACGTACAATACGACTACGCGACGTGCAATATAAAATTTTAAATCAGTACCAAATTTAAATAAAAAATAGTAGAAATTTAGGGATTTTACATCCTACCAAACTTAAAAGAATTTTATCCTCGAAATTAAGAATTAGTAGTGGGTGAGAAGACACAAGGGGGTATCGATGAAAAACAATCGATAACAAAATCATGCCATAAGAAATCGCGATCTAGATCATAGAAAAATAATACGGTATGGTCACGGTTAATGAATGAGGGTCACGATTTAAGGGAGCGAATTAGGCTTATTCCTGAAATAAGCGATTAGAGGTCATGGTAGAAAATATAGGGCCGAGAATGAGGACGAGGAGGAATGGTCATGGTGATAGAAAAGTTTAGAGGAAGTTCTAGTATAATGCCTTCGTCCTTTAAAAATAGGTGAAGGCGAACGCAATAAGGAGTTTAAGACGATATTATCGAATACGAGTACGTGATTCAAAGACGATCGAAAATTTCAAAAGAATTATCAAGGCAATCGTGGATGTGATTCTAGAGAACAAGTTTAGCTATATCCCCATCCACGTAGAACGATAGATAAAAGCGAACCAAAGTGCACTCGATTGATCAGACCATCATACACCGGTTCTGATTAGACAATATATTAGTGGGTGCGCACCCAATAAAACATGTCATGATCAAGCTCGATAAAGAATAAGCTTGCAAAACTTAGGCTAATTTAGCATCATAAGATAGTCATATTATAAGTAGGGGATATTGATGAAAGAAATTAAATAGTCTAAGATTCTTAAAATCTAAGTCTTGCATGAAGCTTGGACTTATGCAGTCGTCCTAGTTTTCTTGTCTATGGCTTGGTTGGCTAGATGGATTAGGGTCCTCTAAATTCTAGAACCGAAGTGAACTTACTAATGTAGGTCACAAGGACAAGGGATTGCTAGGTCATATGACATTCTACCCAACTTAAAAGAATTAAACTAATGGTGTTTTAGGACGATGTCTAGCTAGTAGGGGTCACCTGTCTAATCCTCTAGCAAAATACGAAAGGAAGATAATAACTATGATGGAAGGAATCAAGCAAGATGTAGTCGATGAGTCGAACAGTAGCTCGAATATAGAATCGAGGAAAGAGGTCAAGTATGTGGATGAGATTCTAGACTTCTAATCCTATTTGCAGGCTTGCTTGGTACGGTAAAGTAACCAAACAATTTATCTTGACCTGCATGGGCCACCACAAAAACATGTAACGCCCCAGTCCTAAAATATGTAGGACTAGGAACGTAGACATGTCAGCTGTATTCATACGAAGAATACTCTAATATATGGAAACCTCGTATGAATACATAAGCTGTAAAATGCAGTAGAACCATAACTAATCTCATTCACACAAAAATAAATGAATAAAAGATATCATATAATGATAATGAATTGTCTTGATACAATATGTTGGGCGGAGACAAATCCACTACCAACAACTAAAGAAAAAATACATGAGAAAAAAAATGATTTTGGCGAGCGAAGCGAAGACGATCCAAATGCAATCATCCTCGAAGAAATAGCGATGATCACGGCTAGAGCTAGAACACCTGCGAAAGACAATAGCACACACCTGGTAAAATAACCAGGTCCTTAGAGGCACGTAACAAGACACATAATATCATGCCATATAAATTGGATAAATATTGCTCAAATAAATAATTCAATCGAATTATAATATGGTCCAATACACACCTATTGAACTAGCTTACCATCCCTCCAACAAACAAGGACATGAGATGGTTAACTAATTCACGGTGACGTATCTTTCCATACCATGAATCCAATATGGTATCCAGACCCCAACAAGGTTCAATACCTTCTCATCGAAGTAGTAAGCCACACCTACAACCAAAGAAGGACAAGATGTGACAAACTAATCCGCGATAAGTTATTGTTCCAAGCCACGGTCAGATACAAGTACCCAAACCAGAAGTACTCGTACCTAACGGATAAAGGTGCCTAACCGTTCTAAGTAAAATATAGTTAAGAACAATCCTTCCTACGCATGGGCCCTGACTAAATAGGATCGACATAGTCCTCCCTTGGGGCACCAGAGGCCCAATCAATAAGAGCATAGCGTTTCGCAGAACACCAGTGGCCGTCAGTAATCCTGGGTAATCTTACCCGCGTCTCCGGCGGAGCTCACGGGTTACAGAAGGGAAAGTGCATCGAAGCCCATACGCTAAGGAATTGTCCTCCCCGCCCAATGCCTATTATATTGTATCCACAATATTAACCTCTATAACCGCTAAGTCAAACTAGCATACAATTCTATTAGCGATTATTCCTATCGTACGGCTTATACGCACCGGTGGCCAGCCAGTCACGTATGTCCGTATTCTTCATGCGACACACAACTTTCTAGTACAATATGTCAAGGCCAATGAATGCAACACACAAAGGTGGTCCCTTAAATCTAGGTTTAGTGTGTCAGAAAAATAATACATAGCAGAAAATATAAATGAACAGTAAGTTCTAACAGGTTATGCCATGTATCACAGTTTATTTTTCATTAAGAAAATAATGAATAATGCATGAAATATGAGCTAAAATAAATAAACAACAAATGACAAGGTATCTTGCCTGGTAGGACGCCTGGTGTGTTAGGATAATCCCGGTGGCACGAACTGCGACTTCGGTGCAACAACTCTGCAGGGTGACCACTGATGGTGTCACGGACAGTTCCATTGGGTCCAGAAGGGTCAAATTAGTTAGGGTCAATAAGGGAGAGGTATGGTATTGGCATAGAATAGAAATAATGGGCTAAATCACGAGATGGAAAAAATCGAAGGGAGTTAATTATTATATATAATTTTAGAAAATATTTGATAATATTTAAAATATAAATTATTAGCCAAAATATGCTCTCAAACAAATACTAAAAAAAAATCGAAAGTCATTTTAGGACGAACTCTAAGTTTTGTCAAAGTAGTATTTTAGTTTGAAACCTATATCCCTATAAATCAAAAATATTATAAGAAAACAAAATAATAAAATTAGTTAAGGATAAGACCCATATTTTGTAAAAAAAAAGCTATGCTTTTTATTGACTATCAAAAAATATTTCATAACATTTTAAAACTATATTATATTATATATATATATGACTCTTCAAAAATAATAATAGTGTTAACAATCATACTAATAATATTAAGACCAAATTACTCATAATAATATCACAAAAATGATAATAATCATTTTTATTATTATTATACACCAAATTACATATATATAAATAGTAATATTAAGACCAAATTATTATTATTATTATCACAACAATAAAGTAATAAGAATCACATTATAAAAATAATAATAATAATAATAATAATAATAATGATGATAATTATAATAGTAATACTAATAATAATGATAATGATAATGATAATAATAATAATAATAATAATAATAATAATAATAATAAATGATAATAATATTTTATAAAGCAACCCAAAAGATACTAACCTACCACCAAGAAACAGAAACAAATAAATAAGTAAATAAATAATTAATAATAAAAAAACAAATTAACAAATACATAAGCACTTCGTGCTGCTGCTGTCTTCTTTAAGAAGACTGAAGCAACGAAGAGAAAAGAAAAAAAAGTAACAAAGGAGAGAGAGAGAGCGAGAGGGAGATGGGAAGCGAGAGCGAGACAGTGGGGGAGGGAAGGAGAGAAGCGGCGGTAGGCGGAGAGAAGGGGAGAAGGTCGGAGAGGACCGGTGAGGGTGGACGGCTCGGCTGGGGCTCGATCGGTCCGACGGAGGAGCGGATGCGGTCGGAAGGCTCACGGCTGGGCTCGACGGCAAGGGGCAGCGCCGGCAGTGGTTTGGAGGTAGGCGAAGTGTTGTGCGGCGCTCGACCAGGCGCAAGAACGAGGAGGCGGCCGGAGGCGACTGCAGGCGACGCCGGGGTCCGTCGGCAATCGAAGAACGGGGTCGGTTGTGGCCAAAGTCGGTGACGGGGTCGGAGTGGAAAGAGGGGGAGCGGAAGGTGGTGGAGTCTCAGCGTGGATCGGTCTCGCCGACGGTGAGGTGTGCCGGTCGAGAATCGGGATCAATGGCGGAGGACGAGGTGAGTAATTGGTGGTGTTTCTCTTTTCTTCTGTGAATTTTGAGTGGTGGTGGCCGGTAGGATTTTGAAAGACTGGCCACGGTGGATAACCGTCGGCGGTGGTTCTGGTTTTGGTGACGGTGGTGTTGCCGGGCGCCTAGGGTCTTGGCAACGATATGGGTGGCTCTACCTTATGGCAGTATTGGGTTTTGGGGACGGGGTGGCACCGGGCGCTGTGGCGCCGATGATGGTGGTCCGGGTGGTGGTTATGGGATTACCGTGACAGAGACGATGGTGGTTTGTAATAGAAAATTGGGGCTGCTGTGGCGATGACGTCGGGATGGCGAGGCGGTGTGGGTGAGCTGCTGGTGAACGTGGTGGCGGGGTTAATGTGGATGGTGTTGTTGGTCGGGTCGACGTACGTCGAGGGTGAGGGCGGACGTTAGGTACGACGGAGATCGAGGACAGGATAGGTTTAGAAATTTATTGGTGTCGGGGGTGTGTCCGACACAAAAAGACGAACTTGTATATGTAAAATATGGAATAAGAATTTGGATGGACACAGACACGATGCACGTAGATTTATGGAGAAAATTTTTGTGGATGTGAGAAATTTATGGAGGAGTACCTGCCTATTTATAGGATGTGGGAATTCTCAGTTGGATAAGGATTAGGAGTAGTTTAAACCCAAAATAGATAATTCGTAACTTAATTTAAAATTAATCAAATCTAAATCCAAATACAAATCCAATTTAAATCTAATTAAATTTTTAGTTTAAAATCGAATGGGATAAATCAAATTTCAAATATTTAACTATTTAAATAAATACATAAATTTAAATCAAGATTTAAATCAAGATTTAAATCGCCATAATAATTTCGAAATATATTTTCCAAAAATACTAACAGTAATAATTTTGAAAATTATATTATTATTGAAAATAAACTAATAAATAATTACAAAATATATATGTATGTACAAATAATATTTACATAAATATACTTTTCTAATATACCATTTTATAGAAAAAATTATTTATTATTATAACTGTATAAATGAAAGACTTTTCATAATTAAGATAATGATAGCTAGAAATAATTATTATCTATATTACTTCGAAACTATAAAAATAAAAAAAAATATTTTTCAAAAGTATGTACGCTCGCACATATTCGCACTCGTCGAGCAATTACGAAAAATAAAATTTCGTGCGCGACGTACAATACGACTACGCGACGTACAATACAAATTTTTAAATCAGTACCAAATTTAAATAAAAAAATAGTAGAAATTTAGGGGTTTTACAGATACCTCTATCTTTGTCTTGGCTGAAATTCCGAGGACAGAATTTTTCTAAGGAGGATAGGGATGTCCCTCTCCGATCCCGATATATGTATTCTTCATGGATTCCGTATACGGTATCTGTATTTAGCATGTGTATAATTCCGTATATTTATTAATGGTGGCATGTAGCTTTTTTAGTATTGTCATTAGTGGAGTGATTAAGGATTAGGGTTTTCTTAAACACCCAACCCCTATTTAATATCCTCTTTCTTACTGTCTCTCCTCATTCACTCCTCCATTTATTTCCCTCAACCACCACCACCCATAGGCAGGTACAACTTGCTCAAAAGAGGAGATTTTGTGTATTTTACATTCTTGATTTTTCCTTGATATTATTTGCCTATTTTGTTCTTCTCTCCATTCTCTACAAGTTTAGTTCTTGAAGCTTTTGATTTTGATGGCTAGATTTGTGTAGATCTAAGTTCCTAAAAAAACTAGTGTTTCATGGGTTTTCATGGTTTTGTTCTATCATACTTGGCTATTTTCGAAAACCAATGGTCCTATGTTGTAGGAAATTTGATTCTACACAGTTTTGACCTTTGGAAAGTTAGATTTTGACTTGTTTGGAGGAAGTTATGGCCGAAGCAATAATTGGGTTTCTCCGAGGATCGTCTATGCTGGCTCTGGCAGGGATGATGAACAGTACCCTCAGCCGCATAAGCAAACGGTAGCCGCATGAGCATTTGAGCCGAATAAGCTTTCTAACTGCATGGCACTCCGGCCGTATAAGCTTTTGTAGCCGCAGGAGCCTTTTGTGCCGCATGGCATTTCCAGTCGCATAAGCTTTTGTAGCCGCATAAGCTCTTCCAGTCGCATAAGCTTTTCAGCCGCATAAGCTAGTTGCAGCCGCAGGGGCCTTTCGCAGCCGCATATTTATTAACCGTATGGACTTTTGCTCCTTCAGCCGCATAAGTTCACTCGGCCGCATGAACTTGGTCTATCCTGAGCCGCATGTGCTTTTTCCACGCTGGCCGCATAAGCCCGGTTCTTCCTTGGCCGCATGAGTTCCTTTGGCCGCATAAGTTCCCTCAGCCGCATACGCTCATATTTTTCTAGCCGCATGCGCCCTGTACTTCTTCCAGCTGCATGCACTTTCTTCCCGGCCGCATGTGCCCATTCCTTCCTTCAGCCGCATAAGCCTCCATCACTCGGCCGCAGGAACTTGGTCCTCCCCTAGCCAGATGAGCTCTTTGCTCAGCCGCATGAGTCTGGGCCGTAGATAGTCTGGCCGTATAACCTTATTAATTTTGAGCCGCATGTGCCTGTATATTTTTAGCCGCATATGCTTGTTGGTTCTTGGCCGCATGAGTCTCAGCTGCCTGTTCCCTTGTGTCTTAGTCCTCATTTCTGAGCTGACTACCTATGTGATGGCCGGATATCCCTATGTGTGTACCGAAGTACAATCTACGTGAGTACCGAGGTGCTATCCTATGTGCTAAGTGTTCCTACATGATACCAGCCAGTACCACTAAGAGTCCAGCTTTTATATAAGTAATGGTCAGTAGCAATGACGTGGTATGTGTTGTGTGCTGCATTACACCAAGAAGGGGGTATCTACGTATGACTCCATGAGCCAGTACAGATTCTTTCTTGGGGTACTCGTACAATGTACGACATCTAGAGGAGTGAACATGTGACCACGACATGTGAACTCTGAGTATAACCTAGGACTTAACTAGGCAACTAACTTGGTAGTTGCATTGGGTGGAAAGAATCCCGAGATCGTGCCATACTAGCCACTCCAGGTCCAGACCTAACGTGTCGGATTGGCCGCCACGGATATGGTTTCATTCGCCTATAGCGGATGGCTATATCCGACTCCTACGAGCTATGTGTTAAATGTTTTAGTGCGGTTGCCCTTCGGGGGACTGGTGCATAATCAATAAGTTATATGTCTTATGGTTTGGCTAGCCCTGCTGGATTGACATGATCTGAGGATTCCTTTTTTTTCAGTATCGCGGGGATAACTCCGCCAAATATAGAAAGCCGCAGGAATGAATGGCCGCTTGAAAAATGTCTTGTCTGTCCTTGAGCCTTCCGTTAGTAGTCGAGGGACATGGACTGTCATGGTGCGTGGTCCAACCCATATCCTTGTTTGGTTGTTGGGTTGGCCTATCATGCTATGACAGGCTGTGGACCGAGGTTACGACCGGAAGCTTATTATTATTATTTCTATTATTATTTTTTGCTTGGGATTTATCTCACTCTTTTGTGCTCCCTTGTGGTACTTGCTATTCGGGGGCTGACCCCGCTGGTTTTGTTTGGCCAGATCACGTAGCAGAGCCAGAGGATCCGAACTTCTTCCCTGACGTCAATGGTGCATACAAGAAGCATGGCTGGTGGGGGACTTGAGTAGGTTTCTTCTCCACCACTCTAATATCTTTACTTATGTACTGGCATTTAGTCCCCGGCACCTGTTTAGCCGGCAAATCTGGATATTTTGTCCTCGCATAATTTGTAATTAAATCAAACTGCAGCTGAGTACAATTATGTAACTTTGACTCTCTAGGCTAGCTAACTTATAAAGCTAGATCCCCATGACCATTTTGATGAAGCGTCAGGGACGCCTTACTGCTTTATCTCATATGTCCATTAATTGACGTTTTTTTGCTTGAATGGTTGAGTCATAGATGATTCTGTGTGACCATACGAGACTTGAATGTAGTATACACCCTCTTTGTCTCTTGACAGCCGTGACTGCCGTATGACGTTTGTATACCTCATATGGAGTAGCTGGCCTAGTCCGTCACTGTATTTCGGTACTGGGGCGTGACAGCTTGTCAGATCCACGTAAATTTTATACATCTACCATCTGAATTCTTGTACCCAACAGTGGCCTCTTGGCCATTCGAAGCATGGGGAATGAACATTGTTGGCCCAATCACCCTTTCGTCGTCCAAAGGGCACCGGTTTATTCTCGCGATCACGGACTACTTCTCCAAATGGGTGGAAGTTTTTCCGTTGGCAGAGGTAAAGACATCAAACGTGATCGATTTCATAAAATATCACGTCATTTACCGTTTTGGACTGCCAAGGAGGATCATTCATGACAATGGTCCGCAGTTCGCAAGACATGCCTTCTATCAATTCTGCGACAAGAACTGAATTCAGAATATGGCTTCAACGGCT
Source organism: Iris pallida (assembly GCA_029216955.1). Lineage (NCBI taxonomy): Eukaryota > Viridiplantae > Streptophyta > Magnoliopsida > Asparagales > Iridaceae > Iris > Iris pallida. The sequence goes on from JANAVB010015599.1 coordinate 9,335,422, forward strand.
TACAACCCATTGACTAATGGTCTGGCTGAAGCCTTTAACAAGACCATAATCAAGCTTCTCAAGAAGTTCGTGTCTTCGAACAAGCGCGACTAGAATAAAATATTGGGCGAATGCTTATGGGCGTACCGTACTACAAGTCGAACGGCTACCGAAAATACACCGTTCTCTCTGGTGTACAGGAGCAAGGCAGTTCTCCCATTAAAGACTCAGATCCCCTCACTTCGTGTGGCCCTTACTTACCGGTTAACGGTAGACACACACAAAAAGAAGAAGAAACGCTGTCTTTTCTTTATTGGCATAAGGCACCACAAATCGAGTACGCCTGAGAGATCCTGCTCTGAGGATCCCCGAGTACAAAAAAGAATTCTGGGGAATGGGATGATGGAGATCGAGTGACAGTTGCTCCTTTACTCCGTTGACACTCTGATTACAAAAGTGGGAGAAACCTAAGAAAATTGCTAACTCTTGGCTCACTGGCAAGAAGTACAGTAATTTGGCTCTTGAAAATGCTCTCCGTTATACGTTTTGAAGAGGAATGAGACCCCTTTTTATAGTCGTTCTTGATCTGGAATGATGTTATGCGCCTATATGAGGAAAATACACTAGCTATCATGTGGGCGCATAATCCTGCCTTGGGCGCATAGGGTGTAGGCGCATGCAGGCTGTGAGATCATAGGTTGGTCGTGGTGTTGACATGGCCGCATGCTTCGGTGCATGATTGCTCGTGGAGACTGATGTGGCCATACGCTTCGGTGCACGTTTTGATCATGGCTTTGACTGAGTCAGGTTTGGGCGCATAGCCATGTCTCCGGCTATGCGCCCTCCTTTTGAAGGAGCTAATCTTGGGCGCATGGGACTTTACAGGCTGGGCACATAGAGCTTTACTGACAGGGTACATAGGGCTTTACTGACTGGGCGCATAGAGCTTTACTGGACGGGTATATAGAGCTTCTCTGACTGTGTGCATAGAGCTTCACTGGCTTGGACGCATGGGGCTTTATTGCTGAAATTTTTTTATGCTTCTGCAAGACCCCCTTCAAAGTTTTCGATACTAGAACGAGTTCGAAAATCTTTAAAAGAAGCATGGATCTTCTTCTCGTGATGCAATGGGCGCATAGTGTTTGGCCAGCCTTTCAGAGAGATACGACTATTGAGATCTTCCTCGAAATCTGAACTGACAGATTCATCGGGGTAGAATTTGAAGAGGTCCATCATTCATATGATGTCCACATCAGCAAGTGGCAGTCGCATAATGTGCAAGGGGCTGGTTCTTTACGTAGGCGCATAGGCTATTGTGGGCGCATACTGTGCAATGGGCGCATAAGGCTTAGTAGGCGCATAGGAAGTGGCCTGTGCCTATAAATAGGCCCTAAAGGAGAGAGAGAGCTCATTATTCCCTTCTCTTAGAATTTTTCAGAAACTCTTCGTCTTCTTTCTTTGAGAACCATGTCTCCCAAGGTCGCCCAGAGATCCGCGAAGGGCAAGGGGGCTGCGCCGAGTGGCTCTCCTCCTGCGGCAGCGTATTCGGCAGTCTAGGACCCGATTCTGGGTGAGGGCATACTTCAAAAACAAAGTCTCGAGCGTTAATTTGCGACGTTCAGACTTTTTTTCTGCCTGGGTGCATGCGTCTCAGGCAACATACTTCTGTGAGCATCGTTATGCGCCCACATAAGTCATACGCCAACACTGTGGTGTGCTATGCGCTCACGTGTTATGCACCTACGTGCTATGACATGTTATGCGCCCACGTACTGTTCGTGTGTTATGCGTCCACTTGTTTTGGACGCATATCCCTTTGGGCGCATAGGAGTCTTCCATCACTTAGTTTTTTCTGTAGATTTCTGAGTTGTACTTTCTCTTCTGTCTTTGACACTTGCAGCATCCATGCCGAAGGCTGAGATCGTTGTGAAGGAGGAGATGTTGCCTCCTTTCACCAAACAAGTGTCACCATTCATTAAGAAGGAGGTGATACTAAAAATTCAGGAAAAAGAAGAGCTGGTGCCCATCGGGAAGAAAATTACTCCCAAGATTGAAGCTGCTGTAAAGGAGGTGCACAAGCCTGAGAGTAGTAGCTCTGGGAGTTTTGACCTTCCTGCCCAGCCGAGGACCTTAATCAAATAGATCCTTCATATGCAAAATGGTTGAGGGAATGGTATATGCCTCACTACAACTAAGATTCATAGGTTCCCATGTCCGTATTTTGTCTTAGTATTTCTGTCTGTCTTTAGTTATAGCTTATGTTTCGCTCTCTTGGACATTAATGTAATCCTTTACTTCTTGCCCAAATAAAGAGATGGAGAACTTTTTGGTTTGCTCATGAGATGTAGTCCTATGAATGTAACTGATTTTGAATAAACAGAATACATTCACTCCATTCTTTGCTTGTGGTATTTGTGGTGCTTGTATTAGAGGGCCTAATACAGCATTCGTGTAAAGGGTATCCCGCTGGAGGACCTCTCCTCTTCTTATGGACCTATTGCCCCTTTGTGCATCTGGAAATGCGATCAAAATAGATTGGAATGATACTTTCGTAGACCTATTACCCTTTTGTACACCGACGGTACGTGTAATAGATTTGAAACAACACCCAACAAAGGTAATATGGTTGTGATAGGTTTTGTGATCTTGACACCGTGTCTTTTATCTCAGGTTGGGTATAAGTGTTGAGTCGGAAGATTATCGGTATCAGAGGTAATGTGGACGTGATACATAATAATCAGGAGTGGTTTTTGGTGGAATGGATTTTCTTGTCAAGTTCGGCTTCTTGTCAGGTATTCTTTCCTGAAGTGGAAGAAACTTTCTAAGCCTCTTCTCCGACGACCTCCACCGAAGATGAGGAGATGGCCCAGGGAGTTGTCAAAGCTTTCTACTTTGTATTGAAAGTAAAGCTTCCTGGAGTCCTAAATCGGAATGCCACCTTCGGCCCTGTAAAGGCGGTTGCAGAGTGCCAAGTGGCGGCCCTCGAGAGCATTGCCGGCTATGAAGAGCGGACTAATACTCTGAGGAAAGTTCTGAATGACCTGGAGGGTCAGGTGGCCAGGTTCCGGAATGCCAAGCAGCGGAGCCCAACGTCGCTGTTCCGTACAGAGGACGAGGTTTTGATGATGGCTCTTACGAAGGAGAAGGCTACTTTCCAAGTAAGGAAAGACGCCTTGGTTCGAGAGATTGGCGAGCTGGCTGACCAGTATGGCCAGTTCAATGTTACAAGTGAGGCACCTGCTGCCTCGAAGAATAGGCTGGCTACGCAAATCACTGAGAGGTATAATCACATTGTGCAGATCCAGAATGAGATCGCCCATCTAGAAACCGACTTGAGGGCGACAACTTCTGAACAAGAGGATTGTCTGTCTCAAGCTTCCATGACTGCCACCACTTCTGCCCATTTAGATGAACAGCTGGCAAAGTTGGAGGGGGAGCATCAGAGTCTGATCCTCTTCGAGGATGAAGCCGCTCGTCAAGAAGAGGCACGGCGCCGAGCTACTGTGAAGTCTGAAGCCGAAGTCGCGGATCTAAGAGACAACATAAACCGCCTATGTATCCCGTAAATTTTTGTAACTTTTTTCTTTTTTCCAGCCGTTACGGCTCTTGTACCCTTTTTTCGTCTCTTAATAGACGTAAAGAATAAAATTAAAAAATCTTTTAAAAATGAATATAGTTTTGTGAAATATCGATGCTAGAGGTAATGTGAACGTTGCAAGGATATTTCTGGTGGGTATTCCGCTGGAAATTTTGATGTGGACCTATTTTCCATTTTATATTCAAATGAATCGAATATAGATAATAAGTTGAACGAAGCTGCTAGTAGAGGTAATATGGACGTAATAGCTTAGGATGTTCTATATCTGACCAGAGGTAATATGGACGTGAAAAGATATATAACGTTAGGTGGGAGTGGATAATTCAGAGGTAATAAGGACGTGATTATCCTTGATGAATGCTTTGCTCAGAGGTTATATGGACATGGCAAAACATAATCATTTCACTGGGGAAATAATTATCAGAAAATAATTTAGAGGTAATAGGGACGTGACTTGTTTTCGTCAAACCGAGTTTTGACAGGGTCAAAAACGGGAATGATTCCACTAGAGAAATTTTTAGAGGACCTATTATCCAGGGCGTATTCAAGACTCTTGAAATACGGATAATAGTTTAATAATTTCTCGAATAATATAAACATTGCACTGTACATTTACATGACTGAAGATATGTGAATATTACATAAAAAGATTACACATAGTATTTTTTCATGAACTTGCCATTGATGGGCATCATGAGCAAGTCACCATCCGGCTTTGTTAGTCGATACGCACCATTAGAATACACTGATCCTGTGATGAAAGGACCTTCCCATTTAGGCTAAATTTTTTTTTTGTTTTATGCGTCATAACCATTGGTCTTCTCACTGCTAAGACCAGATCGCCGACTTGGAAGATCCTCTCCTTCACCTTTTTATTGAAAGCTCTGGAAAGCGTACTTGGTATAGCTCAATACGCTGCTGAGCTAACAAGCATTTTTCATCTAGCGCTTCGAGATCCTGGAATCGCAGACGTTAGCTTTCTTCGGTAGTCAACTCGCTGGCTAAGGCTACTCGAAGAGAAGAAATCTGGATTTCTAGGGAAAGAACTGCTTCGCTTCCATAAACCAGAGAGAATGGCGTACTGCCTGTTGGAGTCCGGACTGTTGTACGATAGGCCCATATACATTCACTGAGCTTCTCATTCCAATCGTGCTTGTTTGAAGACATGAACTTCTTGAGAAGTTTTATGATGGTTTTGTTGAAGGCTTGTGCTAGCCCGTTAGCCGCTGGATTGTAGGCAGTAGAGGCTACGTTATTCCTATCGTAAAACCGATAGAATGCATAGCTTGCGAACTGTGGACCATTATCATGGATAATCCTGCAAGGTAGGCCGAAGAGGTAGATGACGTGATGTTTGATGAAACTGATCACGTTCGATGCCTTCACTTCGATGAGCGGTATAGCTTCCGCCCATTTGAAGAAGTAATCGATTATGGCTAGGATGAACCGATGCCCTTTGGAGGATGACGGGATGATTGGTCCTATGACGTCCATGCCCCAGGCATCAAATGGCCAAGATACTACCGTCGGGTGTAGAAACTCCGAAGGTTGATGAATGAAATCGGCATAGAATTGACAAGCTCTACACTTCTTTGCATATTCAACATCATCTACTATTATTATGGGCCAGTAATAACCCATTCGTTTGAGGCGATCTTGTAATTTGGGGCCTGGTTGATATGCACCATAAACTCCATCGTGAGCCTCCCAGAGTGCATGTTTGGCTTCTGTGTTTGATAAGCATCGTAACAGTAGCCCGTCGTAAGAGCGTCGGTACAATATCTTGGTGGCTGTGTCGTAGTAAAATTTGAGGGACCGCCTTTGGATAGATACTGCTTCCTTCGGGTCCTCGGAGAGGATTCCATAGACAGTGTAGTCTATGAATGAGAATCTCCAGTCTTTAATATCAACGTTTATTTCCGTTGTGTAACTGTGATGAATATGCAAGGCATCTTTCACACAGAATAGCTTTCGACCAGATACTGTGATCGACTGCTGAGTATTGGTAGGAACGGTCAAGGAAGCAGCGAGACCGGCTAGAGTATCTGCTTCTATATTCTGTAGTCGAGGTACGTGCTCGATGAAGAATCCAGCGAAAGTAGATGCCAACTCGATTGTTGCTCTGTGGTAGGCGATGAGATCTTCATGACGAACTTCATAATCCCCTCGGACTTGACTAACTATTAGCTTGGAATCGCTGTACGCTTTTAGATAGTCAACTCCCAGTCGCTTCGCTAGTTGTAGGCCGATTAACAGGGCATTATATTCGGTCACGTTGTTGGTGCATGGTTCCACGAGAGAATATGCACGATGTATAACCAGATTATCAGGTGACACGAGCACGACACCTACTCTAGCTACAATATTTCCTTTAGGTCCTATTCTTGATGCACTGTCAAAGAACATTCGCCAAATGGGGATTTCTTTAGTTGCAGTATTAAACTCTGCCACTTCATCGGGGATTTCGTCGTAGAGTTTGGATGATTCTGGCACCGGATGAGCTACTAGGAAATCAACTAATGCTTGGCCTTTTACTACCTTCTAAGGAACGAAGAGCATATCGTATGGAGTCAATAGCATTGCCCATGTAGCTAAACGGGAATTAAGAGAGCCCGATTTAGTCATGAGTATTCTGAGAGGGTTGACTTTAGATATAATGTGGATAGTCTGCCCAGACATATAGTGGCGTGTCTTCTGGATGGCAGATACTAGTGCAAGGCATTCCTTCTCCACTGGTGTGTATTTGTGTTTGGCACCTACCATTGTGCGGCTGAGGTAGTAGATTGCCTGTTCATGGCCACCTTTATTCTTCTGAGCTAGGAGGGCGCCAAGAGAATGGTCCATAGCACGGACATATAGTAAGAAGGGCTTCCCCATTGTTGGATCTACTAATACTGGAGGGCTTGTGAGATACGCCTTGATGTTGTCGAATGCGCGTTGACATTGTTCGGTCCAGACGAAAGATACGTCTTTCTTTATGAGCTGAGTGAATGGTTGACACCTTCCAGAGAGGTTCGAAATAAATCGTCTGATGTAGGCTAGCCTTACTTGTAGTCCGCGTAACTCTTTGAGGCTTCTTGGAGGATGCATATCGAGGATAGCCTTCACTTTCTACGGGTCTAGATATATGCCCTTTGAAGTGATGACGAAGCCAAGGAACTTGCCGCTGGAGACTCCCAGAAAAGACTTGATTGGATTCATCTTGAGTTGGTGTGCACGCATTAGTTCGAACACCGTTATCAAGTCTTGGAGGTGGTTGCCCTTGAGACGACTTTTAACTGCGATATCGTCTACGTAGCAGTCCACACTTTTGCGTAAATGATCTCGAAAAATTGTGTTCATGGATCGCTGTATGTCGTCCCTGCATTCTTCAATCCGAAGGGCATCACCGTATAGCAGTATACCACCAACGGTGTCCGAAAAGATATATGCTTCTCATCGTCGAAAAACATCTTGATCTGGTTATAGCCTGAGAACCCATCCATAAAGGATATACACTCGAAGCCGCAAGTATTGTCGTTCATTACGGCGATGATCGGTAGAGGGAACTCGTCTTTCGGGCATACAGAGTTCAAATCACGGTAATCGATACAGACTCGAACATTATTGTTCTTTTTTATGACTGGAACGATGTTGGAAACCCAGACTGGGTGTCGTTCTTCGCGAATGAATCCACTGGCAATGAGCTTCTTGACTTCATTCTCGATGGCCACCATGACGTCTGGTCGGAATTGTCATTGTTGCTGCTTCACTGGCTTAGCTTTAGACGAAATATTTAGGCGGTACATGGCGACTTTATGGTCCAAGCCTGGCATGTCTTCACAGCTCCCTGAGAAGACGTCGATGTATTCTCTTATAAGCTGTATATGAGATTGGCGTTCATCGCCAGATAGACTTTTGCTGATGAAGATTAGTTTGAAAGATGATTCATCTCCTAAATTTACTTGGATGACTTCATCTTCGGTAGGTGGTTCACGTTGTTCGAAGTGCATCTCCCACCTAGTGTCCATCTTTTGAGCCCATTGTTCGAGCTCGATCGATTAGACATCGTCTGTGATTTGGTCAAAGGAAACCATGTTGACGGACAGAGTTACTTTGAATATGTCACCAATGCTGGAGTCTGAGTCCCAAAGGGAGGAGTTAGAATAATGAGAACAACGATCTGCTTCATCATCTGATCTTTTGGGAGTTGTTGGAGGAGTGACATAGCCCAAACCAACACCGTTTCGTTGATAGTAGTTCTCAGGTTTGCCGGGAGGAGCAAAGTATCGTATTGGCAATCGTCGTCCCCAGCCGTAATTTAGCCCCTGGTCGTTTTTGATGTCATATCCCATGTTCAGGATGATATTCTTAGCCTGCCAACTATATCGAAAAAGTTGTATTTTTCCATAGTCATAGTCAGCTTTCGTATTGTGCTTGGAAGAAGTAGAGTCTAGAACGAACTTTCTCTCGCCAATTATACGACCGAAGATGATTAGTTCTTTATCCTTCTTTCTGGTTGGAACGATGAAGTAGTGGATCTTTTCTGGGTAAACTTTTTCCCGTAGGTGAGGCGTCGTAACCGGCATGCAGAGGTGTGGTCCTATGCCGTGCTCTAGAGCGTATATCGTATCTATGTAGTGGTTTACAGATTGATAGACATCGGAGTAATTCAAAGATAAACCTTTACTCAGGAAATACACAAGTTCTTCTTCAGGGATAACATCATCCGCTGAAGGTACATTATTATGAGTATTGATATACTCATTGAGAGGATCATCATCTGGAAGAGGAGCCATAGTCTTGGCCGAGTTCACCACGTAGGGTAGTTCTTCAGGATTGGGAGGACGGGCGTCAGTAGGTTCCTCCCGGGGTATCTTGCTGAGAGTGATGATCAATGGTTTGACCTTGTTAGGGTTCTTCTTTTTCATCCAGATTATGAGAGGCGTCGGAGTACTTTTTAAAGTAGTACGTCCTTTGACTCCGATGATCAGGGGACCATCATTGGAGGATGAGCTTGCTTCAGCTTCATTGTCAGCTTCGTTGCCGTCATCCATGGGGGGCTGGGATTGGTAAAGTATCGAATCTCTATAATAAGCTTCAATGCCCTTAAAAGGATCGACATCAGCAAACTTCGTCTTTACGACACCGTCGCTGTTGACGTACTTGAAGCACTGGTGAAGTATAGAAGGAACGATCATGTTCTCGTGTATCCATGGATGTCCCAAAAAGACGTTGTAGGATACATTGGCATCGATCACATAGCAAAAAACCTTCGTTCAAAAATCACCGATCTGGCACTTGAGACGGATCTTGCCCAGCGGGTGGCTTCGACTAGCATTGAAAGCCATGATAGTTGTGTTGGTTGCAGATAGCTTGTGCAGAGGGATTCCCAAAATTTGAAGCAAACTTCTAGGAATGATGCTGAGGGAGGATCCTGGATCGATGTGCATGCGGTCCACTTTGATCGCCCCGATATACTCTATATAGTACAGGGGTCTATTTTGACGATTGTTTTTTAGTAACATGTCCTCCTATGAAAAGGTGATGTTGGGCACCACTTCCATAGTAATGTGGTAGTGAGGACAGGAGACAGGGTCTTCAGCGGGGGCTTTGACTTCGGCGAGGTAAGAGTCAGCATGTAGTAATGCCTCACTTAAGGCCTTCCGTATTTCTTTGGAGAGTCGCAACAGATCGAACAGAGACAACCTGGCAGGTGTATTAGCTAGCTGTGCCAGTATGTCAAAGTTGTAGTACCGATCCATGCCTTCGGGAGCTGGAGCCTTCAGAGACTTGTCAAACCGCGTCTCCTTCTGTTTGGCTTTATCCGTAGTTGAAGGCTTAGACGGGCTGGCTTCTGAGCTTGTAGGGGCAACAGGAGGTTGAGGAGGTACTGCTTCTTTTTGTGCTGGGTCGTATGTCCGAAGATAAGTCTTCCCCGATCGTGTCTCGCCAGATAGAACCTCGTAGATGGGAGAGGATACCATATGGCATGACTTGTACTTCTTGTCCCTTTTTGCTTTGGAAGGTACCACCCCCTGCGTCACTTCTTGCACAAGGTCCGGATGGACCCACATGATCTCACCACATTCAGTTGTGAGTGGCACCAAGGTTGAGTTACGAGCCGGCAGTAGGTTGACGACTTCCATTATTGCCTTGGGAATCGAGACCACGCCGTCTAGGACTTCTGTAGGAGAAAAGTCACCAAACTGCAGAGAGATCATGTTAGAAGATACGACCTTATCTTCAGCTTCGAGGATGATCACTTTGCTGTCGATAAGCTGTTGTATCTTCTTTTTCAGGAAGATGCATTCTTTGGTGGAATGATGTACGTACTGATGATAGAGACAGTACTTGGGATCTTTGAGCTGGTTCGTCTCTGCAGGACGTCGTGGTGGAGGCAATGTCAGTTTGTTACCCTTTGTCAATGTATGAAAGATGGTAATGACATTGTCTTCATCAAAGGAGAAGGTCGCCTTAGGTTTGTCGGAGGCGCTCTAAGAATTGGAAGCTCCTTTGGATGTGTTAACCTTCAGGACTTCTTTTCCTTTACCCCCGCGGACAGGGATAGTTTAAGGGTGCTTGCCCTATCTTCGGATTTGGGTGTTTTTAACCCCATTAGTTCCAAGTTAGGAACGTCATTTTCAGCAGCATCAGTGGCCCCAATGAAAGTGGGCTATGTATTATACTTATGTATAACCAGACAAAACTTCACTGTAGGAAGGAAGTTATGTCGACAAGTATCCATAAGTTCTGAGTCTGGTATACCGAAGGGCATCTTCAGTGCTAGCCGTCTGAACCGTTCGATGAAGGTGATGACAGACTCGGTCCTCCTTTTCTTGTTCTCGATAAAAGTGGATATACTAACATGCATACCACTCTCGTAAAACCTGTTGAGGAACAACCTCTCCAAGTCTTTGAATGAATTGATACATCCGTCAGGCAGACTGCAGAACCATTCGAAAGCTACCCCCTGCAATGTGCTAATAAATATCTTCGATAAGAATGGATCGTCTCTGGGCAAGTGCAGAGTCTGCGTGTTGAAGTATGTCATGTGCTGACGAGGAGAAGTCAACCCGTCGAATGAATTCAGCGTCAGTGGCTTATAGTTAGGAGAAAAAGTAGCATTCTCCCACTCAGGGGAATAAGGTTGAGATATCCCCATCTTCTGCAGCTCGTCTTTATGTAATATAGTGTTGAGACGAGCGACCAAGAAATCAATCGCATCCTGTTGATTGAGCAAATGTTGGAAGACAGATATTGAACGGTTGTCAGGCGTCGTTGGCGAAGGACCACCTCCAGCATTTGCAAGATTTGGAGGAGGCACAACGGAATGATACTCCTTTTGCAGAGAAGGAGGGTTGTTGCTATGTGTTGGACTAGCATGAGCCGAGATATTTTGTTGAGATGGAGGAACAGCCCCAGCAGCTTGAACCGCCATGATACTGATATACATATCAGTGATCTTGGCGAATATTGTTTCAAGACCCTCTAGCCGTTTGCTGGTCTTATCACTGGCTTCTTCAGGTCTTTCTCCGTCTGTCATGTATGTAGTTAACATGCGAGGATGGATAGAGGAAACAGTACAACTGGTTCTAATACTGTCTGTCTCTGAGTGGTCAAGTCCCTCGTCTTCAGGTAGAGGAGGTAGATAGTCACCATCAGACTCGGAGAGATTGTTGTCCTCTGGAAGGCTACCTCCAGTGTGGGGGTCATTCGCTTTAGACCCTGAGGGAATACTACCCCCAGCTTGGGATTCTTCGTCTTCTGTATGGAATCTCGCTTTTGACCGGGTGCCCATATAGACTCCTTCATATGTGACAGCCTGTTGGCCATCTTTTGGTAGACTTTGCCTTCTTCTTTTCGCAAAACTGAGAGAAAAAGTTGGGTTCGTGGTCCACCATCTTTGATTAGGGCTTCCATAAGGAGGACCCCATGAAGCTATGTTGGATGAGACACATAGCGGCTTCTCATCGTCAAAGAAGTGCAGCCGTCGAAACACGGACTTTCTCTGAGGTACTCTTGTTACTTTGGAGCAACAACAGTTGATAACAATACTGGTGCAAGGATGTGCACTATGGATTGTTATGTCCTCCCTCGCTTCACGCTTATGATTTATCATGTCGCAAAAGTCAGCGGAAGGAAGTTTTGCCTTACAACCCATGTTGCATGTATCGTTAAGCTTTACATGCGGGTTCATAAGGAGAGTTGGCGCATCCAGACTTAGTTCACGTACAGGGGCAACCCCCACACCTAAGTTCTGTAATGTCCTTGAAGGCAGCCCCGTGCTATACGCGTTGGGGCCTATCTTTTTGCTGTAGGCGCATAGCCCTTGGAGACTGGCCTTGGGCGCATGCTTCTTGACAGCATGTCTGAGTCTCATTGATGTGGGCGCATAATATGGATCCAGTGAGCCCTTTGGGCGCATAGCCTTGGGCGCATGACCCTTGATGCCCAGTCTATTGAAGACAGAAGCACTCTGGTTGGGGTTATGCACCCATGCATCTCCTTGGGCGCATGGCCTTAGGCACATGCTTGGTAGAGTAGCGCTGCTTTCTCTCAGTTTCCCCTCCTTCGTTTGTGAGCCTCACTGGGTTTGTCCAGAGTGTCGTACACCCTGATTCTTGGCATCGTAGTATTTTTCTCTGCCAAGTCTTGAGTGCCGAACACTCTGTTGTTGGTTGCGCAGGAAAGAAGTCATTGGGCTAGTAGAGCCCGGAACGGTGTGAGCCTTCTCCATTTAGGGAACTTCTGTGGCAGAGTCATGCGCCCATGTGACAGAGTCCTCCAGTTGCATATCTGCTATGACACTAGCAGGATATGCACAGCGAGCCTACGGAAGCCAAGTCTGGCGAGACTTATTTGGATTTACTGATTTTTAGGAAGTAGAGCCATCCCTCGAGAGCATCTCTTCGAACGCCCGCTGATCGAATTTTACGATCATCATCTTCCGAGTGCTCCCCACCTTGTCGGTATCGGATTGCGTCACCACCTTCTCGTCAGAGGAAAAGATAGTCTCCAGCAGAGTCGCCATTTTTGTGGACACACACAAAAAGAAGAAGAAACGTTGTCTTTATTTTATTGGTGCAAGGCACCACAAATCGAGTACGCCTGAGAGATCCTGCGCTGAGGATCCCCTAGTACAAAAAAATTTTGGGGAATAAGACGATGGAAATCGAGCGGCAGTTTCTCCTTTACTCCATTGACACTCTGATTACAAAAGTGGAAGAAAACCTAAGAAAATTGCTAACTCTCGGCTCACTGGCAAGAAGTGCAACAATTTGGCTCTTGAAAATGCTCTCTGTTCTGTGTTTTGAAGAGGAATGAGACCCCTTTTTATAGTCGTTCTTGAGCTGGAATGATGTTATGTGCCCATATGAGGAAAATGTACTGGTTTTCATGTGGGAGCATAACCCTGCCTTGGGGGCATAGGGTTTAGGCACATGCAGGCTGTGAGATCGTGGGTTGGTCATGGTTTTGACGTGGCCGTAAGCTTCGGTGCACGATTGCTCATAGAGACTGATGTGGTCATAAGCTTCGGTGCACGTTTTGATCATGGCTTTGACTGAGTCAGGTTTGGGCGCATAGCCATGTCTCGGGCTATGCGCCTTCCTTTTGAAGGAGCTAGTCTTGGGTGCATGGGATTTTACTGGCTTGGCGTATAGAGCTTCACTGACTAGGCGCATAGGGCTTTACTAACTGGGCGCATAGAGCTTTACTGGCTGGGCACATAGAGCTTTTCTGACTGGACGCATAGAGCTTCACTGTCTTGGGCACATGGGGCTTCATTGCTGAAAATTTTTCTTGCTTCTACATTAACATCGGATGATAACTACTGCCGACGGCTACAAGAATTGGAAGCGTTAGATAAGAAGTGCTTGCAAGCTCAACAAATCATCGAGCTCTATCAAGCACGCATCTCTCGAGCCTTCAATAAGAAAGTCAAGTTTAGGACATTCCAAGTAGGCGATCTCGTCTTGGCCGTTCGCAGACCGATGGTCATGACTCACAAAACCGTCGGCAAATTTTAGCCCAAGTGGGAGGGTCCATACATCGTCGAGACTGTATTCTCCAACGGCGCATACCTGCTCACAAAACAGAACGGGAACTTGCTCATGATGACCATAAACGGCAAATTCCTGAAGAAATACTATGTCTAAAGACATGCTGGTACTCCCTCAAACCATCAAATCTTCAAAACTATCGAGTTATGTACACCAAGTACCTCTGAACTCACACTCTATCGCATCTCCCTGAGTGGCGAGTAATGTACGATGATACCTCTGAACTCACACTCTATCGCATCTCCCTGAGTGGCGAGTCATGTACGATGATACCTCTGAACTCCCACTCTAATGCTTTACCTCACAGGAGTCTGCCCAGTTTATCATTATCTCTTAGCAGACTTCCTGGTCTTGATTATCGTGTGTCACATCCATATTACCTCTGGTACCGATAATCTTCTGACTTAACACCTGTACCCAACCCGGGATAAAAGACATGGTGTTAAGACCACAAAACCTATCACGTCCATATTACCTCTGTTGGTTTTGTCTCAAAATCTATTACTCGTACCACCAGTGCGCAGAAGAGTAATAGGTCCACCAAAGATTATTCTTGATTATCGTGTATCACGTCCATATTACCTCTGATACCGATAGTCTCTTGACTTAACACATGTACCCAATCCGGGATAAAAGGCATGGTGTTAAGACCACAAAACCTATCACGTCCATATTACCTCTGTTAGGTTTTGTCTCAAAATTATTTCTACCAAAGATTATGCCTGATTATCGTGTGTCACGTCCATATTACCTCTGATACTGATAGTCTTCCAACTTAACACATGTACCCAACCCGGGATAAATGACACGGTGTTAAGACCACAAAACCTATCACGTCCATACTACCTCTGTTGGGTTTTGTTTCAAATCTATTACCCGCACCGCCAGTGCACAGAAGGGTAATAGGTCCACAAAAGTTATCCTAATCTATACTCGCACCATCGGTGTACCAAAGAGTAGTAGATCCACAAAACATCATTCAAATCTATTTGCTCGCATTTTTAGATGCACAAAAGGACAATAGGTCCATAAAAAGTCCCCGAGTGGGATGTCCTTTATCAAACACAAATGTTGTATTAGGCCCTCTAGTACAAGCACCACAAATACTACAAATAAAGAATAGAGTGAATGTATTTTGCTTATTCAAAAACAGTTACATTTATAGGACTACATCAGCAGTAGAAAGAAAAGAAAGGGAAATCTAGCAATACATAGTTTGGTCAGTTTGACAGCACTTCGCCTTCTCCAAAAAGTAGTTTCGTGGCCCTCGAAAGAAGTCATGTTTTACTGCTGAGAAGCAAACAAGACTGTTGAATCTCCAAGGAGCTGCACGGAGGAGGACAAATATAGCATGCTTTTCTCTCCTCCGTATTGCGGATACCTTAGCCCCGCTCCGCCAAAAGACCATACCTTCAAAACAACATCCCTAATGGTGGTTTTGCCTACTTGGAAAGACGTAAAAACAGGACGTTCATGATGACGCCTGAACATTGTCCAACTCTCCGAGGTATAAAGGTTCTTCCTACCACCTGGGGAAAACTCTTTCGAAGCATGAGGTGTTCTGAGTTGTCTGATGTGTACGCCAAAATGGCACGGGGAAAACTCTTCCGAAGCATGGAAAGTTTTAAACTGTCTGATGTGTGTGTCAGAATGGTACATTTTCACTCTACCACCTTTATCGGTCCTGAAGAAATTCGCTAGTCGGATCCCTGTAAAAAAAGGGGTTAGCAGGTAGAAGAAAACAATATTCAGCCGAAACAGATCTTATGCGGCCCAGTTATGAGGAATGCACATAAAAATATGAGACTCATGCGGATCAGTCTTAAAAAGCACTTATGCGGCTCTGTTATCCAATGTTCATGCGGCTAAGACGTGAAGCATTTATGCAGATCAGTTATAAGATGTATATGTGGGTTGGTCACGAGGCATCTATACGGTTCAGCCCTGTAGCGCTCAAGCGGCTCAAGTATGAGGCATCCATGAAGGTCAGTTGGCGCTTATTCGGCTCAACCCATACGTCCCCATCATATAGAACACATGCAGTCACATGAGATGGGGGATATATCGATCATGTCCAAAGCGCAGAGGCAATTTATGACAAGCCCGTGCATAGATATGCGATATGGCCGTTCAAATTTAAGTCATCGCTTTTCTACCGTCCTTACCCTTAATAGAGTGTTGCACATCAGGATGAACGGGAGGAGAGACCGCAGCACTCGACGGAGAGGTGAGCCCCTTTCCTATGGCCGTAGCATCAGTCGACTTGGAAGCTTTCGGATCCATGGCTAACCGGGACAGAAAGATGACGAAGATGATAAAGATGAAGGAGAAAAAGTTGAAGGAAAAAACTCTCTCCATATGGCCCATATTTATAGCTCCTTAAAGTGGAAACAGATGAACGCCGCTTCGATTCTCGTATCCATTAAAGATAATGATGACGATTGGAGATTTTTATCCTTAATAACCGTCATCACCGCTTCGATTCTCGTATCCATTAAGGATAATGATGACGTTTGGAGATTTTATCCCTAGTAATCGTCAGCTTTATCTAGAAAAAAGAGCCCAAATCCAAAACTAAATCAAGGCATTAAATGCAACAGTGACAGCTGGCAGATAAGATCTCCCTACGGCACAAGATCTCCCTGTGGCACAAGATCTACCTGCGGCCCGAAAACGTCCCTGCGGCACAAGATCTCCCTATCATGGCTTTCTGCGGCTTGATATATGTCCATGCTTCTTATTCAAAGTTTTCCAAATTTGCAATTTAAAAACTTTGAAGGGATCTTGTAGAAGCATAGAAAATATAGGGTTCATGCGGATCACAACTGACCGCATGAGTATCCTGGAACAGATTGACCCGCATAAAGAAGAGCCGCATGACAGACTCAGCATGCCCCCTACAGCCCATCTTCACCAGACAGACTTTTGAGCCGCAGAGAGAATAGTTACTTTTGCGGCCAAGATGATCAATCCTTCTGATAAAGCTGACAAAACTCTGGTCTGATAAAGCTGGCAAACTCTGGAAAAATTGACAGCTCTGACAACTCTAACACTCTGACAAAAAGAAGATAAGACATGATTAGACTGGACATGGCCATGCGGCCAAATGGACTGCGACCCGAGCCGCATGAACCTTATGGGACTCAATCCATGTACTTCATGCGGCCAAGGGTAACTGCAATATGAGCCGCATGAGCTTTATGTGGCCCAGAATATAGAACCTATGCGGTTCAAAGGTCCCCAAGCTACATGCGGACTAAGGAAGACTGCCGCATGAGTCTTATGCGGCCCAGCATGGCCGAACTCTGAAGGGCCTATGCGGCTCAAAATGAATCAATCATGTTGATCCTATCTTGCAATGAGACATGTGGCAGGCTGACCAAGTCTGAACCATCCAGATTCGCTACAACAAAATCTCAACAACCCCCACCAGCTGGCAGCCCGAGATCGAATCTTTGTGCGTTGTGAGAGACACGTGGCCACATGGCCCTTCATGTGGCCTAAAAATCTACTATTACAGAAAATACTATAAATAGCATGGTACCACACCCAGGCAAATGGTTGGCAATCCAAGGCAAGTAACCTACGAAGGGCAATTTTTTCGAGAGCAAGGAGCACGTCAGATAGTCCAAGGATTAAGGCCGAGTTGCTACACTTTTCCGAGCCTCTATCGTCACCCACCAGAATCAAAACTAAACAATTGTACTTAGATAATTTCCTAGGCTTTCTTTCTAGGCTTTCTTTTGTACAAGCGAGTTTGTAATCAAGTTCAATTTATTTGTAATTTTGCTGTGCTTGATATTTTATGGCAAACATATTTCTTAAGCAGTACGTTACTCATGCCGTTCGTCGTCAAAAAGAAGACGAGTTCATGATGTTACGACAGGGGAATATGACTGTTGATGATTTTGACTCGAACTTCTTAAAACTCACGAGATTTGCCGGTGCCTTTCTACCCAACAAGGAAGCATGGTGTGAACGTTTTCAACAAGGCCTAAATGACGAACTGCGATGGGACGTCATGAATCAAAGGTGTCAAACCTACCGCAAATCCTACAATGCCGCTCTCGATAGTGAGCGTATCTTTAACCGTGTGTCACAAAGAACCGTGCATGTCGTCCGTAACAACTTTAACAAGCGTTCTAACGACGCCGGAGGATCGGGAATATCAAAACGTTCGAACACATTTGATAACAGAGACCATAGTGGACAACACTATAATAGATGTTGTAGGCGTGGGCACCGGACAACCGATTACGTCATGAAAACTTGCTACAAGTGTGGCGAGGTAGGCCATATAGCTACCCATTGTCCGAGAAATGTTCCAAATCAACACAACCCACCAAGGAACGTTCCGAATCAATATAAAGTGCCTACACTATAAGGTGCAAATACGGTGCCTGTGAACCCGCAGAATCAACGCCATGGAGCTCAAGGCCGAATTTATGTATTAACTAGGTATGAGGCGTTCGCATTCGATACTGTTGTAACAGGTATATTACTCTACAAAAATATACCTGCTCTGGTTCTATTCGATTCGAGGGCAAAGCATAGTTTTACATCTGTTGATTATATGAAAGAAAATAAAATAACCATGCAATCACTAGATATGAACATTAGCGTTAGCACT
Organism: Iris pallida; assembly: GCA_029216955.1. NCBI lineage: Eukaryota > Viridiplantae > Streptophyta > Magnoliopsida > Asparagales > Iridaceae > Iris > Iris pallida. The sequence goes on from JANAVB010015599.1 coordinate 9,353,672, forward strand.
CCATCGGGAGTCGATATGCCGCAAACTTTATTTATAGGAATGACCACATTTGTATCGGAGGAAGAAATCTATCCTTAGAAGCCGTCATACTAGACATCAAAGAGTACGTCATAATCCTGGACATCGATTGGTTGGGCGCTTGTCATGCAACAATCGAGTGTGCAGAGAAGAGAGTGGTGTGTCATCTTCCTGGCGAGACAGAGTTCTCATATTCGTGCGGTACGGTCTCGAAAACGGCAATGATGGTATCGACAATCTCGACGAGGCATATATTACATTCCAGCTGTGTGGGATACTTGGCATCAGTTCGAGATACGATGAAGGATATTGTTGTTGTGGCAGATTTTTCTGATGTTTTACCTGACGAGATGCCCGGGATGCCGCTGGATCGCGAAATAGAATTCAACATTGACACCTTCCCGGATACACGACTGATATCAAAAGCTCTTTACCGAATGGCTCCAGCAGAATTGAAGGTGCAATTACAAGAGTTGCTAGATTGTGAATTTATTCGCCCTAGCGTCTCTCTGTTGGGAGCCCCCGTACTGTTTGTGAAAAAGAAGGATGGATCGATGCGGCTATGTATCGACTATCGTGAACTCAACAAGGCGACCATGCGGAACAAGTATCCCTTGTCACCAATCGATGACTTCTTTGACCAACTATAAGGTACGTCAATATTTTCAAAAATTGATCTTCGTTCAGGCTATCATCAGTTGAAGATCAAGTCTGATTTTCGTACTCGATATGATCATTCTGAATTCCAAGTCATGCCGTTCGGTTTGACGAATGCCCCAGCCGCTTTTATGGATATGATAAACCGAGTCTTTTGACCCTAAATCGATAAATATGTAGTCGTGTTTATCGACGATATCCTTATCTACTCAAAGAATCAAGAAGAGCATGCAGAACACTTGAAGGCGGTATTGCAGACTCTGTGTAAAAATAAATTATATGCCAAGCAGAGTAAATACGAGTTCTGGATGAGTAGTGTGAAATTCCTCGGACATGTAATCTCTGTCAAAGGCGTCGCGGTGGACCCAAAGAAGATTAAAGTGGTGGTAGATTGGAAACGACCTACCTCGGCTAGCGACATTCGAAGTTTCTTGGGCTTAGTAGGCTACTACCAAAGATTCGTGCGAAGCTACTCAAAACTAGCGTCGCCTATAACTCGTCTCACCCAGAAGAAAGTCGTATTTGAATGGAGTGACGACTGTGAATCTAGCTTTCAAGAGTTGAAGCAACGTCTCGTCTCAACTCCAATCCTTGCACTTCTAGATGGTCCAGAAGGTTTTCAGATATTCAACGACGCATCAGAAACTGGCATCGGTTGCGTACTCATGCAGATAGATAAAGTCATCTCCTACGCTTCACGGCATTTGAAGTACTTTACGGCATTTGAAGTAGCATGAGAAAAACTATCCGACGTATGACCTAGAATCGGCGGCGATCCTGTTTGCATTAAAAATCTGGCGACACTCCTCTATAGTGTGGCTTGAAGAATCTACACAGATCATAAAAGCCTGAAATACTTGTTTATGCAACGAGAACTCAACCTACGGCAGCGACATTTGCTCGAACTCATAAAAGATTACGAGCTAACGATCGAGTATATGTCGAATAAGGGAAACGCCGTAGCCGACGCGCTGAGCAGAATATTTATGGGATCACTGGCCCTAAATAATAAGATACAGCGAGACCTTGAAGCGATGGGTATCAAACTCGAAATTGAGTATCGACACTTGCACCTAGCTCAGTTGAAGCTAGGGTCGAGCCTGCTTAGCAAAATAAAGACCGTACAGAAAGACGGTTCATTCCTGACGAAGATGTGCGAGCTAATTTCAACAGAAAGGGCGACTGACTTTGCAAAAGACGGAGACAGGACAATGCGACTAAAAGGAAGGCTTTGTATTCCTGAAACTGTCGAACTCAAAAAAGAAATTCTGACGGAGGCATATTATGCGAAGTACTCGTTATATCCTGGAAGCACCAAGATGTACAAGGACTTGCGCACAAACTTTTGGTAGCACGATATGAAGAAAGACGTAGCTACTTTCGTGTCGCAGTATATGGCGTGTCAACAAGTGAAGGCAAAACATCAAAGGCCAAGAGGAGAACTACAGAACCTCACCATTCCCGAGTGGAAGTGGGACAATATCTCGATAGATTTCATTGTGGAATTTTCGAAGACGCCATGGAAGAATGACACGATTTGGGTCATTGTTGATAGATTGACCAAGTTGGCTCACTTCATCATAATTAAATTAGGATGGAGCGTCGATCGGTTAGCGCAAATCTATATCGACGAGATAGTTCGAATGCACGGGATACCGACCTCAATAATTTCGGACAGAGATGGCCGATTTCTATCATATTTTTGGACGAGCCTACAAGCGGCAATGGGGACCAAACTAAATTTTGGTTCTACGTACCACCCCCAGACAGACGGTCAAACAGAGTGGGTAAATCAAATCTTAGAGGATATATTACGTCTATGTGTGATCGATCTAAAGACTAGTTGGGATACGCAATTGTCGCTTGTGGAGTTTGCGTATAACAACAGTTATCAGTCGAGCTTTCAGATGGCTCCATATGAAGCGCTCTACGGGAGGAAGTATCGTTCTCCAATATGTTGGGACGAAGTGGAAGAGCGACAAGTGCTCAGACTGAAACTGGGGAACAGGCCATCGAAAAGGTCCGCTTGATCCGAGATAGACTCCTTATCGCACAAAGTCGACAAAAGAGCTACGCAGATCTTCGTCGACGACCACTAGAAATTTTGGTCGGGGACCATGTGTTTCTGAAAGTAACGCCCATGTGTGGCTGAAGCGGTTCGACGTTAAAGGAAAATTGAGCCCGAGATTTATAGGCCTCTTTGAGATCATCGAGCGAGTTACAAAGGTTGCTTATCGAATCGCACTACCTCCTGCCTTAGCTGATGTGCACGATGTTTTCCATGTTTCATAACTTCAAAAATACGTGAACGATCCAAGTCACGTGGTTAGCTTCGATTAGTTGGAGCTACGTACTGACTTGTCTTACTCAGAGGAGCCTATTCAAATTTTGGACCGTAAGGAGAAGGTATTATGAAATTGATCGATGTCCTTGGTCCGTGTGCTTTGGCTGAACCATTCAGTTGAAAAGTCGACGTAGGAAATAGAGGCGGAGATGAAGGAGGGGAACCCTTCGTTGTTTGCCTAATTTAAGGTCAGACCCTTATTCTTAAGTTTCGGAAGGAAACTTTTTTCTTAGTAGTATATTATGTAGTACCCCGCTTTCGATAGGTGGCGGACTCCATAATATGCTTGCGTCGAGTCAGATCAATCGGGAACTTAGATAGCCATCTGACTCGATCGCTGAGCTTGGTAAACGGTAACACCTTGCGGCATCGATCAAATCGATTTGGACGAATGTTACGAGTATAGATCAAATTAATGCAAAGGCTTCTGTAGGAATAAGTCCTAGATGCAGTAGGCTGTGTCTCGACGAGTGAGCTTTATATAAGAGTCCCTTCGATGAAACCGGACTGCTGTATGGTTTTCTTGGAGCTTTTGTCCCTTGATTTTTTTGAATGTGTTTTCACGTCGTTTTCTAAATGCATTCTATGAATTTCGAAACGAAGGATTAAAAAAAGAATTCTGACAAGTGTTGGTGCCATTGCAGGAGCTCACGTAACTAAAGCTTGTATGTTGCGAAGCGCTTTGACGGTCAGCACGATCAAAATACTTGGTGGGTAATTCGGCCCCTTCTTTTCTACTCTGTCCCGCAAACGAAATTCCTTTGCCTTGAACTTATTCAAATCGACGATGCCAAGTTAAATGCATGTCAATCCACTAAGATCAAGAACTCGGGGGAAAATGTATCGATTTAGAGTAATATACTCTGAAAATATAAGTTTTGTACCAAAACAAGAAAGTTTAAGGTTCTAGTAAAAAGATAGACTATTTCATGTGCTGCAAAATAATATGAAACGTCGATTGTGTCTTAGGATGCCTCGGACAATTTGGTGCCTACGGGATGCTAAATCGGTAGTACGGCTTTGGGAAAAATGAATCATTGTATGAGTTGGGAGAAATGGTAATGTCGTTCAATATTGTCCGTGCTATACAAATCTGTTGCATATATTAAACTGTTTATGTATTGGCATGGTCATGAAAATCTTGTGCGCAAGTTTGATTTTACTCGAATCAGTATTCGGGGCATCGGTATCGAATCGACCAAGGGGGAATGAATAATCATGCTTCGGCACTGATGCATTGTGAGACCGTTAGTCAGGCTTGCAACCTAGACTGAACGGGCCGAAATGCCTTTGAGATAGTCCCGAGTGGTGTGTAACACCAGTGATCGCACATATAAGATAGTAGCATGCTCACCTATTGTCTTATGCGGGTAGTAAGTATTATCTCTGTTTTTATGCAGGGATGAGTACTGCCATGGTAAGAACGGTGACAAATCGTTATATTCATTTATGCTTTACTACTTCAATGTCACGACCCACACCCTAAAGTAAGGGCACGAGAAGTGGGTACGTCCAGCCTACGCTGCAGTGTCGGCGGTAGAACGCTGTCCTAGGTCAATCATCTAACAATATAAGGCACCTGTACAGTATATACACTCCGAATGGAGGTGACATAGCATAATACAGTCTCAATCACATCTAAAGTAGAATACGATAAGATAGATAGATATAAATGAATCCACACAAGAGATACAATAGATAGAAGTCTAAGTGTCTATGATAACATCTCCATAAATATCCAGATAAAACAAACTCCCAATATATACAATAATGTATCAATGAGAAAGACAAGGTGTAGAAGCATGGAAAATACTAAAGAAAATGACTCATGCGGCCATAGAACCCCATGCGGCTCAGAAAGTCCATGCGGCTCGGAGAGTCATGCGGCATAAGGGGCTATGCGGTCCAAGACATCCCATACGGCTCAGAAAGACACGTGGCAGGACAGCCCTCTCCTCTGCCCTCTCGCATTAATTGCTTGACGGCTGACAACTCTGAAAAAGTGACAGCCCTGACACAGAAAGAAGTAATTATGACTCTGTCATAATGACGAATCTCTAGGAAAGAGAAAAGTGATCTCTGACACAAATCCCCCGAGAGCCATAAAAAATGCCACGTGGCCTTGCCACGTGGGCGTTCGTATGCGGCTCACTTCTCATGCGGTTCAGAGTGAATTCGTCCTATGCGGCTCAGGCCGAGAAAGCCTCATGCGGTTCGAGCAAAGTACTTATCATGCGGTTCAGAGTGAATCCGTCCTATGCGGCTCAGGCCGAGAAAGCCTCATACGGCTCGAGCAAAAAAACTTTTTATGCGGATCAGAATAAATCCGTCCTATGCGGCTCAGGCCGAGAAAGCCTCATACGGCTCGAGCAAAGCACTTCTTATGCGGTTCATAGTGAATCCGTCCTATGCGGCTCAGGCCGAGAAAGCCTCATGCGGCTCGAGCAAAGCACTTCTCATGCGGTTCAGAGTGAATCCGTCCAATGCGGCTCAGGCCGAGAAAGCCTCATACGGCTCGAGCAAAGAACTTCTTATGCGGTTCAGAATGAATCTGTCCTATACGGCTCAGGCCGAGAAAGCCTCATGCGGCTCGAGCAAAGACTTCTCATGCAGTTCAGAGTGAATCCGTCCTATGCGGCTCATGTCGAGGAAGCCTCATGCGGCTCAAGTAAAAACTTCTCATGCGGTTCAAGAGGATCATCTCCATGCGGCTCAGGTGGATGTATCCCTATGCGGCTCACAATGATTACCTCCCTGTGGTTCAAAGGCTCAAGGGAGGGCCACTACCCAGACAGCCCTGACACGTGGCCTTAACCTTATGCATATGCGGCTCACTCGTCATATGGTTCAGATTCCCCAGTGGCTCCTAGGACACGTGTCCTAAGACGATTAATTTCTCAGAATTACTGCCATCAAAGATTAGGTCAAATCCCAATAATCTGGGACACGTGGCAGGAGAATAAATTTAATTTATTCGCAGACATCAGAAGATCATTATGAGGAAGATTTATTCCAATCAGCATTAATTGCTAATGGGATTTGGTGTAATCTACACTCGATGGCTCGGATTCGTCACAATCAAAACTCAACGGCCTGGATTGACCAATCTACGGGCCGCCGCCATCTCCAAGAGCTAATCATTGGCAACCCTAATGATCACATCCCACTATTATAAATAGCAAGGTGCCATTCCCTTGTAAAAAGAGACAACATCAGAGAGAAACACGCATATACAGAGAGACTCCCCAATAGTCAGAAAAAAATACACAGAGAGAGAGAAGCCAGAAGAGCAACAGGAGGAAAGCAAGAAGAGCATTTCTTCACCAACGCCAACCATCTTTTCACAAGGAGCCAAGGCCGCATACCGATCGTCCAAGGAGTAAGGCAGGGCTGCCGTCGCCTTCCCGAGCCTCTACCGTCATCCCCCAGAATCTAAAATAAATAATTGTACTTAGACTGCTGTACCTAGGTTTTCGTCCCTAGGCTTTCTTTGTACAAGCGAGTTTGTATTGTGAGTCTAAATTCAGTCCTCCCATAAAACTGTTCTGTACTTTTACAATCAATGGCAAACACGATGGCGACTCTGCTGGGGACTAACTTCTCCACGGCTGAGGAGTTGGTGACGCAATCGGATGCAGCCAAGCTTGGCTCCATGCAACAGACGTTTGAAGAAATGCTCTCCGACAAGAGCGCTAGCCCGGTCCAGAAGCGAGCTCGCACAAAGAAGGCCCATAAGGAGTGGAGACCCCGATCCTTTATTCCTACTGAAGCTCTTGCAGAAATACCCTATGTTGCTCAAGACGGCGAGAAAGACTCTCCTGCGGCCCCACTTCAGACCATAGACAACTCTGCTGTCCCCAAGTCCGACAGAAGAAAATACTATGATGCTGGACTTGCAGGGACAAAGAGGAACTTTATAAGATCTGAGTCGCATAAGGGTATTAGCCGCAGGAAGAAAGCTTATGCGGCTACATCCGCCAGCCGCATAGAGAAAATTTATGCGGTCATATCTGTCAGCCGTATAGCTTATGCGGCTACAGTTGCCAACCACATGGATGAAACTCATACGGCTAAGAAAGTCAATCGCTTGCAGAAAACCCATGCGGCCACAATTGCCAACCGCATGCGGCCAGCCTGCACGGTCGTGACTCCTAGCCGCATAAAAACAACTCATCCAACGGCAGAAGACAACCGTATGCAGACAGCCTGCACGGCACCCAATTCTAGCCGCATAGCGACCGTTCTACGCTTCTTTCGATCAGTCTTCGACCGTCTCTCATGCGGTCCTGACTCTGATGGTTCTCTGGATGATAAGCCAGACTCTATGGTGTTCAACTTGGACTCCTCCTATTACGCACCCGCAAGTGCTAAAAGAAGGAAGTCTAGGGCAGCGCGGGCTCACCAAGCCCAGGCAGCTGTCCCAACCTCTAACTATCGGGGCGTCCCATTGATTATCACACGGGCCTCTGATGGGAAGTTGTATAGAACCGCTCGAGTCCAGCCCCCGGCGGCAAAAGGACAAAGTGGTTCCTCTGACCTGCGTGAGGCGATCCTCCACAAGCACAAGGAAAGAAAAGGAGCCTCGACGTACAAAGAGTCCTCGCTTGGACATCACTGCACCCAAATCATCATCAACTGCTGTTGCAACAACGCGGTAGCAATGGAAGACCGGCCGTCCGTCTTCCAAAGACTACGGCATCCGAGCTCAGAAGACGAGGCACCTCCTGTTGTCTCCTGTAATTTCACTCAGAAAATCCCCGCCGAGGGGAGAGGAAAGAAGACAAGCATCTCCAGCCCCAAGATATCAACCACTACAGCTAAGAAACCATCGTCTAAACGGCTGTCCTCCACCAGAATATTCCAACACACCCGTTCAAAGACAAAATCTGCTGCAATGGGAAATTCATCATCCATATCGCTAGGGGTCGTGGGAACTGGGGGTAGCAGTCCTCCGAACATACACAACAATCCGATGTTTCAAGGAGCCGAGCCCGGGGAAACCACTCTCCCATCAGGTACAACAGACGCTGATGTCCCCGAGGATATCCATGGCTCTCAAGACGAAGCAAGCTCCGAGGCTGGGGATACCGTTCCCTCCGAGTTCGAGCCCGAAGAGAACATTCCCACCTACCCCGATGACTTTTCGGTGCATGGGTATGACTCGGAGGGCACATCCTCCACCGTTCCTTCCATCACTCCTCATGTAAGGACGGTATTCGACCTAATACGAGCGCACAATTTGAAAATGAACCCTACGAAGTCCTTTTTGGGCGTATCCAGCGGGAAGTTCTTAGGCTTCATTATCACTGCAAAGGGTATCCATGTAGACCCTGAGAAGACAAAAGCAATCATGGAGATGGGTCCCCCGAGAAATCTCCGCGAACTCAGAGGCCTCCAAGGGAGGCTAGCCTACATCAGGAGGTTCATTTCCAACCTCTTCGGGCGATGCCGACCATTTACGCACCTCATGAAGAAAGGAGTCTCATTCGTATGGGACGAGGAATGTCAGCGTGCTTTCGACAGCATCAAAGAATATTTGTCAAATCCCCCAGTTTTGGTGGCCCCGGTTCCTGGAAAATCATTCCTGCTCTATGTACGAGCAATGGAACACTCCCTTGGGGCTCTGCTGGCACAGAACAATAATGCAGGCCATGAACAGGCCATATATTACCTCAACCGAATGATGATAGGACCAGAGCACCGATACACCGTTGTGGAGAAGGAATGCCTCGCCCTGGTGTTCGCCATTCAGAAAATGTGGCACTATGTTACCGGACAAACAATACATGTGATCTCACAAGTCAACCCTCTCAGAGTCCTCATGACTAAACCAGGGGCACTCAGCTCTCGACTCGCTACATGGACAATATTGCTGTCCCCTTATCATATGATCTTTGTCCCATAAAGGGCAGTCAAAGGTCAAGCCCTGGCGGACTTTTTAGCAGCCCACCCAGGCTCGGAGTCCTCCAGAATATATGAAGAGATCCCAAACAAGGTCGCCGACTCGCATGCAACCTCTCACGAGGCTATATGGCGAATGTTCTTTGACGGTGCTTCAAGGACCGGACCTAAAGGCAATATAGTCGTCGGAGTCGGGGTAGTGCTGATCTCCCCTTTCCGATTGGTGATTAACCGCGCTTATTCCCTCACCGAGCCCTGCTCTAACAATGTGGCCGAGTACAACGCTCTGGTCATTGGCCTCCAACTTGCAAGAGAGCTGGGGGTAGAATACCTTGAAGCATACGGCGATTCCCAACTAATCGTCAATCAGATCCGGGGCTCATACGAAGTCCGCCACGAAGACATGAACCCTTATCACCAAATAGCGATAGATATGATCTCGTCATTCGAGGGGTTCTTCATCGAGCACGTCCCCAGACTCCGAAATATTGAAGCCGATGCCCTAGCTGGTCTTGCCACTTCCCTAGCAGTCCCGATTTATGATCGCCAATCAGTAGATATGATAGGCCACGAACTGGTCTGTCCCAAGAACAATGTGCAATTCGTGGCGAGTTATTCCGCCCAGACGATCGATGAGGGCCCAGATTGGAGACAACCATTCATCGACTTTGTCGTCTATGACATCCTGCCCGAGAACCCAAAGGAAGCCACTTCCATCAGACGGCGTTCTCTCATATTCTTCTACGATACAGAGACGAAAATGCTGTATCGTCGCTCCTTCGACAGATTTCTGCTTCGGTGTCTGTCAAATGCAGAAGTCAAAGAAGCCGTACGAGAAGCTCACGATGGTGTATGCGGGGCCCACCAGCCCGGCCCAAAATTGTAAGACCGCCTTCGACGAATGGGCTACTATTGGCCCACGATGGTGGCAGATGCGATAGATTATGCTAGAAAATGCAAAGCCTGTCAAGTCCACGCGGACTTCATTCACCAACCATCCGAATTTCTACATCCGACAGTGGCGTCCTGGCCATTCGAAGCATGGGGAATGGATATCATTGGTCCAATCACCCCACCTTCCTTTCGAGGACATCGCTTCATACTTGCGATCACTGATTACTTCTCCAAATGGGCGGAAGCTGTCCCACTCGCAGAAGTAAAGACTTAAAACGTGATCAGCTTCCTTAAGCATCACATCATCTACCGTTTTGGACTGCCCTAAAGGATCATCCATGATAATGGTCTACAGTTTGCAAGCCACGCATTCTATCGGTTTTGCAATAAGCACCGTATTCAGAATTTCACTTCGACACCGTACAACCCGGCAGCAAACGGGTTAGCAGAGGCATTCAACAAAACAATCATCAAACTCCTCAAGAAGTTTATCTCCTCCAACAAACGCGATTGGAATAAGAAGCTCGGCGAATGCTTATGGGCTTATCGCACCACAGTTCGAACAGCCACCGGGAATACGCCATTCTTCCTAGTGTACGGAAGTGAGGCAGTTCTTCCATTAGAGACTCAAATACCCTCACTCCGCGTCGCCCTCACTTATCAATTGACGACGGATGACAACTACCGACGTCGACTACAAGAGTTGGAGGCCTTAGATGAAAAGTGCCTCCTAGCTCAGCAAAGGATCGAGCTATACCAAGCACGCATCTCAGGAGCCTTCAACAAGAAGGTCAAAATCAGAACATTCCAAGTGGGCGATCTTGTTCTGGCAGTCCGGAGGCCAATGGTCGTGACTCACAAGACCGCCGGCAAGTTCCAGCCAAAATGGGAAGGTCCATTTATCATCGAGGCCGTGTTCTCCAACGGTGCCTACCGCCTCGCTAAGCAAAACGGAGACTTGCTCATGTTGCCCGTCAACGGCAAGTTCCTGAAGAAATATTATGTCTAAACAATATTCCAGATTTTCGAGTCACGTACCCGCTGGTACCTCTGAACTCACCATCACAACATTCCAGATTATCGAGTCATGTACCCGCTGGTACCACTGAACTCACCCTCGTAGTTTCCCAGATTATCGAGTCACGTACCCGCTGGTACCTCTGAACTCACCATCACAACATTCCAGATTTTCGAGTCATGTACCCGCTGGTACCACTGAACTCACCCTCATAGTTTTCCAGATTATCGAGTCATGTACCCGCTGGTACCACTGAACTCACCCTCATAGTTTTCCACATTTTCGAAGTCATGTAGCCGCCGGCACCACCGAATTCACGTTCACCATTCTCCAGATTCTCGAGTCATGTACCCGCTGGTACCTCTGAACTCACATCTCGGTCACTCTTCCAGGTAGCAAGTCATGTATGATCACACCTCTGAACTTTCTTCTTGAAGGAGATCCTCCCTCATGATCTAATACCCGCACTCCCAGTACACAAAAAGGGTAATCGATTCACAAATTTCCAAAACGGCCATGTCCTCATTACCTCTGAGTCGTTCCACTTCCGCCAAAAACAAATCACCCCTCACATAGAACTTCCATGTCCTCATTACCTCTGAGTCATTCTATGTGCCCTCCTTCATTGAGCCTACTCCTGTCATGTCCTCATTACCTCTGAATGGGAAGGCTCCGTCGAAGAAACCTTCATACTTGCCATGTCCTCATTACCTCTGAGTAAGTATGATGATCCCCTTTCGACCTATTATCTGTACCCACAACCGGAGTATGCCAAGGGTAATAGGTCCACAAATGTCCTCTGTTGACCACAAATGTCCTCCGTTGACCACAAATGTCCTATGTTGACCATCAATATCCTCCGTCGAGTTCACTCCTGCCATGTTGTCATTACCTCTGAGTAGGAAGACTCTACGTTTAAAAAAACCTTCCTACTTGCCATGTCCTCGTTACCTCTGAGCAAGTATGTCGGTTCTCCTTCATCCTATTATCCGTATCCTAAACCAGGGTACGCCAAGGATAATAGGCCCACAAATATCCTCAGCAAAATTTCTCAGCACAAACCTATCACCTCATCAGGCCCCAGGAGCCCAGCTGCTCTACGACATTCCTTTTCTCAATACCAAGAGCACCCATGACCACTTCGCTATGGCTGCTTCAGGTACCCTGACCAAAACTTGTTACCTCTACCTAAAACCAAGGTACGCCATGGGTAACAGGTCCACAAATATATCTCCTATGCGGGGGAAAATATCACCATAATATCATAGGCGCAGCAGGTAATACAAATGAAGGGTAGAATTGAAAGTACTCTTTATTTGAAGGAAGAAAAAGTATTACATATTTCGGGATCATGTCCCCTTCAGAAAGAGAGAAAACAGAAACAAAACAAGAAGAAAAGGCCGACTACATTTCAACATTGCACAACTCCAAGAGACGGTTTTTCACCAAGGCAGTCCCCCGATCAAACCTCTGCTTAGCCCGACGCTCGGCATCTTGGGATAACTGCTCTGCGTCATTCAAATGAATATACGCCTGCCAGTCGTTCTCCATCTTCTTTAGGGCAAGCTCTAGATTAGCAGAAGCCCAACTGTACTTGTCAGCCTCCTGAATAGCAATCCCTTTCTCGATACGAGCAGCCTCAAGCTCTGACTCCAGGAAGGCCAGTTTTCTCTGGAGCTCGAGGATCTGTTCCCGGGCATCCGTTACACCGCAGGAAGCATCCATCTTCTGAGTTGTGCAATCTTCAGTTCGACGGCTCCATTGGTCATACAACCGAGTCAGATCCCGGCGGTCCTTCAATATAGCCGGTTTAAGCGATTCCCGGGCAGCCATCACCTTCTCCACCGAAATAATGAGGAAGTTGCGCTCTTGCTTTATGACCGCAGGTAAATCAGTCTGTTGCAAGAAGCGAAACTGGGCCACGAGACGATCAGCTTCTAATAGCTTCGGCTCCAAAAGCGCAGCCAATTCCCCTCCCACAGGGAGTGTCTTAAGGATGTTAATCTGGCCACCGGCACATCGATGGGCCAGAGTAAAGGGAGTCCCCCTTTCCACTGCTGCCTCGACCCCTCTCTTCAAGTGACGATGGAAACTGGCAACCACATCCTGTAACGTGTCATCCAAGACCTCCGTAGAGGACGACGTCAGAGGAAGAGTGGCAGACGATACCGGAGGAGCAGCTTCAGAAGTTACTGCACCCGCCACCAAGGAAGCAAATTTCGTACGGAAAGATGCTTGGATGGCGGCTAACTCCTCTTCCGCCGCCCGAAGAGCCTGGATGCTCGGCAGGGAGGAAAGGTTGACCCCCGAAACTATATTCGCAGAGGAGGACACAGGGGGCATCGTCTCTTGTCCCAGTTGCACTGCTACTCGGGACTCCGAGCTCGACCCAGACGAAGGTCCCTCGACACAGAGAGGTTCTGTCAGGCCCTCTCCGGTAGGGTGCGATCCAGCAACGTCAATCACTGGCAACGAAGGGTTGGGATCTGAACATCCAAAGCGACCATTAGTCGACATAATCTGAAAGAAAAGATGACAAGAACACATAGGCTTATTCACGAGCTATGGTTCGATTTGTATTACCAGGGAAAGAGCGTGGGGACGACGGCTCGTTCACAGCCGGCGTAGTTTCCCCACCCACAGAGTCATCATGTTGGGGTTCGGATGTCTCAGGGACGGGCGCGGTAAAGCCCCCGTCCCCCTGGGTTGAGGTCCCAACAAGGTGGGAATCCTCGGCCGCAACCGGAAGCACCCCAGCAGCAATGATAGCGGTGCATACATCACTAACTAAGTGAGACAAGACCGGATCAGCCTCGGTAATCGGGTCCTAATGAGCGAGCTCATCCGACGCCTATAAAGAGCAAAAGAAACAAGTAATTAGGCCATAACATAGAAAAAGAAGAAAGGAAACAGCTAAAGCCCAAATCACCTCAGGAACAACGCCCTCATTATCAATAAATAGCCTGCGACGTCTTACCGCAGCGTGCTTCGTGGAATAAGTTCGGTCATCAGCGGTAGTCACGCGCCTGCTTCACTTACGCGAAGGGCCAGGTACCGCAGATGGTTGATCCTCCACCACTTCGTCAGACAGAGAAGACGATTGACCCACGGCCCTTTCAGCCGGCACGACAGGGGGTTGATTCCCAACCTCCTCGTCCGAAGAATAAGATAAGTCATCAGTATCTTGTTCGTCATCTTCCTCATCTGCCCTAGTGGACTCTGAGTCCGGCACATGAACCCTGTTCGCCCCCCTCTTCCTCTTCTTAGACCCTTCTGGCTTCTCAGCCAAACCGGTGCCAGCAATGAAGCTAGTATTCATATCAAAATCAATAGGAGGCTTGTTCGCTGTAACATGATAAAGGGCCGCTATATACAAGATGTCACCCTCCACCTTGGCATTAGGGAGTGAGAAGCTGGCTTTGGTATGGGTCGCATTATAATAATGCCAAGCACGGACGCCATCGAGCACACTGCCCTCACAGCTCAAGCAAGCGCTAGGGCGATCCAGGAACAATTGACTATACCCGAATTGACGAAAAAATCTACTGGGCAGATAAGGCTCCAGGTATACTCTATTCCGGTAATGATACACCAGGTGCGCGGGACGGATGTTGTGTAACCAAAGGAGCATCTTCTCAGATAAAAGTTGGGGAGAATCAACGCCGTCAACGTGTACCCTCCTCACTTCTCCGGAGGTGAATTCAGGGAGAGATACGAAGAATTCGGGCCCATCAATTCTTGCCAATGCCCTCCGGCAGGCCGGCATGGTATCATGTTCCCAAGGCTGATGACGATACCGAAAAAGGAAGGCGTCATCATCAGTAACGTTTTCATCAGGTCCCGGCCTCATCAACGACCGATAGTGCATCAATAACCACCCCATAAGGTAGTGGTATGGTAGTTCTATCCGTTTAAAGTCCATCGACACATCACGAGCAATGACTTTGGATGAAAAGGCGCGAAGGCCGTGGTGTATGCTACACACCATGGCCGGGAGGAGCGCCAGTCTTACCTTGAAGACCAACTTTACAGCAGAAAGAATGAAATGACGGCTGATCCTTTCCATAGAACCCGCGTCGTACGAGACTACACAATTGCGTAGCCACACCATCAAGAACCCAGCTAAGATCGCTTTATCAGACATCTCCCGGGTACCATAGTGAAAGTAACTGAGGGAGTCAGTGCTACTCCCAAACCGGTCACGGGTAGACCTCGACTTCTTGACCTTCAACATCATATCCTTCACCTCCTCCGGGTTCGAGGAGTTCGAGACAAAACTTGACCGGAAGGACGCAACTTGAAAAGATACAAAATCCAGGCCTAGGTGTGAGGGGCGTTCCCTTCTGAGCTATTTACTTTCTTGATAGCCATCTGGTGGCAGGCGCTATGATGACACAACAGTTCTTGGTACACGGCAACGAAACCAGGAAATCGTCGATCCAGGTCTTCGAATTCTTCGTTCGTCGATGTATATGCTTCAAAAGCTTTACCCCCCACGGCAATCTAGACACAGCGTTCATTTCATGAAGAGCAAGCCCCAGTTCTCCTCCGGGGTCAAAGAAAGTCCCTGTGCGCCGATTATACAGCCTCAATAGAGCCATAAACAAGGGCTTGTTAATGGGCAACCCGTAGCAGGTACCCCTGATGGCGTAGTAGAGATCAATTTCCCGAAGGAATTCCCCATACTTCCTCAAAATCCACGAGGTAAGATTAGTCCATGTGGGAATGGGGTTGATCCAATTCAGCAGCGACAACCTGCCTACGGGATAGGACCCCTTGCGAGCGAGCTGATTCAAAAAAGTATCAGCTAGAATGAAGGTAAAATTAGGGCCAGTCGTGTTTACAAAAGTGCCCGGGAGCAGCCCCATCACAGTCCGACTCACGGATTCCTTGCCCGCACATACTAAACCCGTGCACCCGTTGTAGTGGATCTTGCTCACAAATATTCCCTGTTGGATAGGAGTCAGGGAGCCCACCATTGTCCTACCCAACGGTACCATGTTAAACCATGAAAGAGGATAATGTCGCTCCATCTCGGGGATATGAATCTCTACCCCGTCTACAGAAAAATCCCAGTACTCTGAGACATCCAGCAATCGGGAGTTCTTTATGGAAAAGGCGTCCCCAAAGAGAAAGGCCAATTTCAGATATTCTCCATCCAACTTCCCCGAATTCATCATTGATAAAAGAAAGCGAAAAGGTTGTTTATTAATAGCAGCCACCCTCTCCCTAGGCTCATTAGTGGGAAGCTGATCCACTATACGACGGATTAAATCATCAAGCCGTATGCCCTCAGCGTATTGAGCTGAACCCACAAGAAGCTCTCCTGCTGGGTTGGTTGGGAGGTTCACTGAAGAAAGAACAAAAAAAAGAAACAGGATTAAAAGATGGTTAAAACAAAAAAATCGCTGAAGAAAGAAGCTCTCACGAGCCTATGCGGTTCAGGTCAATAATGCCTTATGCGGCTCCAGTCCAGTTGGGTCTCAAGAGATACAATTTTGAGGAAGCCTATACGGTTCGAGTCAATACAGTCTCATGCAGCCCAAATCAGACGGGAGTTCCATATGATTCTAGCTAGATAGCTTATACGGATTGGATGAATATACACAGTTCTAATAGAAGAACTCATGCGGCACAAAACGCTATGCGGTTCAGCCTGCTAGAAACATATGCAGCTCCGTTCAGAGGAGACTTTACGCGTTTAAATCCTTCTTTTGCGGTTCAAACATGGGGCATTTTCTATGCGGTTCGGACATGAAAAAGTCATGCGGCCCATACAGCATATGCGGCTCTGCCATCAACTTGGTAGGAGGCTTGTGCATAAATATGCAGCAGAGCCAGGGGTACTCAAGATTCAAATGCAACCCTTACCATTGAAGGCAGGACGAATGTCAGAGGGCACTTCGGGCGCTTCAGGCTCGACGGCTGACGTAGACGTCACCCTCTTGCCCTTCGCGGCGGCAGAAATGACTTTAGAAGACTTAGGAGCCATTGCTTCGACGAGCGG
Organism: Iris pallida; assembly: GCA_029216955.1. Lineage (NCBI taxonomy): Eukaryota > Viridiplantae > Streptophyta > Magnoliopsida > Asparagales > Iridaceae > Iris > Iris pallida. The sequence goes on from JANAVB010015599.1 coordinate 9,370,511, forward strand.
ACAAAGAAGATCAGAAAGAGAAGACAGAAAAAAGAGTGAACGAAAGAGAAGGTAAAGAAGTCCCTCCGGCTAAAGTCACCCGTATTTATAAACAAAGGCGAAGCGTTTCGATCCCCGTGCATACACGCAAACCGACTCTTCGATTATCAAAATAAGCCGCCGAAAATGAAGGCCAAGCTCCTCGGATCCTGCACCAAAAAGTGGCCTTTAAAAAAATCAACAACATTTAAGTGCCAACGATTGCCATATGTGGCAAATAATGACGTGGCGAGAAGCTATGCGGCTGAACAGTTCCCTGCGGCTGAACAACCTATGCGGCCAAGATCTCTACGCGGTCAGGGTTTCATATGCGGCTAGAAGAACACAGCCATGCTACTTATTCAAAGTATTTCAATTTTGCAAATTGAAAACTTTGAAGGGGGTCTTGTAGAAGCATGGGAAATACTAAAGAAAATGACTCATGCGGCCAAAGAACCCCATGCGGCTCAGAAAGTCCATGCGGCTCGGAGAGTCATGCGACATAAGGGGCTATGCGGTCTAAGACATCCCATACGGCTCAGAAAGACACGTGGCAGGACAGCCCTCTCCTCTGCCCTCTCGCATTAATTGCTTGACGGCTGACAACTCTGAAAAAGTGACAGTCCTAACACAGAAAGAAGTAATTATGACTCTGTCATAATGACGAATCTCTAGGAAAGAGAAAAGAGATCTCTGACACAAATCCCCCGAGAGCCATAAAAAATGCCACGTGGCCTTGCCACGTGGGCGTTCGTATGCGGCTCACTTCTCATGCGGTTCAGAGTGAATCTGTCCTATGCGGCTCAGGCCGAGAAAGCCTCATGCGGCTCGAGCAAAGCACTTCTCATGCGGTTCAGAGTGAATCCGTCCTATGCGGCTCAGGCCGAGAAAGCCTCATGCGGCTCGAGCAAAAAAACTTCTTATGCGGTTCAGAATGAATCCGTCCTATGCGGCTCAGGCCGAGAAAGCCTCATGCGGCTCGAGCAAAGCACTTCTCATGCGGTTCAGAGTGAATCTGTCCTATGTGGCTCAGGCCAAGAAAGCCTCATGCAGCTCGAGCAAAGCACTTCTCATGCGGTTCAGAGTGAATCCGTCCTATGCGGCTCAGGCCGAGAAAGCCTTATGCGGCTCGAGCAAAAAACTTCTTATGCGGTTCAGAATGAATCCGTCCTATGCGGCTCAGGCCGAGAAAGCCTCATGCGGCTCGAGCAAAGACTTCTCATGCGGTTTAGAGTGAATTCGTCCTATGCGGCTCAGGCCGAGGAAGCCTCATGCGGCTCAAGTAAAAACTTCTCATGCGGTTCAAGAGGATCATCTCCATGTGGCTCAGGTGGTTGTATCCCTATGCGGCTCACAATGATTACCTCCCTGTGGTTCCAAGGCTCAAGGGAGGGCCACTACCCAGACAGCCCTGACACGTGGCCTTAACCTTATGCATATGCGGCTCACTCGTCATATGGTTCAGATTCCCCAGTGGCTCCTAGGACACGTGTCCTAAGACGATTAATTTCTCAGAATTACTGCCATCAAAGATTGGGTCAAATCCCAATAATCTGGGACACGTAGCAGGAGAATAAATTTAATTTATTCACAGACATCAGAAGATCATTATGAGGAAGATTTATTCCAATCAGCATTAATTGCTAATGGGATTTGGTGTAATCTATACTCGATGGCTCAGATTCGTCACAATTAAAACTGAACGGCCTGGATTGACCAATCTATAGGCCGCCGCCATCTCTAAGAGCTAATCATTGGCAACCCTAATGATCACATCCCACTATTATAAATAGCAAGGTGCCATTCCCTTGTAAAAAGAGACAACATCAGAGAGAAACACGCATATACAGAGAGACTCCCCAATAGTCGGAAAGAAAATACACAGAGAGAGAGAAGCCAGAAGAGCAACAGAAGGAGAGCAAGAAGAGCATTTCTTCACCAACGCCAACCATCTTTTCACAAGGAGCCAAGGCCGCATACCGATCGTCCAAGGAGTAAGGCAGGGCTGCCGTCGCCTTTCCGAGCCTCTACCGTCACCCCCCAGAATCTAAAATAAACAATTGTACTTAGACTGCTGTACCTAGGTTTTCGTCCCTAGGCTTTCTTTGTACAAGCGAGTTTGTATTGTGAGTCTAAGTTCAGTCCTCTCAGAGCCTCATTCTCGTCCTCTGTAATATTTTCAACAGGTCTAGTCAGGACAGGAGCGAGCACAATACATCTCACGCAGATCATAGCAGGTTAGGAAATATAAACGTACAAAAGAGTACGATACATGAAAACTGAAAGAATGTACATTATGTAAATAGAGAGAACTGTAATGGAAATATATACTATAAGTAGAGAACTATCAGTGACTAGTGATTTAGAGTACAAAGTCGATATGTGAACAGCTGGATTTGCACATGAATATACTAAAGAGGCGCATATGGTTATACTACTTTAGAATTGTTCACATGACTATTTATACTCCTCTATACCCCAACCAATACACAAGGATCTAGACAAGTTATGTTACGCATATAATTTTCACATGAAAGCCCAATGATGGGTGTACATGAAGTATATATGAGGGCTCAGAACTGAGTGCACATGAATTCCACATGAAGGCCCATGAAGGGGTACACATGAAGGATAGGTTATACATGAAATACATGAGAAATATGACCGAACATGAGAGCACATGAGAGTACACGAGCATACATGAACGAGCATAAAGTGTTGGCCCATTGGTCTTATGGTCAAACTGATTTTAATAATTGATCAAACTCTGTCTCGATATATAGAGCTAATCAGGACATCTCGGACTCTTGGACATGATCAAGAACGGCTATCTACTCAGTTCAAGATCGAAGCGTTGTTTGCATGTTCGAGTCTGTATTTCTTTGAGCAATATAATCTTTTATTTTATTGAGTCTATAAATACAATATACACCGAGTCGTAATTGCAAATAGGCTATTCCAAAATGATTTCAAAATATTTTTAAAAATGTCCTTAGTTTAGAAAAACCTTTGTATTTACAAAAACTCTAAAAAGGTTTTCAAAATTCCCTAAAATCTATTTTGAAAAATCCTAACCTAACCCTAACAGAACTCGGCCAGATTTTGGCCAGAGTTCGGCCAGAGTTCGGTTAGTGGCCGTTTTATTTTTGAATTCCTTGGAACTTGGTCCTCCTGCAGTTGCGGATTTGACCGAGATTTGCTCATCGAGTTCTGCCCAAATTCTGCCCGAATTCTGCCAGAATTCTGTCTTTGGAACTCCTATAAATATAGATGGATTTCGATCATTTTAACTCACTCATTCACTTTCAATCTTCTCTCTACTTAAAGCTTTCAGTCTTCTAAAGAGTTTTTCTCGAGCTTTAATTTTCCGATCCCAAGCCAGTTACAATCCTCTAGTCGATTTGCCAGTGCGGTACTGTCTAGAAGTTTCTGAGTGATTATAATCAGAAGGCTTGATAGAAGAATACCTCTTCACAATTGAAGTTGGACGAGTTCTTCGTATCAAAGCTCGCGTTGTAGAAGTTGCAAGGACTTCGTAACAAAACTTGCGGTTTTGCCAATAGTGGATTCAACTGGTAACAAGAGTTCTACTGACTGGACTAGTCCTCAACAGAGGTAAACCAGTATACATCGCTGTCTTTGTGTTTGCTTTCTTATCTCTGCCTTTACATTATTTAGTTGTGATTATTATTCTGTGATCTTGCTGCTAACAATTTTTAATTAGCATTATTCCGCTGCCAACTCTATTTACCCCCCTCTAGAGTATTCTACTTTACGATTTCGTTCCTATAATTGGTATCAGAGCGGGTGTTACAGGTAAAACAAGGTAATATTACAATTATTTATTCATTTAATTAATTATTATATAGATCATAGCACAACACATGGCAACTGTAAAATTCACAAGTGAAGGCCAGGCCACAAACAGACCTCCACTGTTTGATGGTACAAATTATACCTATTGGAAAACACGGATGAGTTTCTTCTTAAAATCACTTGACTTTGATTTATGGTCTATTGTTATTGATGGCTATAGAAAGCCACCTCGTATAAATGTTGATAGAGTTTTAATTAAAAAACCCCATAACAGATATACAGAGGAAGAAAAGAAAAAGGCCAGTCTTGACGCACGTGCTATTAATGCTTTATTTTGTGCTTTAGACAGAACTAAATTTAACAGGGTGTCTATCTGCACAACTGCTAATGAAGTGTGGAAGCTTTTTGAAGTCGCACATAAAGGCATGACTCAAGTCAAAGAATCAAAGGTCAGCAGACTTACTCAAGAGTATGAGGTGTTCAAGATGAAGCCCAACGAAACAGTTACTCAGATGTTCGAAAGATTCTTAGATATTGTAAATCCTTTGTCCTCCCTAGGCAAAGATTACAGTAACCATGAAAAGATTCACAAACTCCTGCGAGCACTTACCAAGAACTGGATTCTAAAGGCTACTGTAATCATTGAAGAGAACGACCTCACAACTATGTCCCTCGAAGTACTCATGGGTAAGCTACTCACTCATGAACTGGAGCTACAAGATTTTGAAGAGCCTGCACCAAAGGAGAAGACGATCACTTTCAAGGCTCAGCACAGAAAAGCTGCTGAAGGTGATTCAGACAGCAGTGAATTTGATGCTGAAGATCAAGCACTCCTAGCAAGAAAATTCAAAAGATTCATGAGATATGAGAAGAAAGCCAAAGAAAATAATAGCAGCAACAACTGATATCAAGATGATGTTGTTTGCTATGGCTGCAAGAAGAAGGGACACATAAAGAAGGATTGTCCTACAAATTTATCATCAAGCAAAAAGAGCAACAGGTATGAGAAAGGGAACCTGAAGAGATCAACATCTCAGAAGTATGCCAACACCATCATATGGCATGAAAGTGAAGCCAGCGACTCAGAAGACGAACAATCAGAAGACGCTACAAATGTATGCTTTATGGCATTCGATCAGGTACTCTCTAAACATGTAGTTGATACATATGATGACTTCACCTTTGAGAAATTAGGAGAAGCCTTCAGTGAACTGATAAGTGATTACAGGAAACTGCGTAGCAAATATCAGACCTCTAAGAAGGTACTCAAAGAGTACAAAGGTGAAATAGGAAGACTTACAGACCTACTAGCTGAGGTTAAAGATAATGTTAGTGAGTCTGGTGAGCTTTAAGCTCTTATTACACGAGACTACCAAGTCATCCGAAGAAAAAGACAAGGTTATTGACCAACTGAAAGAAGAACTTTCTAAAGAGAAGAAAAGTCTTCAATGTGCACAAGTCAGAATGGAAGCACTCACTTCTGACTATACTAAGTTGTACGACACTTCCAAAAGATTGGAAATTAGGTTAGGAAAACAGCCTGATACTGCTGCTTCCTACCGTAACACGTGTCACTTACCGAATAATCGAAACATTCCCAAACCAAACACTGTCAGACCTAACCATATCAAACCTTTACCCCAAAAGGTTAAGCCCAAACAGGATTATAGGTATGCTTTCTTCTATACTAGAAAACCTAAACCTACCAACCATGCACATCACTCAGCTTTTAACACTCAACATGCACAATGTCATTATTGTGGCCACACTGGTCATATTTCTCCTGCATGTAGAATCAGAAAGCTTGTTGATTTAAATATTTATGTATGGATACCAAAAGCTAACATTTCAGGACCCTACAAGAAATGGGTACCAAAAGTTTTATCTGCAAATTATTTTGTAGGTGGAACACCTTTCACATGCTAAAAGCAAATGTATCCTCGACAGCGGTTGTTCACGGCATATGACCGATGATGCTATATTATTTGCAACACTGTCGAAGAAGAAGAAGGAAGGTTATGTCTCCTTCGGTAATAACTTAAAAGGGTATATCATTGGAATCGGTGATGTTGGTAAATCTCCCTATCTTGTGATTAAGGATGTCTGTCTGGTTACCGGGTTGAAACATAATCTACTCATCATAAGTCATTTAGCTGATCATGGTTATGGCATCAACTTTGGCAAAGACAAATGTACTATAGTTGATAGCTCAACTGGTAGTACTATCTTTGAAGGTATCAGGGAAGACAACATATATGTTTTCTATTTGTTGGAAGAAACTAACATTTCAGGTAGATGCTTAATTGCTAAAAGTGATGAGAGTCATCTGTGGCATATGAGACTCGATCACGCAAATATGGACACAATCTCAAGATTATCCACGAAGAAGCTAGTACGCGGTTTACCGGATATAACATTCAAGAAGGATTCGGTATAAAGCCAATGTGAAAAGAACAAAGTTACCAGATCCACATTCAAGTCAGTAAACGTAATATATACTACTAGACCTCTACAATTGCTACATATGGACTTATTTGGTCCTAGCAGAGTTGCTAGCCTCGGAGGTAAGTTATATGCTTTTGTAATTGTAGATGATTACTCTAGATACACGTGGGTATACTTTTTGACACGTAAGAATGATGCATTATCCGAATTTGTCGCCTTTTGCAAGAAAGTACAGAATGAAAAAGGTTACATGATCACTCGTATTAGAAGCGATCATGGAGGCGAATTCGAGAATGCAGAGTTTGAGCAATTTTGTGACACACACTATTTTGTACACGAGTTCTCCTGCCCTAGGACTCCACAACAAAATGGAGTTATGGAACGTAAAAACAGAACTCTATCCGAAATGGCCAGAGTAATGTTAAACCAGTTTAGTCTACCCAAATATTTCTGGGCTGAAGCTGTCAATACAGCTTGTTTTGTTTTCAATAGAGTTCTAATTCGAACCAAATCGAAGAAGACTCCATTTGAGTTATGGTTTGATAGAATTCCATCAGTTTCATATTTTAGAATATTTGGTTGTAAATGCTTTATTCTTAATACAAAAGATAAGTTGGGAAAGTTTGACAAAAAGGCCGATGAAGGTATATTTTTAGGTTATGCGGCCAAGAGCAAAGGATACAGAGTCTTCAACAAACGAACTATGATCATCGAAGAATCAATCAACGTCACCTTTGATGAATTGAATCAAATGACTATCGATGACAATGACGAAGATCTAACTGTACCAAGCTCAACACCAGCTGATTTTCTACCAATACCAGCTGATTCTCCAAGAGAAGAACCCGGAAGCAGCTACCTTCGGAGTCTGCCTAAAAGATTGAAATTTACGGCTGATCATCCAAAGGATTTGGTAATTGGTTATATTACCAAAGGTGTTAGTACTCGTACATCCAGTAGAGAGATTGTTTCTAGTGTTGCATTTATTTCACAGCTAGAACCCAAAACTATTGATGAAGCATGTAGTGATAATTTTTGGATAGATGCTATGCAAGAGGAATTAAACCAATTTGAACGGAATCAAGTTTAGGAACTTGTTCCCAAGCCAATTGATCATCCGGTCATTGGCACCCGATGGGTATTCCGAAATAAACTGAACGAGAATGGTTTAGTGACTCGTAATAAGGCTCGACTCGTAGCTCAAGGATACAATCAGGAAGAAGGTATCGACTACGATGAGACTTATGCCCCAGTTGCGAGATTAGAATCTATTCGCATGTTATGTGCATTTGCATGTTTTCATAATTTCAAATTATTTCAAATTGATGTCAAGAGTGCATTTTTAAATGGTTTTATAAAAGAAAAAGTTTTTGTAGCACAACCTCCAGGTTTCACAGATTTTAAAAATCCTGATCATGTTTTCAAGTTGAAGAAAGCTTTATACGGTTTAAAACAAGCCTCTCATGCTTGGTATGATCGTCTAAGCTCTTTCCTACTTGACAACAATTTTTCAAAGGGCAAGATTGACACTACACTTTTTATTAAGTCTTTTAATGGCAAGCTTCTCTTAATACAAGTCTATGTTGATGATATTATATTTGGATCTACTGATGAATCTCTTTGTCAAGAATTCTCTAAGTGTATGCAGAATGAGTTTGAGATGAGCATGATAGGAGAGCTGAAATTCTTTCTCGAACTATAAATCAAACAAACTGACAATAGGACATTCATAAATCAAGCCAAGTACACAAAAGATTTGCTAAAGAAGTTTGATCTGGACAATGTCAAACCTATTGGCACTCCGATGGCAACTTCAACAAAGCTTGATATTGATGAACAAGGCAAGTCGGTCGACATACATAAGTATCGAGGTATGATCGGTAGTTTACTCTAGTTAACTGCTAGTCATCCAGATATTATGTTTAGTGTTTGCCTGTGTGCACATTTTCAAGCTAATCCAAAGGAATCACATCGGTACGCAGTTAAGCGTATCTTTCGATACCTTAAAGGCACTTCTTCTGTTGGCTTATAGTATCCCAAAACTAAGTCCTTTGACCTTATTGGTTACTCGGATACAGATTTTGCTGGATGCAAAGTTGATAAAAAAAGTACCAGCGGCACATGTCATTTCGTAGGCAAGGCTTTAGTCTCATGGTTTAGTAAAAAGTAAAATTCTGTAGCCCTATCAACAACAGAGGCTGAGTATATCGCCGCAGGACGTTGTTGTGCTCAGATTTTGTGGATGAAATAAACCTTAGAAGACTATGATTTATTTTTCACACATATTCCCATTTTCTGTGACAACACGAGCACAATTAATTTGACTAAGAATCCAGTATGTCACTCTCGTACTAAGCATATCGAGATTCGACATCATTTTCTTAGAGATCATCATCAAAATAGAGATATTAACCTTGTATACATAGACACTGAAAATCAATTAGCTGACATCTTCACAAAACCTCTAGCAGAAGATTGTTTCAGTTATTTACATCGAGAATTCGGAATTTTGGACGTCAATAATATTAATTAATTTTATTTTATGATTATATTTCAATACACAAAAACTGTGTTAGAGATAAGCCAATAAAGAGTCTGTCTGTCACCACAACTACGGTTGAAGCAAAGCGGTACTTAAGAGTTTTTCGGTGAACCTCCGCCAGCTGGGACAGTACTCCTACAGCTAATCTGAGACAGTCGCTGTGTAACGATATTTAATCTATAAAATAATATTAATTATATTAATTGAAGGTTGAAATTACTAATCTTTGAATTAAATTTTTGAAATGAGTCAATGAAAAAGAAAATAGCCCAAACCAACTAACAGAACCCCCAGGCGAATTCGGCCAGAGTTCGGACCAAATTGGGCCCGAGTTCGGTTAGTGGTATCTGGTTATATAACCAGAACCCGAGAGCCTCTTCTTCTTCATTGCTTCTAAAACCACCTTCACAGCAACAGCAGCCGCGCGAAGCTCTCCAAACCCTAGTTTTTTACCACTTCGTTTCTCCCAATCTACGTGGTAAAATTCATCCAAATTTTGGATTCGTGCGGAGATCGTTGTCCTCTACAGCATACTTAAATCTCGGGGGGTATAACTCCGTATTTTTTCTCCTTTCAAATTCGTGCATATTACTTTATTTGTACAATACCGCCTAAGGGATTCAACCCCTTCAAGAGGAAGAAGACGACCAATCCTAGTGAGGAAGGATCATCTTCAAATCTACCCACGGATTCCCTCTTTTCACCAGTTCAATCGAGCGACGGCGCGTTCGATGGGTTTTATTTTCAAACCCTAGATCAAGCCCTTCTGTGGTATGGAGACTTTTCTATGAGATCCATATACACAGGCGCTCCTACCAAATGGACTGTGTTTCCAGAACACCGCCCTTATTTTGAGGCATTAGGGTTACAATACTTTGTTAAACTTTGTTTCCTAGTAGCTACTAATGCCATTAGACTTGTCTATTGCAATATCGTACTAACCACGTTTGACGTAAGTACTCGTGTTGGCGGACTAAATATCGAGTTCAAGGATGTCCTCTTAGCGAAAATCCTTGGTATTTCTAACGAAGGTGCACCGTTTGATGATATCACTGAATTTGATTTCCCCGACGGCACGACACTTGCTAGTTTTAAAGCTGAACTATGTGCCCCTGATCGAGTTCGCTCTGGAAAGTTCAAGGCAAATAACTTGAACTTATTTAGTTATGAACCTTCCGAAGTCTACTTCAAAGGATGCTGTCACATCACTTGAGCTGTCTGCTATGTATCATATTTTTAAGGGGATTACTTTTTCTGTCCCTAAGACTATTATCCAAATGATGGGACGTTGTCGTGCAAGAGATAGGAATCTCTCTTATGCGATGATTCTTCCACGCATCTTCCAGCGTTTTGATATTGATCTGTCAACTTGTACTCAAGACCCTGAGCCTAAGTTTCTTAAGCTATCTCGTCATAGTATGACTGCTGCTGCTCCTCCTACTGCTCCACCTCCTCCACCTACTCAGCAGTATGCCATGACCTTTGAAGGCATACACCAGCATCTTTCTGATTTGCACGTCTCGATGACGGATATGGCCCGCGAACGTGAGTTCTGCGATGTCACTCGTTATTAGGCGATAGCAAATTCTCTAGCTGATCTCTGATTTGCTCAGACTGGACATTCTGTCGGTTCTATTCCTAGAGATCCAGTCTTTTCTGGTTACCGCTGCGAGGATGAGGCTGTTCATGCCTACTTTCAGCCCGGTAACGCATATGATTGGTATCGTTCTGATCGTGCCCCTCCTCGAGACTTTGTCGATGAGTTTTACGCTGGCGCCCCTCCTCACCCTTCTGGCACTGGTACATCTGGAGCTGGTCCTTCTGGACATGCCGGTCATGCTGATGATGATGATGAGGAGGAGGAGATGAGATGATGATATATTAGCTGATTTTGAGATTTAGTTATTGTCTACTGTACACATGGAAATGCTCCGACATTCCAAGTTTCTTTCTTTCTAGTTTTTATGTTCATTTCTTTTGAGGACTTGTACTGGATATTTCTTGATGTCTCTTGAACATCATTTTATTTTTATGGGATGCGTAGTTTATCTTTCATATCAGCTTGTTTATTCTTTATAAGCATCTTTATCTGCTTCAATATTATAAACTGTCTGTGAAATACTTCTCTGTTATGTTTTGTATATTCTCACTGCATGAGATATTATTTTCTTGTGTTTCTTCACTGTTGTAGCTTATGCATTAATTGCGGGCGAGCCTATTTCTTCACAATTATTTTGCTAAGTGACAAAGGGGGAGAAAAAGTATCTAACATTTTGTTTTGAGAATAATACAGGGATTGAACAATTTTTAAACTTTGAACAATTTTTGTGGTATCTTATCTCAAAAGATGTTATATCATTCATAGTTTGTCAATTATCAAAATGGGGAAGATTGTTGGCCCATTGGTCATATGGTCAAACTGATTTTAATAATTGATCAAACTCTGTCTCGATATATGGAGCTAATCAGGACATCTCGGACTCTTGGACATGATCAAGAACGGCTATCTACTCAGTTCAAGACCGAAGCGTTGTTTGCCTGTTCGAGTTTGTATTTCTTTGAGCAATATAATCTTTTATATATATATATATAGGCATACATTTTTCATACATTTATATTTATATATATATATATATATATATATATATATATATATATATATATGCATACATTTTTCATACATTTATATATATATATATCCACATGTTAATCATACACACATATTACATGTATACATATATTAGAAAGATAAAAGGATGTCACATGTATAGGTAAAATAGTGTGTGTGGCATACAATTTGTGTGTTTGAGAGTGTACTTGTAAATAAGTGTCAAGTAGTGTGTGTGAATACAATGGATGAAATGTGACATACATATATATCCACATGTTAATCTTACACACATATTACATGTATACATATATTAGAAAGATAAAAGGATGTCACATGTATAGGTAAAATAGTGTGTGTGGCATACAATTTGTGTGTTTGAGAGTGTACTTGTAAATAAGTGTCAAGTAGTGTGTGTGAATACAATGGGTGAAATGTGACAGGGCTATAAGGTGTTGTTCTCAGGAAGTGGCATAGGTGTGTAACAGGAAAAATGAATCTATGCAATATTGTGTGTGTAGGAAATCAGTGAACAAACTAACATGTGTGTGGTATGTGATAGGGGATAGCTAACCTCAGCTAACAGTGCAATGCACATGTTCTCAGAAAATAACATTTCTCAGGAATTTCAAAGTATAACGGCAGTGTTCACAGATTTAGTTAACAGTGTATAACTTAGGGAATCTCAGTTTCTCAGGAATGTAATTTGTGTGTCAATAGCTATGAGAGAGTGATACATAGAAAATAGTGTGCAAATATTCTCAGATTTTACCAGTTTTGTGTGTGTGTGACTGAATGTGTACATAGCTATAGCTAATAGGGTGTCAATGGGATAACAGTAGGGTGTAATAGTATCAATGACAGTTAGTTAGATAGGGTGTTAAACTCAGGAAATCAGTGTGTGTTTACAGGACTGAAATCAGTGTAACATAAATCTCAATTTTGGCATTGACAGTTTTCATATAACAGTGCACACATTCAAACCCATTTTGAAAACCCAATTCTCAAACACCCATTATAAACCAACATTTCAGTAATCTAATACATATGTAAATGAATTAACATGGTAATTAAACATCAATAATTCATTTAAGAGTATAACTAAAATTTCAGAAATTAGAATCGAGAAAACTGTGTATCAGGAATTGGGGAACTGCTAATATGAAAACTAAATTACAGTTAAGAACCCAAACTATTGGTAGGTAAACACTCGTGTATATGCTAGTATGTCCCTCGAGTCGACTCGTGTCTTGGGGAAGCAGGACACGACATGTCCCAGCTCACGAACACTCACAGATGCGCACACAGCGCAGTGTCGTGCTGTGAGTCCAAGGACTCGTGCACCCGACACAGGCCACATGGAGACACGTGGTCGTACACACATGTAGCCCACGTGTAGGTCTACACGGTCGACACCCTGTCTTGTGTCCAAAATATGCATCGTGTCGGGTCCAGCAACGTATCAGTGGCCAAAACACGTGTGTGCAGCACAGTACGTGCGACCAGTGCGAGGAGGAGAACTCCTCGAATACTGAACCACTCGAGCCCAAATTTTGGGAGACCAATGTCAGACATTGCCCTGACATTCTCCCCAAAACTTTCGTGTCCCCGTGTCCTGAGTGAAGAGAACTCAGTGTCGGGCAGCAGGACAGTGTCCTGCGGCCTGTGCAGCGTGTTCGTGTCCTCGTGTGGACACGACACGACTCCAAATCTACAAATCATAGACACGAATCTAAAAGCAAACTCTAGATCTAGAAATCCAATTAAAAACATTTTCAAAAATAGCAAAAAGAGTTGGTTGTGGAATTTCAACAAACACCTAGACTAGGGAATTGATACGTGTCCGATAAGGACACGAAACCTAATACGATGGACACCAAACTTTCACTATAGCTAGGGGACACCTAGATCTAGGCTACCATGCATTAAAAATAGAATTAAAATGGAGTTAGAAGGGTTTACCTATAGATTGCAAGGATCAAGAAAAAGCCCAAATTATACGATTTTCGTTGCTATCCAAATCCTCCAAATTGCTCTAAAACTAAAATTACTCCTCATGAACAGTAAGTAGAGGTTGATTAGAATCATATGCAAAGATTTGGGTCAAAAAGAATTAGAAATGGATTTAATAGAAATTTGAGAAGTTGGGGATTTACCTTTCCTTCTAAAAAGTTGGTTGAGCACAAAAGAGGCAAGAACAAGAAAAGGGGGTTATAAATAGGGGGAATTCCTAGGTGTGACCGGCCATGTGTGGGCTTAGCTAGGTTTAGGGTTGCAAGTTTTGGGCCATGGGTTAAGTTCACAAGTCATGGAATTAAAAATCACAAGTCATGAGTCATGATCCTATTCTTAATTTCTCCTATTATAAACTAGTTTCTAAATGACTAAATAAGGTTGACTTAAGTTAGGCTAGGGTCACACCATTGCCTACTAAGTCACCATAGCTAGGGTTAGCTTCTAGGTCAGTCTATAAAGTCTAAATTAGCTAAAGTCAAAACTAAAAATCACCAATTCAATAAATCAATTAAAATTCAAAAATCACAAATAACCAAAATACCCTCAAGCTAAAATGTGGTAGTGACAAATCTATCCTCCTTAAAATAATTTTGTTCTTGAAATTAAAAGGCGAAACTAAACTGATGAGAAGGATAGACAATCATACCTCAAGGTCCAAAAAGATATAGGTATCGCTCGCGCATCTCATCCTACCGCTCCCAGGTAGACTCTCCTGGAGAATGATGCCTCCATGCGACGTGAACCAAGGGTATCACCTGGTTTCTCAGTACCTTCTCTCGGCGATCCGGAATCTCCACAGGCTGCTCTGGATAACTGAGAGTAGGTCCCACTTCAATCTTCGAATGATCAAGTACATGGCTAGGGTCAGCCACATACCGTCTCAACTATAATACGTGAAATACGTTGTGGACACCCACTAGTGCAGGTGCCAAGTCTAGCATGTATGCCACGTCACCGACTCTCCCGCTGATCACGAAAGGTTCGATGAAGCGCGGGCTAAGCTTCCTACCTCCACCAAAACGTATGATACCATGAGTTGGATATATCCTCAGAAAAACTATGTCTCCAACCTAATCATAAACAAGGTCTCTAATTACTAAATAATCAAACATGATCAAACACAACAACAACCTGCTTCTAATCCTATCCCCAGTCAGACTAAGTCAAACATAGTCAACGGTCAACTACTGGTCAACAACTAGTCAATTTGTCAATATCCAAGCATTTGGTCAACAACTGGCCAACTTCTTAGGATTTTACCTATGCTAGCTATCTAGGTGTTGGCATCTAGAAATTAGAAAAAGAAAAAACTCTATAATAGACTAACTCTTATCTTTCCAAATCCTATCAAGTCACCCATAACTAAATACCTATATTCTAAGCACACAAATCCTAAATACCACATATACATAAGCTCAAGAACAACAACCCATTACATATATCCTATGTATATCATCTATATATATACATATAACTGATCATCAAAGGGTTAAAATAGACTAACTTATAAGGGACTGGATAATGCTAATAAATTAGGCTAAGGATGAATGGTCTGAAACATCAATATAGGCAAAAGGGAATGATGCTAAAGAAACTGAATTTATAAGCGAAGGACAGGACATTAGGGTCCACTTGTAAAGTTAAAGTAAAAGTAAACTTATATGGTGACTGAAACATGCCTTTAGATCAACCTGGCCTCTCCTCTCTATCTGGACTGAACTAACTACATGCAGGACAGTGGTCTGAAAGAAGTAAACCAAACTGGTGTACAGGGAATGTAATAGGCCGTATTCTGCAAATAAGTGCAGGCTACATACCAAATCAAAATACATTACATATATACAAGCTATATATATATTGTAGGGTGTGTTGGAACAGAACTGTGGTGTAGCATGGCTGCACAAGAAGCTGCAAAACAATCACAGGTAGGACAATGATATATAGGACACCTACATATGGAAAATTGAACCAATGCCCAAGTAGAGGCTTTTGGAAGACTGAACCATCACTGAAAGGGAAAGGGTTGGACATGTATCTGGACAGATAGGCTAAACAGGTATCATCTGTATCTAAGAGTGTAAGAGGGATAGAACAATGATCTATGGAGAACTCTTATTAAAAACCCACATTATATCCTCAATGTATACTACTGTCCTAACTGGACTGAACAACCATGCCCAAGAAAAAGTTTAAACTCCACTGTAGGGCAGGTACTGCAGGTTATACTGAAGGGTATTGCAAGGCTATCGAGTAAGGTAAATGCTAAGAGATGCAGTATGACACCATGTACAGAAAGTAAGGATGAGTGCAGACCTCTAATATGCATGATACTAACTCTCCAGATATGTAGAATATGGTAAGGGGTTGATGGTTATATTGGTGAATCAATAATTGAGGTCTGAGCAATGGTCTAGTGAAATCTTTGATGCAATATGGTAGGTAATGAAATGTTGAGTGCAGTAAACAACTTGTACAAGTCTGAACCAAGGGGACAGGGTATCTAGTGAAGGGTCTGCACACTGCCTATAAAGGTTGATCAAACATGACTGAACTCAACACAAGAGAACTTAACTAAAATAGAAAACTGGGCCAAATATAGGCTAAACAACATGTCAATACCCTATACAATAAGGACCTATAGATACCAACCAACCCATATCCATATGCCAATATCATCTGTATCTATCTATATACATAGACCTCTCAGTCTTAGGTAAAACTACAACTATACTCAAGGACAGGCTCTGGTCATGGGTGCCTTACTAGAAAGGATAAGGGAAAATAATAATAATCATCAAGGCTGTAAGACAGTCTAACATCCTATATGAAAACTGGTAGGTATTATAAATAACAGGGGAATCATCCACAATGGGTTATTATTCTAATATCAATGCTAACTATCACCTCTAGGATACAGACACTCTACAAGTTATCATATCATTACACTATGAAAGAATTACATAAGAATAAGCTCTATAAAACTAAAATATCCCTACTCCTAAGTTATTTGATAGTGGAATACAATTTTATAACAACAGAAGGGTATGATAGAGATGATATGTTTAAAAACCTTCTCAAGATATAATCTGATAATCATATGTGTCTGTCCAACATCATGTTACTCAGAGTCCTCGCCATGCCAGTAAGCAAGGCTGCGATAAACGATAGATTCTATAACTGGGGTATGTACCTCTATAATCATGTCGTCTATAATTCTCGCTATGCCGACTAGTATAGCTGCAAAAAATTCTAAATCTCATAACCAAGATACGTACATCCGAAGTCAAGTCTCTATGTTTTCGCCAAGCCAGCTAATATGGCTGCGATAAACTACAGGTTCTATAATCAAGTAGACGTTTTACCATCCCTGTTATTCTCGTCAATATATGTTATTAGAAAATATCGTAACTCAGGCCATAAAAATTCATCTCGATAGAAAAATCAAAATCAACAACGATCCATCAAAAATCAAATTCAATAATCAAGGAGTAAGAGCGAACAAAACAAGGGAAAGGATTTCAAATTGAAGTTTAAATAAGATTCTCAAGGAACATCCCAGAAATCTCTCAAGGAATCCTAACTGTGATTGAGTACCTTCAAAAAATATATCCTAATCCTACTGCAGGCTGTAGTGATACTCTAGCTCGAATACCACTACATAAACTCGACCTGCATGGGCCACCACTAAAAATGTGTCACGACCCGTACCCTAAAGTAAGGGCACGTGTAATGCCTGTTGTTCGTATTACGTATTTGGAATACGTATACGTATTTTATCTTGTATTTGCATATCTCCTTGGTTTGGCTTGGCTTGTTTATTCTTGGTTGGGTTGGCTTGGTTCGGTTCGGTTTGTGTGGGTTTGGGTTTGGTTTTATATGGTGAACCCCCTACCTACCACCACCAACCCCTTTATTAATCCATTCCTTCATTCTCTCTCTTCATAACTCATCTTCTTCTTCTCCATTACTTCCTTCACCAACCAAAGAGAGGGAGAGAGAGGTCTAGGCAAGTACAACTTGCTTCCACAAGAGAGCTCATTTTTATTTGTTCTATTAGCTTCTTCCCATATTTCTAAGACATATTAGAACTTGTCATTTTCCATTTTGAGGCTTTAATTCTTGTAGGTCTAGAGTTTGCTATTTTCGGATTTTTGGTGTTTTGATCTATCAAACTTGCTTGTTTTCAAGTTTTGATGGTTCCATATTGTAGAGTATTTCATTCTACCCAATTTTAACCTTTGGAAAGTTGGATTCGGACTTGTTTTGACCAAGATTTGGACAATTGAAGCTTAGATTCAACTTTAGAGCTCTTGCTGTTCTTGACATTTGGAGAAGACAGTGAACAGTGAGCTAGCTTTTTAGCTTACGCCACTGAGCTGTACGCTGCTGTTTAGCGAGCGTACACTAGCCTTCATACGCTGCTCTTTAGCGAGCGTACGCTAGCCTTCGTACGCTGCTGTTTAGCGAGCGTACGCTAGCCTTCGTACGCTGCTCTTTAGCGAGCGTACGCTAGCCTTCGTACGCTGCTATTTAGCGAGCGTACGCTAGCCTTCGTACGCTGCTCTTTAGTGAGCGTACGCTCACCTTAATATGCTGCCTGTTGGCAGTGTGTCTTGAGCGTACACTAACTTGAGCGTATGCGTGCCTTGGTACGCAGACCTGAGCGTACGCTAGCTTGAGCGTACGCTGACCAGTAGCTTGAGCGTGCCCTTGTGTACGCTGACCCTTGCGTACGCTTCCCATTGGAAGTGTATGGATCCTTTGGTACGCAGACCTGAGCGTACGCTAGCCTGAGCGTAGCCTGGCTTGAGCGTAGCCTGATTACCCTTGATCTTCTATAGCCCTGTATATTGATATTTTATTAGATATTTAACGTCCATTTTATATCCTTACGCCTTTTGTCCTGAACTTGATAATCATGGATTTGTTTAATATATTTGGAAATGATACCTGAGCATGACACGATAGTGACTCGTAGTGGTGCACTCCTAACATAATGACCTGACATGACCTGATAGTGGCCCGTCGTGGCGCACTCCTGACAAGTATACTTGACACGATAACCTGACATGTTATATCTTGATAAGCTGTTGCGACAGCTACCTGACATGACATGACTTGTATAATTAACCTGGACACCGTGGGTGATTGTGCTTGTATAAATAAACCAGTCCTGTCTTGCATCATGTCTAGGATGGGACTCCTGAGTACCACGGTCAGGAGTACCTATTGAAATGAACTAAGGACTAATAACTAGATTAATAAATTAGTTATGAAGAGATCTTCCAGCTACATGCAATCCCGTTACCTGGGCGCGCTTGGGATCTGTAGCCTGCCGTCGAGTAGGGCACATTTCCAGCACACTGTCATGTGTTGCACCCTTCAAGCTACTTAAGGGTACATGCGTTTCCTGGACGATGTACCCACCTGAATTCAACCCTAATCTCTCGACCTGGGTGACCTGGATGGTCTGCAGGGCTTGTGGCTGTGGAATAATCTCACTGCATCTTGTTAGTAATTAGGCTTGTGACAACCCTAGTTAGTTAAAGTATCAAGCCGTAGTTCTTGCTTGGCTGTGAAATGATTGGATGGAGTCTAACCAGTCTAGTCTTACCCTGATCCTGTTCCAGATTGCTGCACGACTTGAATGCCTATATTTATTTTTACCGATAAATGGTGAGAAACCAAGCTCCGTTCAGACAAAGGGTTACAACCCCGGTCCTTGTTTGGTTTACGGATTGTAACCTGGCTATCTGAATAGTTCTATGGTTATCTCGTCGTATATCATCCTGATATGTTTCTTTTTATTCCAGTCCTTATTTTATTTATATTTATATTCCTGTGCTGATTGCTGGTTTTAGTTCTTAAGTGAAGCCTCCTTTGTGGCACTTGCTCTTTCTGGGGCCTGACCCTGCTGGTTTTGTGTGGCCAGATTTCGGAGCAGCTCCAGAGGATCTACCGACTTCCCAGCCAGATGGTGGCCACTAGACGGAACCCTGGCAACGAGTGGGTTATTTTTGGCTCTCCCACTCTATTGTAAAAATATTCTTTTGAGGCGTTTAGCCGACGAGCACCTGTTTAGCTCGATTGCACTTTATTTACTGTCTGCCTACGGGCTGTAACATGATTAACAGATCCTAGGGTTGATCATGTATGACTAAACTCTTACTACTCCTAACATTTTGTAACGACTAGCTTCATGATCAGCTGAATATGTAATATTTGGGATGCCTTATTATTGTATATTTAATGATCATACATCTTGTAACATTTACTTACTTGCTTGTGATTGAGACACTAGGCTTGTTCATGACCATAGGAGACTGTTGGCTTGTAGTAAACCCTCATGTATCTAGACAGCCGTGACCGTATAGCGAGATGGAATCCATTTCATATATGTAGCTGGCTATGTCTGCCCCCCTCTCCAGTATTCTGGTTCTGGGGCGTGACATGGTTTAAGTGGTGGCCCATGCAGGTCTTGTAAATCAAGATATGTGAGGGTCTACCCAATAGATGTCTCAATCAGTATTCGTCCTTGATCCCTGTTCGTATCTTCTGAATCCCTGGATTCTTGTCCTGATCATATGCTTGTATCATTGCTCTGTCCTGGTCCTTCCTTATTGTTTCCTATGTCGTCTTCTTCAGCGGCATAGTACCTGACCCGGCCGATCAGCAAGGCGGAGTACCTCCCGCGGACCAGCAGCAACCTGGAGATCAAGCCCAGCATTCCGGAGTAGCCTCCAGAGTCGTACCTTCTGGCAGAGAGCTACCAGTCCAGCCAGTTCAACCTGTAGAACATGATAACGGCACTTTGGTAGGACTCGTCAGGACCTTGATAGCTTCGCAAGACCGGCGAGGAGATGCCTTGCACTAGGCAGTGATGGATGCTTTGACCCGGGGTGGTCATCAGGGTAACAGCGCTGCCAACTGCTTCAAGCGCTTGAACCCTCCATTCTTCGACGGTAGTGAAGATGCTATCGCGGCAGATGCATGGCTTCAGGACACAGAAGTGATTCTAGAAGCAGCCAGGATCCCAGAGAACGAGAAGGTGGCAGTTGTGCGCCTACAGCTATTAGATCTTGCCCGCAGTTGGTGGGCAGCGCAGGCCGTTGGATTAGCAGCCCCCATTGCTTGGGCAGTATTCCGGGAGAGATTCCAGACCAAGTATTTTGATACTGTAGCTCGGTACGATCTACAGACGAGGTTCACAAATCTGAAGCAAGGAGGCAGGACGGTCGACGGATATGCGGCCGAGTTTTCCAGACTCAGTCGGTTTGCTCCCACTTTGGTGGCAACCGAGTATGATAGAGCCCAGCGGTTCCAGCAGGGACTTCACCTGGAGATCTTGTTGGCAGTCGAGCAGTTTGAGCATCATACTTTTGATGCAGTCTTGAGAGCAGCCCGGAGGCATGAGTATACCTCCCAGAGGATTGTGGATAGGGCCGGGGGTCGGAAGAGATCTCACGGCCAGATGAATCAGTCTTCAGCACCAGCCCCGGCAGCCAGGGCCTTGACTATTGGGGCTCCGAGGCGAGCAGCCTCAGTGACGTCGGTTCAGCATTCAACTCCGACGCACCCTCAGCAGCAGCAGAAGCAGAAGCAATCTTCTGCAGTGGGTTGTTCTCATTGTGGGAAGCCAGGCCATGTGGTGGCAGAATGTCGCAGGGCACAGGGATTGTGTCTGGCTTGTGGAGCACCAGACCATAGGGTTGGATCCTGCCCGAATAGGGGTGGTTCATCATCGTCCAACCTTTCTAGCTCTTCGGTGAGAGGACCCGCACCGGTCCAGCAGCAGCAGCAGTATCCATTGCCGAGGCCCTTGCCGCCTCAGACCCAAGTGTTCCAGCAGCAGAACCCCCAGCAGTATGCACAAGTCCAAGTCCAGAGTCAGAATAGGCAGAGAGGATTTCAGCAGAGGGGACCAGCACCCCGAGGGCACGGTCAGGCTATGGTGATGACCGTGGAGGAAGGATTGGCACCAGGAGAGGTAGTGGTAGGTACTATTCTCGTCAACTCCTTTCCAGCTTCAGCTTTATTTGATTCTGGTGCATCGTATTCATTTATGTCTGCACGATTTGCGACACGGGTAGGACTGGAGCCCGAGTCATTATCAGTAAGGCTCAATATACTTACTGGTAACGGAC
Source organism: Iris pallida (assembly GCA_029216955.1). Lineage (NCBI taxonomy): Eukaryota > Viridiplantae > Streptophyta > Magnoliopsida > Asparagales > Iridaceae > Iris > Iris pallida. The sequence continues at coordinate 9,392,100 of JANAVB010015599.1, forward strand.
TTGTGGGTGTAGATAGAGTGTTTTTCTCGTGTCGGATCGTAGTTAGCGGTAGAGAATTCCCCGCTAGATTGATAGAGTTTCCGATGGCCTATTATGATGTGGTCTTAGGGATGGATTGGTTGAGGAACCAGTATGCTAGAATAGACTACCATATTGGTAGGGTTGTTTTTAGCATTCCAGGAGAGCCAGAGTTTTTTTTTCTCTCGAGGCGAGGTTGAGCCTTCTCCTCCGATATTACGGATGGCAGTAGCAGCAGTTCAGTTGCCCAGGATAGTGGATGAGTTTCCAGATGTTTTCCCAGAAGAACTTCCAGGTATGCCTCTGGAGCGGGAGATCGAGTTCACTATAGACTTGATTCCCGGGACAGCCCCAGTGTCAGAGAGAGTCTACAGGATGGCGCCGTCAGAGTTGGAGATATTGTACAAGATGATTGAAGAGCTCAGAACCAAGGGATTCATTCGTGCTAGTGGATCGCCTTGGGGAGCCCCGATGCTTTTTGTGAAAAAGAAGGATGGTACGTCCAGGTTATGTGTTGATTATCGTACCTTGAACTCAGTGACAATTAAGAACAGATACCCTCTTCCAAGGATAGATGACTTGTTTGATCAACTCAAGGGGACTTCAGTATTCTCGAAGATTGACTTGCGCTCAGGTTATCATCAGATCAGAGTCAGAGAGCAGGACATCCCAAAGACAGCTTTTAGATCAAGATATGGGCATTGGGAGTTCCTTGTTATGCCTTTTGGAGCAACCAATGCACCGGCAGTATTCATGGACCTCATGAATCGCATCTTCATGCCTTACTTGGATCAGTTTGTGATTGTATTCTTGGATGACATTCTGGTCTACAGTAAGAGTGAGGCGGAGCATGAGTAGCATCTTCGTGTGGTTCTTCAGACTCTCAGAGAGCACCAGTTATATGCCAAGTTCAGTAAATGCGAGTTCTGGCTCGATCGTATTTCGTACTTGGGTCATATCATCACCAAAGGAGGAGTAGAAGTGGATCCCCAGAAGATTGTGGCTATTGAGTCATGGCCAGTGCCCAGCACAGTTGCAGAGGTTCGTAGTTTTCTTAGATTGGCCGGCTACTACCGGCGGTTTGTTTCGGACTTTGCTCGGATTTCAGCGCCATTGACGTAGTTGACCCACAAGGATGCACAGTTTGCTTGGACAGCAGAGTGTCAGAGTTCTTTTGAGCAGTTGAAGCGAGGCCTGATAACAGCTCCTATTCTCACGCTTCCAGATGGAACCGGAGGATTTTCAGTGTATTGTGATGCTTCAGGCAGAGGTTTAGGATGTGTTCTGATGCAGCATGGAAAGGTAATAGCTTATGCGTCACGACAACTTTGTGATCATGAGAGGAATTACCCAACCCATGACTTGGAGCTGGCAGCAGTGGTGTTTGCACTTAAGTTGTGGAGGTACTACTTGTACGGAGATAGGGTAGAGATTTTCACCGACCACAAGAGCCTGAAGTATGTTTTTACCCAGAAGGATCTTAACATGCGTCAGAGGAGGTGGCTAGAGCTTCTTGTGGATTATGATGTCAGCTTGCAGTATCATCCTGGGAAGGCCAATGTCGTAGCAGATGCATTGAGCAGGAGAGCCGGAGCTTATTTCCTAACAGCGCAACCAGAGCTGCTAGCAGATCTTCAGAAGATGGGTATAGAAGTTGTTCTCCCTTCCAGTGTGGCATTGATGGCCAGCATGCAAGTTCAGTCTACTATAGTCGAGAGGATCCGGATGGCGCAGTCGGCAGATTCCAAGCTTCAGCGACTCAGAGCAGAGTGTGAAGCAGGACGAAGACCGGAGTTATGTATTCATGAGGATGGTACACTTAGGCATGGTAAGCGTCTTTGTGTACCCAGTGGAGATATCAGACAGGAGATCATGTCAGAGGTGCACAGTTCTCAGTATTACATCCATCCTGGCAGTACGAAGATGTACCGTGATATCCGTCAGCACTTCTGGTGGAATGGTATGAAGCGGGAGATAGCTCGGTTTGTCTCTCGGTGTTTTGTTTGCCAACAGGTTAAGGCCGAACATCAGAGACCGGCTGGACTTCTTCAGCCCTTACCGATTCCAGAGTGGAAGTGGGAGCATATGACCATGGATTTCGCGACTGGATTACCTAGATCCCCAGCTAGTAGAGATGCTATTTGGGTCATTGTGGATAGGCTTACCAAGGTAGCGCACTTTCTCCCGTTTAGACTTGGTCAGTCGACGGCTCAGCTAGCGGAGATGTACCTCAGGCAGATTGTCAGATTGCACGGAGTGCCAGTCAGTATCACCTCGGACCGAAATTCAAGATTTATGTCGCACTTTTGGCGTAGCTTGCAAGAGAGTTTGGGGACTCATCTCCAGTTCAGTTCAGCATATCACCCGCAGACAGATGGCCAGTCGGAGCGCACGATCTAGACTCTTGAAGACATGTTGCGGCATTACACATTGACTTCAGTGGTTCATGGGAAGATCATTTGCACCTGGTGGAATTCTCATAAAATAATAGTTTCCAGGCCAGTATCCAGATGGCACCGTTCGAGGCACTGTATGGCAGGAAGTACAGATCCCCGTTAGCCTGGGATGATGTTGGAGAGAGGCAGATGCTTGGTCCAGAAATGATTGCTCAGACCGTTGAAGTAGTCAGGCGAGTCAGAGATCACCTTCGAGTTGCCCAAGATCGCCAGCGCCATTGGGCCGATTCTCATCGGCGCCCTCTCGAGTTCTCGGTCGGCGATCATGTATTCCTGAGGATTTTGCCTAACCGTGGTGTCATTCGTTTCAACGTACGGGGCAAGCTTAGTCCTAGGTATATAGGACCGTTTGACATTCTGGAGCGAGTAGAAGATGTATCCTATCGTCTCGCTCTTCCACCGTTGCTAAGCGAGGTGCATGACGTGTTCTATGTATCCCAATTATGACGGTACATCCCAGACCCGAGCCACATCCTGGATTATTCAGAATTGGTTGTTGGTACCAACCTTTCGTATGAGGAGAGGCCCGTGTCTATATTGGACCGGAGAGAGAAGATCCTCAAGAACAAGACTATCAAGTTAGTCCGAGTTGCTTGGGGTCATCACTCTTTGGAGGAGTCAACGTGGGAGCGTGAGGATGATATCCGATCACGATATCCCGACTTGTTTGACTCGTGAGGTATAATGTCTTTCTTATGCCTCATGCCATCAATTCCTTGCTTGCATGATTGATTGATTGCCTAGTATAATTGCCTGTAAATAGTGTAGCTTGTTCTTGTCCCTTTAGCCTCTTAATTAAATTCCGAGGACGGAATTCTTTTAAGGTGTGTAGAGTTGTAATGCCTGTTGTTCGTATTACGTATTTGGAATACGTATACGTATTTTATCTTGTATTTGCATATCTCCTTGGTTTGGCTTGGCTTGTTTATTCTTGGTTGGGTTGGCTTGGTTCGGTTCGGTTTGTGTGGGTTTAGGTTTGGTTTTATATGGTGAACCCCCTACCTACCACCACCAACCCCTTTATTAATCCATTCCTTCATTCTCTCTCTTCATAACTCATCTTCTTTTTCCCCATTACTTCCTTCACCTACCAAAGAGAGGGAGAGAGAGGTCTAGGCAAGTGCAACTTGCTTCCACAAGAGAGCTCATTTTTATTTGTTCTATTATCTTCTTCCCATATTTCTAAGACATATTAGAACTTGTCATTTTCCATTTTGAGGCTTTAATTCTTGTAGATCTAGAGTTTGCTATTTTCGGATTTTTGGTGTTTTGATCTATCAAACTTGCTTGTTTTCAAGTTTTGATGGTTCCATGTTGTAGAGCATTTCATTCTACCCAATTTTGACCTTTGGAAAGTTGGATTCGGACTTATTTTGACCAAGATTTGGACAATTGAAGCTTAGATTCAACTTTAGAGCTCTTGCTGTTCTTGCCATTTGGAGAAGACAGTGAACAGTGAGCTAGGTTTTTAGCTTACGCCACTGAGCTGTACGTTGCTGTTTAGCGAGCGTACGCTAGCCTTCGTACGCTGCTCTTTAGCGAGCGTACGCTAGCCTTCGTACGCTGCTCTTTAGCGAGCGTACGCTAGCCTTCGTACGCTGCTGTTTAGCGAGCGTATGCTAGCCTTCGTACGCTGCTCTTTAGCGAGCGTATGCTAGCCTTCGTACGCTGCTCTTTAGCGAGCGTACGCTAGCCTTCGTACGCTGCTCTTTAGCGAGCGTACGCTAGCCTTCGTACGCTGCTCTTTAGTGAGCGTACGCTCACCTTAATACGCTTCCTGTTGGCAGTGTGTCTTGAGCGTACGCTAACTTGAGCGTACGCATGCCTTGGTACGCAGACCTGAGCGTACGCTAGCTTGAGCGTACGCTGACCAGTAGCTTGAGCGTGCCCTTGTGTACGCTGACCCTTGCATACGCTTCCCATTGGAAGTGTATGGATCCTTTGGTACGCAGACCTGAGCGTACGCTAGCCTGAGCGTAGCCTGGCTTGAGCGTAGCCTGATTACCCTTGATCTTCTATAGGCCTGTATATTGATATTTTATTAGATATTTAACGTCCATTTTATATCCTTACGCCTTTTGTCCTGAACTTGATAATCATGGATTTGTTTAATATGTTTGGAAATGATACCTGAGCATGACACGATAGTGACCCGTAGTGGTGCACTCCTGACATAATGACCTGACATGACCTGATAGTGGCCCGTCGTGGCGCACTCCTGATAAGTATACTTGACACGATAACCTGACATGTTATATCTTGATAAGCTGTTGCGACGGCTACCTGACATGACATGACTTGTATAATTAACCTGGACACCGTGGGTGATTGTGCTTGTATAAATAAACCAGTCCTGTCTTGCATCATGTCTAGGATGGGACTCCTGAGTACCACGGTCAGGAGTACCTATTGAAATGAACTAAGGACTAATAACTAGATTAATAAATTAGTCATGAAGAGATCTTCCAGCTACATGCAATCCCGTTACCTGGGCGCGCTTGGGATCTGTAGCCTGCCGTCGAGTAGGGCACATTTCCAGTACACTGTATTTGTTGCACCCTTCAAGCTACTTAAGGGTACATGCATTTCCTGGACGATGTACCCACCTGAATTCAACCCTAATCTCTCGACCTGGATGACCTGGATGGTCTGCAGGGCTTGTGGCTGTGGAATAATCTCACTGCATCTTGTTAGTAATTAGGCTTGTGACAACCCTAGTTAGTTAAAGTATCAAGCCGTAGTTCTTGCTTGGCCGTGAAATGATTGGATGGAGTCTAACCAGTCTAGTCTTACCCTGATCCTGTTCCAGATTGCTGCACGACTTGAATGCATGTATTTATTTTTACCGATAAATGGTGAGAAACCAAGCTCCGTTCAGACAAAGGGTTACAACCCCGGTCCTTGTTTGGTTTACGGGTTGTAACCTGGCTATCTGAATAGTTCCATGGTTATCTCGTCGTATATCATCCTGATATGTTTCCTTTTATTCCAGTCCTTATTTTATTTATATTTATATTCCTGTGCTGATTGCTGGTTTTAGTTCTTAAGTGAAGCCTCCTTTGTGGCACTTGCTCTTTCTGGGGCCTGACCTAGCTGGTTTTGTGTGGCCAGATTTCGGAGCAGCTCCAGAGGATCTACCAACTTTCCAGGCAGATGGTGGCCACTAGACGGAACCCTGGCAACGAGTGGGTTATTTTTGGCTCTCCCACTCTATTGTAAAAATATTCTTTTGAGGCGTTTAGCCGACGAGCACCTGTTTAGCTCGATTGCACTTTATTTACTGTCTGCCTACGGACTGTAACATGATTAACAGATCCTAGGGTTGATCATGTATGACTAAACTCTTGCTACTCCTAACATTTTGTAACGACTAGCTTTATGATCAGCTGAATAGGTAATATTTGGGACGCCTTATTATTGTATATTTAATGATCATACATCTTGTAACATTTACTTACTTGCTTGTGATTGAGACACTAGGCTTGTTCATGACCATAGGAGACTGTTGGCTTGTAGTAAACCCTCATGTATCTAGACAGCCGTGACCGTATAGCGAGATGGAATCCATTTCATATACGTAGCTGGCTATGTCTGCCCCCGCTCTCCAGTATTCTGGTTCTGGGGCGTGACAGCACGAGAAGTGGGTACGTTCAGCCTATGCAGTAGTATCGACGGTAGAACACTGTCCTAGGTCAATCATCTAACAATATAAGGTACCTGTACAGTGTATACACTTCGAATGGAGGTGACATAGCATAATACAGTCTCAATCACATCTAAGGTAGAATACGATAAGATAGATAGATATAAACGAATCCACTCAAGAGATACAATAGATAGAAGTCTAAGTGTCTATGATAACATCTCCACAAACATCCAGATAAAACAAACTCCCAATATATACAATAATGTATCAATGAGAAAGATAATGTAAGAGTCTAAGCTAGCAGTCTAAACCACTGGTGGCAGATCCTCTACTGCAAGTGGGTCCAAGTCACAAGTGTTGTCTATAGCTGCACCATAATAGGTAGACACCAGAGCCTCATCCTCGTCCTCTGTAATATTTTCAACAGGTCTAGTCAGGACAGGAGCGAGCACAATAAATCTCACACAACCCATAGCAGGTTAGGAAATATAAACGTGCAAAAGAGTATGATACATAAAAATTGAAAGAATGTACATGATGTAAATAGAGGGAACTGTAATGGAAATATCTACTATAAGTAGAGAACTATCAGTGACTAGTGATTTAGAGTACAAAGTCGAAATATGAACGGCTGGATTTGCACATGAATATACTAAAGAGGCGCACATGGTTATACTACTTTGGAATTGTTCACAAGACTATTAATACTCCCCCATACCCCAATCAATACACAAGGACCCAGACAAGTTATGTTATGCACATGATTTTCACATGAAAGCCCATAGATGGGTGTACATGAAGTATACATGAGGGCTCAGAACTGAGTGCACATGAATTCCACATGAAGGCCCATGAAGGGGTACACATGAAGTATAGGTTATAAATGAAATACATGAGAAACATGACCGAACATGAGAGAACATGAGAGTACACGAGCGTGCATGAACGAGCATGAAGCACATGAGAAACATGAATAACATGAGAGTGAAGAATAAATGATGTACATGAAACACACGACATGAAGTATCAGATGCTTCCGAGGGGGATAACATCTCATGTAGGGATCCATATAGTACCAATCCATGATAATATCGTGACAGCATCAAATAAGGTAATCTAGAGCAGGAATATAAATCTAAACAAGTTATGAAATGATCAGAGAATGTACTCGCCTGGTATCCTGAATATCTGAAGAGAATATACTGTCCGAGGAGTGGTGTCTGGCTCCTATAGTATAGTACAAGTCACTACATGTCTAAAATAGTAAAATTGACTGCTACAATGCATCTATATGATGTTTGGGGTCAATCTAGGCTAAAGTCAACCTTTGGTCAACTCTAGTCAACTACACTAGTCAAACTAGGTCAACTAGGTCAAGCCTAACCCAACAAGTCTCACTAAGCCTAACCATGTCTATCCTAGCATCCACACACAATACAAGGCCACACAAGTCATCAACACACATTTCATATATATATATATATATATATATATATATATATATATATATATATATATATATATATATATATATATTTTTATATATATATATATATATATATTTTTTTTTTTTTTTTATATATATATATATATATATATATATATATATATACATATATATTCAATGTATATAGGCATACATATATATTGAATATATATGTATATATATATATATATATATATATATATATATATATATATATATATATATATATATATATATATATATTTATATATATAGGAAGATCATGTATGGGCTATATGCCTACATATATATCTATATGTTAATCATACACACATATTAAATGTATACATATATTAGAAAGATAAAAGGATGTCACATGTATAGGTAAAATAGTGTGTGTGGCATACAATTTGTGTGTGTGTGAGTGTACTTATAAATAAGTGTCAACTAGTATATGTGAATACATTGGGTGAAATATGACAGGGCTATAGAGTGTTGTTCTCAGGAAATGGCATAGGTGTGTAACAGGAAAAATAAATCTATACAATATTGTGTGTGTAGGAAATCAGTGAACAAACTAACATGTGTGTGGTATGTGATACGGGATAGCTAACCTCAGCTAACAGTGCAATAAACATGTTCTCAGGAAATAATATTTCTCAGGAATTTCAAAGTACAATGGTAGTGTTCACAGATTTAGCTAACAGTGTATAACTTAGGGAATCTCAGTTTCTCAGGAATGTGATTTGTGTGTCAATAGCTATGAGAGAGTGATACATAGAAAATAGTGTACAAATATTCTCAGATTTTACCAGTTTTGTGTGTGTATGATTGAATGTGTACATAGCTATAGCTAATAGGGTGTCAATGGGATAATAGTAGGGTGTGATAGTGTCAATGACAGTTAGTTAGATAGGGTGTTAAACTCAGGAAATCAGTGTGTGTTTACACGACTGAAATCAGTGTAACATAAATCTCAGTTTTGGCATTGACAGTTTTCATATAACAGTGCACACATTCAAACCCATTTCGGAAACCCAATTCTTAAACACCCATTATAAACCAACATTTCAGTAATCTAATACATATGTAAATGAATTAACATGGTAATTAAACATCAATAATTCAGTTAAGAGTATAACTAAAACTTCAGAAATTAGAATCGAGAAAACTGTGTATCAGGAATTGGGGAACTGCTAATATAAAAACTAAATTACAGTTAAGAACCCAAACTATTGGTTGGTAAACACTCATGTATATGCCAGTATATCCCTCGAATCGACTCGTGTCCTGGGGAAGCAGGACACGATATGTACCAGCTCACGAATACTCACAGACACGCGCACATAGCGCAGCGTCGTACGGTGAGTCCAAGGACTCGTGCACCCGACACAAGCCACGTGGAGACACGTGGTCGTGCACACGTATAGCCCACATGTAGGGTAACACGATCGACACCCTGTCTTGTGTCCAAAACATGCATCGTGTCGTATCCAGCCACGTATCAGTGGCCAAAATGTGTGTGTGCAGCACAGTGCGTGCGACTAGTGCGAGAAGGAGAACTACTCGAATACTAAACCACTCGAGCCCAGATTTTGGGAGACCAATGTCAGACATTGCCCTGACATTATCCCCAAAAATCTCGTATCCCCGTGTCCTGAGTGAAGAGAACTCAGTGTCGGGCAGCAGGACAGTGTCCCGCGGCCTGTGCAGCGTGTTCGTGTCCTCGTATGGACATGATACGCCTCCAAATCCACAAATCATGGACACGAATCTAAAAGAAAACCCTAGATCTAGAAATCTAATCAAAAACATTTTCAAAAACAGCAAAAAGAGTTGGTTGTGGCATTTCAACAAAACCCTAGACTAGGGAATTGATACGTGTCCGATACAGACACGAAACCTAATGCGATGGACACCAAACTTTCACTATAGCTAGGGACACCTAGATCTAGGCTACCATGCAATAAAAACAGAATTAAAATGGAATTAGAAGGGTTTACCTATAGATTGCAAGGATCAAGAAAAAGCCCAAAATTATACGGTTCCCGTTGATATCCAAATCCTCCAAATTGCTCTAAAACTGAAATTACTCCTCATGAACAGCAAGTAGAGGTTGATTAGAATAACATGCAAAAGATTTGTGTCAAAAAGGATTAGAAATGGATTTAATAGGAATTTAGGAAGTTGGGGATTTACCTTTCCTTCTAAAAAGTTGGTTGAGCACAAAAGAGGCAAGAACAAGAAAAGGGAGTTATAAATAGGGGGAATTTCTAGGTGTGGCCGGCCATGTGCGGGCTTATCTAGGGTTAGGATTTCAAGTTATGGGCCATGGGCTAAGTTCACAAGTCATGGAATTAAAAATCACAAGTCATGAGTCATGATCATATTCTTAATTTCTTCTATTACAAGTTAGTTTCTAAATTAATAAATGAGGTTGACTTAAGTTAGGCTAGGGTCACACCATTGCCTACTAAGTCGCCTTAGCTAGGGTTAGCTTCTAGGTCAGTCTACAAAGTCTCAATTAGCTAAAGTCAAAACAAGAAATCACTAATTTAATAACTCAAATAAAATTCAAAAATTTCACAAATGACCAAAATACCCTCAGACTAAAATATGGTAGAGACAAATCTACCCTCCTTAAAATAATTTCGTCCTCGAAATTAAAAGGTGAAACTAACTGATAAGAAGGATATACAATCATGCCTCAAGGTCCAAAAAGATACGGGTATCACTCGCGCATCTCATCCTCCTGCTCCCAGGTAGACTCTCCTGGAGAATGATGCCTCCATATGACGCGAACCAAGGGTATCACCTGGTCTCTCAGTACCTTCTCTCGGCGATCCAGAATCTCAACAGGCTGCTATGGATAACTGAGAGTAGGTCCCACTTCAATCTTCGAATGATCAAGTACATGGCTAGGGTCAGCCACATACCATCTCAACTGTGATACGTGGAATACGTTATGGACACCCACTAGTGCAGGTGGCAAGTCTAGCCTGTATGCCATGTCACTGACTCTCCCGCTGATCACGGAAGGTCCGATGAAGCGCGGGGTAAGCTTCCCACCTCCACCAAAACATATGGTACCACGAGTTGGAGATATCCTCAGAAAAACCATGTCTCCAACCTAATCATAAATAAGGTCTCCAATTACTAAATAATCAAACATGATCAAACACAACAACAACCTGCTTCTAAGCCTATCTCCAGTCAAACTAAGTCAAACATAGTCAATAGTCAACAACTAGTTAATTTGTCAATATCCAATCATTTGGTCAACAACTGGTCAACTTTTTAGGATTTTACCTATGCTAGCTATCTAGGTGTTGGCAACTAGAAATTAGCAAAAAGAAAAACTCTATAATAGACTAACTCTTAACTTTCCAAATCCTATCAAGTCACCCATAACTAAATACCTATATTCTAAGCACACAAATCCCACATGCCACATATACATAAGCTCAAGAACAACAACCCATTACATATATCCTAAGTATATCATTTATATATATACATATAACTGATCATCAAAGGGTTAAAGTAGACTAACTTATAAGGGACTGGACAATGCTTAGAAATTAGGCTAAGGATGAATGATCTGAAACATCAATGTAGGCAAAAGGGAATGATGCTAAGGAGACTGTATTTATAAACAAAAGACGGGACATTAGGGTCCACTTGTAAAGTTAAAGTGAAAGTAAACCTACATGGTGACTGAATCATGCCTTTAGATCAACCTGGCCTTTCCTCTCTATCTGGACTGAACTAACTACATGCAGGACAGTGGTCTAAAAGAAGTAAACCAAACTGGTGTACAGGGAATGCAATAGGCAGTATTCTGCAAATGAGTGCAGGCTACATACCAAATCAAAATACATTATATATATATGCTTTACCCTCATCACCTCAACTCTACTCAAAGTCTAATAACAACAACTCCCTACCACATGCCTATCACTCCAAAGAAGGGGTCAGATATTGTCGGGTGTGTTGGGATAGAACAGTAGTGTAGCATGGCTGCACATGAAGATGCAGAACAATCACATGTAGGACAATGATATGTAGGACACCTACATATGGAAAATTGAACCAATGCCCAAGTAGAGGCTTTTGGAAGACTGAACCATCTCTGAAAGGGAAAGGATTGGACATGTATCTGGACAGATGGGCTAAACAGGTATCATCTGTATCTAAGAGTGTAAGAGGGATAGAACAATGATCAAGGGAGAACTCTTATTAACAACCCACATTATATCCTCAATGTATACTACTGTCCTAACTGGACTGAACAACCATGCCCAAGAAAAAGTTTAAACTCCACTGTAGGGTAGGTACTGCAGGTTATACTGAAGGGTATTGCAAGGCTATCAAGTAAGGTAAATAATAAAAGATGCAGTATGACACCATGTACAGAAAGTAAGGATGAGTGCAGACCTCTAATATGCATGATACTAACTCTCCATATATGCAGAATATGGTAAGGGATTGATGGTTATATTGGTGAATCAATAATTGAGGTCTGAACAATGGTCCAGTGAAATCTATGATGCAATATGGTAGGTAATGAAATGTTGAGTGCAGTGAACAACTTGTACAAGTCTGAACTAAGGGGACAAGGTATCTAGTGAAGGGTCTGCACACTGCCTATAAAGGTTGATCAAACATTACTTAACTCAACATAAGAGAACTTAACTAAAATAGAAAACTGGACCAAATATAGGCTAAACAACATGTCAATACCCTATACAACAAGGACCTATAGATACCAACCAAGCCATATCCATATGTCAATATCATCTGTATCTATCTATATACATAGACCTCTCAGTCTTAGGTGAAACTACAACTATACTCAAGGGCAGGCTCTAGTCATGGGTGCCTTACTGGAAAGGATAAGGAAAAATAATAATAATTATCAAGGCTGTAAGACAGTCTAACATCCTATATGGAAACTGGTAGGTATTATAAATAACAGGGGAATCATCCACAATGGGTTATTATTCTAATACCAATGCTAACTATCACCTCTAGGGTACAGACACTCTACAAGTTATCATATCATTATACTATGAAAGAATTACATAAGAATAAGCTCTATAAAACTAAAATATCCCTACTTCTAAGTTATTTGATGGTGAAATATAATTTTATAACAACAGAAGGGTATGATAGAGATGATATGTTTAAGAATCTTCTCAAGATACAATCTGATAATCATATGCGTCTGTCCAACATCATGTTACTCAGAGTTCTCGCCATGCCAGTAAGCAAGGCTGCGATAAATGATAGATTCCATAACTGGGATATCCACCTCTATAATCATGTCATCTGGAATTCTTGCTATGTCGACTATTATAGCTGCAAGAAATTCTAAATCTCATAACCAAGATACGTACATCCGAAATCAAGTCTCTATGTTTCCGCCACGCCAGCTAATATAGCTGTGATAAACTACAGGTTCCATAATCAAGTAGACGTTTTACCATCCCTGTTATTCACGTCAACATATGTTATCAGAAAATATCGTAACTCAGGCCATAAAAATTCATCTCGAAAGGAAAATCAAAATCAACAATGATCCATCAAAAATCAAATTCAATAATTAAGGAGTAAGAGCAAACAAAACAAGGGAAAGGATTTCAAATTGAAGTTTAAATAAGATTCTCAAGTGTCATCCCAGAAATCTCTCAAGGAATCCTAACTGTGATTGAGTACCTTCAAAAAATATATCCTAATCCTACTACAGGCTGTAGTGATACTCTAGCTCAAATACCACTACATAAACTCGACCTGCATGGGCCACCACTATAAATGTATCACAACCCGTACCCTAAAGTAAGGGGCACGAGAAGTGGGTACGTCCAGCCTACGCCGTAGTATCGATGGTAAAACGATGTCCTAGGTCAATCATCTAACAACATAAGATACCTGTACAGTTTATACACTCCGAATGGAGGTGACATAGAAGAATACAGTCTCAATCACATCTAAGGTAGAATACGATAAGATAGATAGATATAAATGAATCCACACAAGATATACAATAGATAGAAGTCTAAGTGTCTATGATAACATCACCACAAACATCCAGATAAAACAAACTCCCAATATATACAATAATGTATCAATGAGAAAGATAAGGTAAGAGTCTAAGCTAGCAGTCTAAACCACTGGTGGCAGATCCACTACTACAAGTGGGTCCAAGTCACAAGTGTTGTCTATAGCTGCACCATAATAGGTAGACATCGGAGCCTCATCCTCGTCCTCTATAATATTTTTAACAGGTCTAGTCAGGACAGGAGCGAGCATAATACATCTCACACATATCATAGCAGATTAGAAAATATAAACGTACAAAAGAGTACGATATATAAAAACTGAAAGAATGTACATGATGTAAATAGAGAGAACTGTAATGGAAATATCTACTATAAGTAGAGAACTATCAGTGACTTGTGATTTAGAGTACAAAGTTGACATGTGAACGGCTGAATTTGCACATGAATATACTAAAGAGGCGCACATGGTTATACTACTTTGGAATTATTCACATGACTATTTATACTCCCCCATACCCCAAGGAATACACAAGAATCCAGACAAGTTATGTTAGGCACATGATTTTTACATGAAAGCCCATAGATGGGTGTACATGAACTATACATGAGGGCTTAGAACTGAATGCACATGAATTCCACATAAAAGCCTATGAAGGGGTACACATGAAGTATAGGTTATACATGAAATACATAAAAAACATGACCGAACATGAGAGCACATGAGAGTAAACGAACGTACATGAACGAGCATGAAGCACATGAAAAACATGAATAACATGAGAGCGAGGAATACATGATGTACATGAAACACACGACATGAAGTATCCGATGCTTCCGAGGGGGATAACATCTCATGTAGGGATCCATATAGTACCAATCCATGATAATATCGTGACATCATCAAATAAGGTAATCTAGAGCAGGAATATAATCCTAAGCAAGTTATAAAATAATCAGAAAATGTACTCGCCTGGTATCCTGAATATCTAAAGAAAATATACTGTCCGAGGAGTGGTGTCTGGCTCCTATAGAATAGTACAAGTCACTATATGTCTAAAATAGTAAAATAGACTGCTACACTGCATCTACATGATGTTTGGGGTCAATCTAGGCTAAAGTCAACCTTTGGTCAACTCTAGTCAACTACACTAGTCAAACTAGGTCAACTAGGTCAAGCCAAACCCAACAAGTCTCACTAAGCCTAACCATGTCTATCCTAGCATCCACACACAATACAAGGCCACACAAGTCATCAACACACATTTCATATATATATATATGTACATATATATTCAATGTATATAGGCATATATATATATATATATATATATATATATATATATATATATATATATAGGCAGATCATGTATGGGCTATATGCCTACATACATATATATCCACATGTTAATCATACATACATATTACATGTATACATATATTAGAAAGATAAAAGGTTGTCACATGTATAGGTAAAATAGTGTGTGTGGCATACAATTTGTGTGTGTGTGTGAGTGTACTTGTAAATAAGTGTCAAGTAGTGTGTGTGAATACATTGGGTGATATATATATATATATATATATATATATATATATATATATATATATATATATATATATATGTAGGCAGATCATGTATGGGCTATATGCCTACATACATATATATCTACATGTTAATCATACATACATATTACATGTATACATATATTAGAAAGATAAAAGGTTGTCACATGTATAGGTAAAATAGTGTGTGTGGCATACAATTTGTGTGTGTGTGAGTGTACTTGTAAATAAGTGTCAAGTAGTGTGTGTGAATACATTGGGTGAAATGTGACAGGGCTATAGGGTGCTGTTCTCAGGAAATGGCATAGGTGTGCAACAGGAAAAATGAATCTATGCAATATAATGTGTGTAGGAAATTAGTGAACAAACTAACATGTGTGTGGTATGTGATAGGGGATAGCTAACCTCAGCTAATAGTGCAATGCACATGTTCTCAGGAAATAAAATTTCTTAGGAATTTTAAAGTACAATTGCAGTGTTCACAGATTTAGCTAACAGTGTATAACTTAGGGAATCTCAGTTTCTCAGGAATGTGATTTGTGTTTCAATAGCTATGAGAGAGTGATACATAGAAAATAGTGTGCACATATTCTCAGATTTTACCAGTTTTGTGTGTGTGTGATTGAATGTGTACATAGCTATAGCTAATAGGGTGTCAATGGGATCACAGTAGGGTGTGATAGTGTCAATGATTGTTAGTTAGATAGGGTGTTAAACTCAAGAAATCAGTGTGTGTTTCAGGACTGAAATCAGTGTAACAATGCACACATTCAAACCCATTTCATTTAACACTTTTCATATAACAGTGCACACATTCAAACCCATTTCGAAAACCTAATTCTCAAACACCCATTATAAACCAACATTTTAGTAATCTAATACATATGTAAATGAATTAACATGGTAATTAAACATCAATAATTCAGTTAAGAGTATAACTAAAACTTCAAAAATTAGTCGGGAAAACTGTGTATCAGGAATTGGGGAACTGCTAATATGAAAACTAAATTACAGTTAAGAACCCAAACTGTTGGTTGGTAAACACTCGTGTATATACCAGTTTGTCCCTCGGATCGACTCGTGTCCTGGGGAAGCAGGACACGACATGTCCCAGCTCACGAACACTCATAGGCCACGTGGAGACACGATACAGGCCACGTGGAGACACGTGGTCGTACACACATGCAGCCCACGTATAGGGCTACACGGTCGACACCCTGTCTTGTGTCCAAAACATGCATCGTGTCGTGTCCAGCCACATATCAGTGGCCAAAATGAGTATGTGCAGCACAGTGTGTACGACCAGTGCGATGAGGAGAACTCCTCGAATACTGAACCACTCGAGCCCAGATTTTGGGAGACCAATTTTAGACATTGCCCTGACATTCTCTCCAAAAATCTCGTGTCCCCGTGTCCTGAGTGAAGAGAACTCAGTATCGAGCAGCTGGACAGTGTACCGTGACCTGTGCAGCATGTTCGTGTCCTCGTGTGGATACGACATGACTCCAAATCCATAAATCATGGACACGAATCTAAAAGAAAACCCTAGATCTAGAAATCCAATCAAAAACATTTTCAAAAAAATAGCAAAAAGAGTTGGTTGTAGCATTTCAACAAAGCCGTAGACTAGGGAATTGATACGTGTCCGATACAGACACGAAACCTAATGCGATGGACACCAAACTTTCACTATAGCTAGGGACATCTAGATCTAGGCTACCATGCAATAAAAATAGAATTAAAATAGAATTAGAAGGGTTTACCTATAGATTGCATGGATCAAGAAAAAGCCCCAAATCAAACGGTTCCCGTTGCTATCCAAATCCTCCAAATTGCTCTAAAACTAAAATTACTCCTCATGAACAGCATGTAGAGGTTGATTATAATCATATGCAAAATATTTTGGTCAAAAAGGATTAGAAATAGATTTAATAGGATTTTGGGAAGTTGGGGATTTACCTTTCCTTCTAAAAAGTTGGTTGAGCACAAAAAAGGCAAGAACAAGAAAATGGGGTTATTAATAGGGGGAATTCCTAGATGTGGCCGGCCATGCGTGGGCTTAGCTAGGGTTAGGGTTTCAAGTTATGGACCATGGGCTAAGTTCACAAGTCATGGAATATTAAAAATCATAAGTCATGAGTCATGATCCTATTCTTAATTTCTCCTATTACAAATTAGATTCTAAATGACTAAATAAGGTTGACTTAAGTTAGGCTAGGGTCACACCATTGCCTACTAAGTCACCATAGCTAGGGTTATCTTCTAGGTCAGTCTAGAAAGTCTCAATTAGCTAAAGTCAAAACTAGAAATCACCAATTCAATAAATCAAATAAAATTCAAAAATTTCACAAATGACCAAAATACCCTCAAGCTAAAATGTGGTAGTGACATTCAAAGATGGCTATCATTATGAACTGAATTCATTTAGTTCTAAATAGAAAGAAAACTCTAAAGCATGCCTACCTTGACAATCAGAGTAGGTTTAGACGATTGGGTTCGTCTCGTCCACTTAGCAAATGTGCTAACCCCTCCCCAACTCCCCAGGTGCTGCGGGAGCTCTAAACTGAAGCTGAAGTGCGGAGAGGCATTTTAAAGCTCTTCATATTCTGAAGTATTTTGAAGCCAATTCATCGAAGGCTTATGTATAAAGGGACAAATATATGGAACGACAAGTATTAGTTCAGGTAGCTTGTCGAGTATATTTCTTTTGTTTCAATCAATGTAGCCACAACGGCATCTAATGTAATTAGGACTTGTACTTTGTTGTAAGCTATGAATGAAAAAGCATATTTCTATCTTCATAAACTGCATGTTCAATTCTGATATGATTTGTGAAGTTTCAACTTGGTGTTTTAATATAATAATCAAATGTATCGTTCTTGCCTTGTACGAATGAAATTCTAGACTCGTACAGCATCATGCCTTAGCGAGGACGATCGATTCGGCATAATACTACCGGGGACGAACAGTTTGTCGACTCGGGGCATGACAATTCTTGACTGAAACATGTTGACCTTGATTATCACTTCATTTGGGAACATGTTCAAGGAGGTTTTCATCGAGTTATCCATGTTTTCTCTACTGATCAGCTAGTTGATGCATCACCAAATCTCTTTTCTGCTCTTGCTTCTAACAATGGCGAACAAGATTGAAATCATCTTACAGTGCTCCATCTTGCGGGGAAATGATAAAGATATATGTACATAAATGTCAATATCTAGGATTTTATTATATTGTAATCAATAGGATCCTGATTTGGATTATTGTCTAACTGTAGGAGATTTATAGGAGACTAATTACCTACTATGGATTGGTAGTTACCTAGTCAAGATGTTTGATTGTAGGAGATCAATTACCTACTATAGTGTAACTCTTCAGTCCGAAAATATGAGGACTAGGATTACGTTTATATGCCAGCTACGTATTGAAAGGACTCCAGTCCAGCTCGAGTACGTATAAGCTGTCTACGTTGGGTAGTTATATCTATATATCATTATGATAATTCTCTATCTCAATTCACTAAAGATAAATCCGTCGTAAGACCAAGTGCACTAATGTTTATTAGGCATTAACACACCAGATCCTACAAACAACCAAGAATAGTCATTGTATAATAAAGTTGATCAGAATATATTACAATCGTTTGAACAAGCTCATAGAGAATAATAAAGCTTGCAAAACTAGGTTATACAGTAGCATGGTCAAAGTAAAATAAAAATATAATATTGGACGAATATGAAAAGGTATGAACTAAATATATACATGAAATCATGGAGATACAATCATCAATTCTACATCTAATCTACAAACGAGTTCAGCAAAACCTGAAGAGATCACCAGGTCCTCAGGGGACTAGCAAGATATATATAAACATGTCAAATGTAACAGTATAAATATGCTTGAAGAATAAAAAGATAATCATGAAGGATCAACTAAGGCATAATGGACTAAGACACCAAGATCTAAGACACAAGGACCCTAAGACACTGGCATGCCATACTAGAAATGGCTAACAGGTCACTCATATAGACTATAGTTAAGACAAGCACTTCTAATCTATAGTATATCAACCGTAGTCATGGAAGCACTCATAATCGAGATTATAGCCATTCCTAGTATCAAGGTCAAATAATCCTATAGACCGTAGTCAAGGTAAGAACTCACAATCTATAGAATGTCACAAGTAAAGTCATATTCAAGTCAAGTCACGTCAAGTCAAGTCAAGAAAATAGTAGTGTAGTACTCGACAACTATATCATGGGACACATATGAATACGAAAGTAATATAACAGATAATGAATATATAACAGGAATTAAAAATGTGCATGTAACAAAAAGTATGATAAAGTAGAACTAGAAACAAGATATAACGAAACTAAAGACAAGATAAACAACATGAATATAAAAGTATGAGGGAAAGGAACAACGCAATATAAAGCACATGCATATAAAATATACTGTACGAGTGGCAAGATATACTTGTCTGGCAGTTGTGCGTAGAACTAATAATATCCAATCACTCACTGAGCCACAAAATTCAAACTCCAGCTAACGTCTCCGGATGCTAAAACAGACTTTATCAACGTTCTCGACATAAGAAAAATAATTAGATTTGACTATCCATAAGTCCAATTCTGGACACAGGAGAAAAGCGATAATTTTGGCTCAAAATAGCATGACCCACTTTGTACCGAAAAGCGTACCAGAATATATGATCTCTAAAGTTAACAAATTATATACCTACGAGTCTAGTTTTTTGAAACAAACTCAACCGTATGTCCAAACCTGGATTTTGGTGAGCTATGCACAAAATCGTCTGTTGAATCAGATCTTGGGCCCGCTAAAACGGCGATTTGGTCAATTGTCTCAGATTTAGACCAAACTTAGCTCACAGGACCAAAAAAATGGTACGAGTTCACTGGCACAAGTTTTATCACGATGTGACGACCGAACACGAAGTAATTAGGATTTTTGCAAAGGATCCTTATACGGTGTACCTCGACCAATACGTCTCAAATTTGTCGTTCATACGCAACTAATTCGAGTTCCATCAAGTCCACACGTTCGCAACATCCATACGCACCTTTCGATACTTTTTGGTTGCGACGATGTCATCCGATTTGTCGAGATGCACGTCGTATTGGTAAATTTTTCTAAAAATTCTCTATTTTGAACACTATTTTTCTCAGTTTTGGAAATCTGATTTCTCAACATACTGTCGATGAAATCCTAATCTACAAAAGGGTTGCAAAGCCCTATAGGTTGTCTAAAACTATCTTTAATTATTTTTCTAAAATTTGTGATATCTTGGTCGCAAATCGACTTCAAATAAGGAGTTTCGGGACTGTTTCTAATATACAAAAATCGAGTTTTTTCTCGATTTTGGAGCTCGATTTGTATGTCGTACGTCATGTATTAATGAAAACTACCGATTGGGATTTGAAGTTGGTTAGTTTTTTATCATACCTGAAAATTATTACATGAAACGGTGGAGCGACGAGGGAGATATGGCAGTGCTAAGTTGCTATAATTTATGTCATTGCTGCTATGATTTTGTTGTGCTGTCCGTCAACGCTGGCCGCTCTGGCCGACCGACGGCAGCTCCGTGGTGGTACGAGAAAGTTTGGGGGATGTTAGCCCAATGATTGTATTATGTTTTTGAATATGGCTAATCAGTTAAGTTTAACATAATAATGTCACTAATATTCATGTAATCACTATCATGTTACTACTTAAACTTACCATTGTCCTACTTTTTATTAAATTTATTATACTTTTATATAGTTTTGTTCGTCTAACATGTACTTGTAGACATGTAGCAAGCATGATCAAGCCTGATCAAACCAGGACATGTGCAATAAAGAATTAATTATGGGCCAAAGACGGTGTTATATAAGATGATTTCTCTGAATCATCCAACGACCTATCCAGGGCCTCGCACTTGGGGGTTCGGGGGCAGCGCCCTCAGGACAGGGGTCGACGGGGTAGCACCCCCCGTCGTGGTTCGGGGACGAAGTCCCTGAAAGGTATTCAGATTTTCATATCTGTTTATCTTTGGACAACTGCCGTCAAGGAAAAAGACGTCTAAAATCTGGCCAAATCTCAAGGAAAAGGGCATCATCAAAATGCTATGGGTTTTATATTTATATCTGTATTTGATCTTTATTTGAGTCTAAGCAATTTGTATATCGGGTTGATTTGGCACTTCGCTTAGCTTTTCATATATACTCCACCAAAAAGCCTACATAAAGCCTATATCAATCATGTTCATTCTGTCCATAAAAAGTCCACACAAAAAGCCCACTCAAAAACAGCCCAACCTATCTTGAATACAGGGCAACCGAACTCGGACCGAGTTCTACCCGAACTCGGATCGAGTTATGCCCAAACTCGGACTGAGTTCTACCCAAACTCGGACCGAACTCGGTCCCCTTTACCAGTATTCCACTGAATCGGATCACCCTGTTGAATTAGCTCCAACGTTTAAATTTATGAACGTTAGGCAACCAAACTTTGCCCGAGTTCGATCCCCCAGAACCTTATAAATAGAAAAGAATTTTTCCATTCATTTCAATTCATCTCATTCTCTTCTTTTCTATTCCTTAAGTATTATCAGAGCTACTTAACCTTTCTATCTAAGCCTTTACAACTCCAAGCCAAGCAAGTGCTAGTTCGGTTCGATCGAGAAGTTGGTCCGAGTTGTAAAGAAGGTTTGAGAACACAAGTTTGTTTTCATCCCGTTGTTGAAGTCAGCAAGTCCTTCGGATTAAAGGCTTGCAGGTGTGAAGTAGTGCTCATTGGATAAAAAGCACGTATTGCAAGGAGCTGCAAGCACTTCAGATCTAAAGCTTATGTTTCACTACATAGTGGATTCAACATCGATGTAAAGTACTCGAGACTGGACTAGTCCTCTCAGAGGAAAACCAGTACAAACCTTGGTTTTTGCGTTTGCTTTTCTAAACTTATTTACTTTACACATTTACTTATATATTGCTTGCTTCATATTTATTTGATTACTACTTATAATATTTTTATTTGGTGATTATTATTCCGCTGCACTTACGCACTCTATTAACACCCTAGAGGTTCTCAACATTCCTTAGGGGGGTTGTCGGGGATAGGTGGTGCATTGGCTTAGGGTTTGCTCTCCCTCTCCGTCTCTCGATACATATTTAAGGGGGGGGGGGGGGGTCGGGCCTATTAGATTATTGTCCCCGCAAGGGCAAGGGAACATATATATATATATATATATATATATATATATATATATATATATATATATATATATATAGGTGCATTGGCTTAGGGTTTGCTATCCCTCTCCGTCTCTCGATACATATTTTAGGGGGGGGGGGGGGGGGGGGGGGGGGGGGGTCGGGCCTATTAGATTACTGTCCCCTCAAGGGAACATATATATATATATATATATATATATATATATATATATATATATATATATATATATATATAGAACAATATATTTATGCGCACACTTTAGGTAAATACAAGAAATATTTATAAAATATTCTAAAATGTAACCATGCTTGTACCATAAATTCTACTTCTAAAATATATATTAAATATAACCATTCTTTATAAAATAATCATTGGGCCATTAAAGTAAATTATGAATATATATATATATATATATATATATATATATATATATATATATATATATATATATATATATATATATATATATATATATATATATATATATATATATAATGTGTCTACTTGGACGCCTTTAGACACACATATGACTACATAGGTTTAGATTTAGTTCGGGTCAAGTCCATGCTAGTTTGGTACAACCGGGTCTCCTAAAATGCATAGTCTTAATAATTAATTAATTATTTATGGAGGTCAAGTCACAACTTTGACTTATTTTTCTAGTATGAACACACATATGGCTCGGCCTGCCCTAGGTTAGGGTCCAAATATATTTTTTAGTTAAATCGAACACGAAAAGTTAACCAATGAGTCTTTTGTGCCATTCGTAAATAAATAGCACAAAGGAACTCGATTGAGTGGCACACCCTTAGTACGTGTGTCGTGGGCTCAAAATGGGTCAAAACTATATGTTGGTTCAAATTGTTTTGATCGATGCCGGGTCCCGAACTCTAGTTGGAAGTTAGGTCTAGGATTACGGTAAACGGTAAAATAGTCTAAATTGATCTGAAGTTGTGCGGAGTCACAAGAATGTTAGGGAATAAGTTTGAATGGGATATGATATATCAACTTGAAGGTAAACATGTTTGCTTCAAAACTCATGAATGACGTTTTGAAAGATTGGCATTTCCTGTGCTCCAAAAATTAAAACTACAGAAAAGTACATTTATAGTCATAATTAAAGAAAAACATATAATTTAATAAATATAAATCATATAAAATAAAAAGAAATTCCAAAAATTAGGATGCTTACATATAGATCGATAATTATCTATTCAAGATTGGTTGTATTGTATATATTCAGTTTATTCAACATAATGAATGTGCCATAATTCTCCAATGTTACTTTCTCTCTCAAATCTTCATAAACCTCATATTGAAAGAAAATGGATATGTCCTAAATTTGAACCAATTTGACTTTGGATAGGATCAAACCTCTACATTAATTGACCTCATAGTATTTCACGATGACAAGATATCTTTAGAAGATAATAAGAGCATCTCCAAACCTATTGTGAGTTTGGAAAAAAGTTGTTGCCACATAGGAATGACAAGGTTTCATTTAAAAAGTCATTATCCAATGCAAATGTATAAATTTTGAAGGTGACATGGCAAAGACATTGTGAAGTTAGTTGTCTAGTTATAGATAATGCACCTGAAAATGATGAGTTTACCTCCACAACATCAATTATGAATAAAAATATTTATAAAAAAGAATGAAGGAAAGAAGTTGTCTTAAGTTAAAAAAAAAAAGTTTTATTGTCGTTTCAATACTTTTGCATTAGAGAAACTACCTCATTATCTTTTGTGAATATAATCTTGCTGCCTATGAAAGACATTGTCTTGTATCTTATGCCACATAAGAATCACAAACACATAACAAGACAATAGGGTTGGAGATGCTCTAAAGGTTTCGGTAGACCGCTTGACATGGACACAATCCTCTTCTTCAATCATCCAAAAGTTTGCAATTTGTAATTAATGGCACAACAAATTATAGTATATACTAGTGTCTGGATGACTTTTTGAAGTTGTAGAGGACTTCACTACTTCGTAGTACAAGACCCTTGTATATATCTTCTACTATATAATGAGGCTTCAAAACGGCTCAAAAGTGAGCCGTCTATGCCGTAATTATATCATGGTCCGTTTTATCTAAAATAAATAAATTATGTAAAACATTGTTGGAAAAAAAAAAATTTGTTATATATATTCAACATGGAGAATCAAACTCAACCAAATAAGAAGAATACCTCCCACCTTAACCACATGAGTTAGAAGAGATATTTGATTGTAGTTGGATACTATTCTTATTATACGTATTGTACGTGCAAAGGACGTACATTTACTAGTTCAAAATAGAAAAGACGGATCCGTATCTCTTTTATATGTATGATATGATCACAATCATCAAGGGAACCAAGGCTATTTCTCAACACTGTAGATAATACTCATATTGAACATTTGGCTAGCATACTTGTTTTCTGGTCCTCCTGGAAGGAATTAATAAATCCTTAAATTTGATAGTCAGATCTAACCAGCACATGTATGTTGATCACCAAGTCAATACAAAATTGAAACCTAACCTCCTCTCGAGCCTCGAGGTCCACGAGCCGCATTTTTTTCGGGTTTAAAGAAAAAGGGTTCCCTAAAGTAACCATTATTTTGCAGCAGCGAGGTCGACGAGCCTCACGAACTCCACTCCCCCCCCCCCCACCCGCACCAGCTATATAGTTGGCACAAGAGAAGAGACTGCGGCATAGAGAGGGGGAGAGAGAGTTATTTTTTTTTCCATCGATCATGAGCTTGCCCGTGACCAAGTTGAACACTGTACTGATCACCCCCTCCGAGCCTACGCCCTCCGGCCATGATCTCCCCCTCTCCTTCGTGGATCGCTTGGTCTTCATAAATTCCTACATCGAAACGTTGCACGTTTTTGGTGAAGGGAAGGAGCCTGCGAAAGTCATAAGAGAAGCACTGGCCAAGGCCTTAGTCCCTTACTACCCGGTAGCCGGCCGAATCATCGCAGGGTCTGACGGTGGTGAGAGGAGGGTTGCTTGCACTGGGGAAGGTGTGTGGTTTGTCGAGGCATCGGCAGGCTGCACCCTCCAAGACGTCGGCTACTTTGCAAGTTATCCTCTTATGGTCGCTGACGAGCAACTCCTTCCGAGTCCTCCTCCCGGAATTTCAAAAGATGGCTTGCCTTTTATGATACAGGTATATATGTAAGTACCTAATTTGTCTTACAAATAAATTGTTCCCTTCCTGGTAATATATATCCTAAAGTACCATCAACTATGAGTCTTCAAGAAATGGCAATTGTTCTTTCTTTGGGTGATTGCAGGTCACAGAATTCAAATGCGGTGGATTCACAATCGGGCTTAGATGGAGTCATGTAATGTTTGATGGGATAGGCGTCGGTCAGTTTGAAATGGCAATTGCAGAGATAGCCAGATCAGGACTCAAACAGCCTAGTCTCACTCCGTTGTGGTGCAGGGAAGCCATCCTAAGCCCACCGAATCCCCAACTTGGAACACAATCAGTTGCACCCGGCATTCCTTATACTGCTTTTGAGTTCGAATTCTGCACCGTCGACATCTCTCTAGACAGCATCAACAAATCTCAAGAGCAGTTTACAAAAGAGACGGGTGAGATATGCTCAACATTTGATGTCATAACAGCAAACCTCTGGCGGTCGCGGACGCGCGCGATCGACATGCCCTCAAACACTAGTGTCTATGTCAATATCCCTGCAAACGTTCGCCAAGCACTGCAGGACAAGGGGACCTTGCAGGAAGGATCAGGCTACTACGGAAACTGCACCTACGGGATCGTGATCGAAGCACCCAGTGGTAAGATTGCAACTTGTTCGTTTTCGGAAATTGTAATGTTAATCAAAGAGGCGAAAGGAAGATTGACAACCAAGTTCTCGAGATGGTTGGAGGGTGATCCGCATGAGTTCCCGCTTCAGGTGACCCCCAACTATGAGTCGATTTACTTGACAGACTGGAGGCTGCTGGGTTCCTCGAAAGCTGACTACGGATGGGGAACGCCCAAACATATTGTGCCGTGCAGAATCGATAGTCCGGTAAACGTTTGTGTCTTTCTCAACTCACCTGCACTTGTGAGGGGTGTTCGTGTGGTTACACATTTTGTTGTGAAGGAACACCTAGAAGCCTTCCGGGGTGAAATCAACAAGATGGCATAAGCACTTATCTTTGTTTCAGTGTGAAACTTTGTTCTTCTTTCAATCAGTTACCAAACTTGTGTTTTTTCCAAATGTGCTCTACATGCTATATTGTGTCAATTAAAATAAACAAGATGGCACAATGTCACCAACTTGATATTTTTGCCTACACTTATATCCGTGCGGCGTGCAAACTTCATACTCGAAGACCCTTGCAAGTATTTCCGAACGGACGTAGCTAGAATGCTAGGTAATTAGAGAATAGTGAAGCAATATAATTGGAACTTGAAAGACTTCTTCTATTAACTTGGAGAATGCTTACAAGTTTCGGTGTGGTGAGGAACAAACGAGTCTCCTACTTATTTCTATGGTGTTATAGGGCTTACATGAACCTTCTGGAAACAACATATTTCAGAAATTATTCTAGCAGTCTAAATATTTACAATAAAGTTTCTAGAACACCTAGAAGGATCATGAGTCTTCAAGAAAACTTCACCATCTGGAGGATGCCGGAGGCTTCCAGCAGAATCTCGATCCGTGGTGGGTTATGCAGATCCGTATCGATGGAAAAAAAAAATGTGCGTGACACTCTCCCCCACATATGGCGTTGACGTCCTCGTCAACCACGTCCGCTGAGAAACTCCTGAACCTTGTCTTCGATCCTCCTCCCCCTCATTCTACTGTCGTTCTTAGTATGGAGTAGATGGAGTGTATGCTGAATGTTCCTTAGAGGCAGATGAAAGAGGTTTTTGAGAGGATTCCTCCTCCTCATGCTCCTGCTAGTCGCGCCCATGTTGTTGCTCATGTTGCTCCTTCTACTTCCACTACTCCTAATGCTCACGTTGCTCCTTATGTTACTGTCCTTCCGGAGGCCATCCAACACATGTTCAAGACGTTCTTCACGGACTAGATGCCAGTCAGTAGTACTAGCCACCTCTAGATACTTAGTGAGTACGTATTTTATGTACTCTTCACTGTTGTTGTATTTATGTCTGGATTACATTGTACTATATTCGTAAAAGACTTTGTTATACTGTTGTTAGTACTTTTCCAAGACTTTATTAGTACTGTACTATTATGTGGTTATTGTGATATGTTGTAGTTATTGTGATTGTTGTTGTTATTAGTGTGTTGTGGATGCATGGATTTACGTTATACAGTTCTTTGATCATATTTGCTGTAATTTTTATGATTGCTATGATGGTTGTGTATTTTACAAGAAAAACAACAGTTATATGCAGAACTTATACAGATTATCCCTTTAGCGATGTATTAGCGACAACATAAGCACAATCACTACCAGAATAAGTCATGTTAGCGACGTATTTAGCGACGCTTTACAGAAACGTCGCTATAATTTAACAATTTAGCGACGTAACTATAATACGTCGCACAACGTCACTATTAGCGACTTTCAGCGACGTATTGCGACTACTTTTTGTATGAAAAAAACATATGTCGCAGATAAGTCGGTGAACGTCGCTAATTTGACTAGTAATAGCGACGTGTACTAACGTATATGGTATGGCGTCGCTAATAGCAAATAATAGCGACGTTTACCGACATCGCATAATGATGTTGCTAAGTTGAAAAGATAGGGCATTTGAGTTTTCATCCCCCCCCCCAATTATTTTGAAACCCTGACCACCGAAACCCCTCCCTCCAGCCCTAGGCGACTCCGGCCCTCGGCGTTCCCCTCCCCCCTCGGCGACCCTCCCCCCGGCTCGGCGACCTTGCTCCCACCGTTGACCCCGCTCCCCCTCGCCGACCCGCTCCTCTCCGTCTCCAACTCCCCACCGGCGACCCGCTCCCCCCCTCGACGACCCGCTCCTCCCCGACTAGGTAAACCCTAACCCTCTTTCGGACATGACACTTTGACACAGGACACGACTGGTTTCACACTTATCTCCCTCTTTCGGACACGACACTTTTCCTTTCTTTAAATTAAATTAAATTTCCTTTCTAGTTGTTATATTGAGATAAGTCTAGTATGTTACACTTTGACTCTTAGGGCTTTTGTTGCTTTAATTTCAGTTATAATTAGTAAATTATGTTGAATATACTGTAATTATAGTGCGAGCTGTATCTTGTTATTTGGGTTGGATTTGATATGTAATTTGGACATAGGGAGGCTCGGGTTCAAGGTGATGCCCTTTGTTGCTTACTGTTTTGCTTGTTTAGCTTGTGCAGTCAGCTGGATTTGATATGTAATTTCGACTAGATATCACAGCCTACAACCTCCTAAGTGCACAGTGGCTCAATCCTGCTATAGGTTTCAGTCGAGCCTAATAAATGCATGTCCTGTATCGTCACTTGAGTCACAACCTATACCTCCTCTGTTTTGCTTACATTACTGACACCCTCGTGTATCAGAGATGCATATCCTACCCTTAGCTTAGACATTAGTCAATTCTTTACCTATGTTTCAGTTCAGTTATGTAACTAATGGATAGGCTAATGAACAATCCCTTTCTGAGTTTGGCCATTGCTAGTATCAGATGTTATGGTGACACTTGGTATCGGTGGTTAAATATTGTTCAATCCTAACTTGCTTTAGTAGTATTTTGGTTCTATCCCAACTTTATTATGTTTTAATCTATTTTTTATTAGGCACCCTAGATGGTAGCAGTCGACTGATACCCTAAAAACTTCAGTACCAGAGCCTTGAATGTTGGCATCAGTTGGATTAACTTCACATTGTCCTTCATTCCCTGTACTATCAGACTAGATGTGGTTCTGTCCCTATGTTGATTGAGATCATGAGCATACATTCAATCTTTCCTAGATTATCCTGACCATTTTAAAGTAATGACTTTACTTGATGTTGTTATATCCAATACACTTTTGGGATCTAAATCCTTAATATATGTTGTTTAGTCGTTTAGCTAGTATACGGGAATCACTTATGTTGACCATCAACGACTTTTCGGCCTATGGAATATTATATGGATGGAGCACGCATGATCGTCTTTCATGTCCTTATTGCATGGACCGCACTAAGGCTTTCCGTTTGAAACACGGAGGCAAACCGTGCTTCTTCGATTGTCATCGACAATTCCTACCGAAGAATCATCCGTACAGGAGGAACAGGAATGCTTTTCGTGCTGGTGTTGTGGAGAAGGCTAATCCACCACCAAGGTGGCCCGGATACACAATATGGAAAGAGATAAAAGATTTACCGAGAGCTATTGAAGAGCCTGCTAAGGGCTACATGTGTGACGGATTTGGTCGCACTCATAACTGGACGAAGAGGAGTATATTCTGAGATCTGCCATATTAGAGCACCAATCTGATTAGACATAACCTTGATGTCATGCATATCAAGAAGAATGTGTTTGACGGCATAATTAATACTGTAATAGACGTAAAGGGAAAAACGAAAGACAATCCAAAGACTAGATTGGACTTGGAAGAAATATGTAGATGTCCTGCATTGCATTTGATAGAGAAGGGGAATGGAAAGTTGAAGCAGCCTAAGGCAATTTTCTTACTGGAGAAGGAGGATAAAGTAAGACTTTGTAGGTGGATTCAAGATCTAAAATTTCCAGACGGGTATGTTTCGAACTTGAGAAGATGCGTCGACCTCAAGGAGAACAAACTAACAGGTATGAAGAGCCATGATTGTCACGTATTGATGGAAAGGTTAATTCTGATTGCATTTTGGAAATTCTTACCCCAGGTTGTTTTGGATCCATTGACCGAGCTTAGCATATTCTTCAGAGATCTTTGTTCTACTAAGTTGCTCGTCGATCGTCTAGAAAAGCATGAGAACGATATTGCGGTAACACTGTACAAGCTCGAGAAGGTATTTCCTCCTATATTCTTTGACTCCATAGAGCATTTGCCAACTCATCTTTCCTACGAGGCACGTGTTGGAGGACCAGTCAGTTATCGGTGGATGTACCCGTTTGAGCGGCATTTGAACCACCTAAAGAGGAAGGTGAAAAATAAGGCTCGGGTCGAGGGTTCTATTTGTGAAGCCTATATTCTCGAGGAGATTACAAACTTCTGGTCGACGTATTTCAAACCTCATGTTGCTACGAATGGAATGAGGGCTCCGAGAAATGACGACGGATATCAAGAATCTAATGATGGAATACTGAAAGTATTCAATACGTCCTGAAAGCTTTCGGGGAAAATAAAAAGATATTTGAATGACGAAGAGCTAAGGGCTACTCAGTTGTATATATTACTCAATTGCGACGAAGATGAAGTGGAGAAGCTAGAGGGGTAAGTAATTAATGATAAGTTTACGTTATCTCAATGTAATAGTATAAGCTAATATTATTATACTAATCGACGGTTGCTTCATTGTTTTTCAGCACATATAATCATGAGTTGAGGTCGGTTAGTCCCTAGACGAAGCATTAGAACAAGAAATAAGGCGTCATTTTCTTCTTGGTTGAGCGAATATTTAAGCATCTCTGTAATTACTAGTCTCTTATATTGCAACTGCGTAATAAATAACTTACTATATCTTCTTTGGTATTCAGGTCGATCGTCTAATTTTACCCAAAATTGAATTAATTAGAGATAGCTTCCTGGATGAGAGACAGCTTTCTGGATCTTGATTCCACAAAAAACAGTTATTTGTGTATCAAATCTTCGAACTACAAAAACATCGATCCAGGAAATGATTTCTTTGGCATCTTGCGAGAGATTGTGGAGTTGACATATAATTATGGCAGAGAACCTGCAAAGATCGTGTTGTTCAAGTGTGAATGGTTTGATCCGATTGAAAATTAAGGTTGAAAAATTGACAAGCATGGTCTTGTGGATATAAACTACAAGCGTAGATATCAAGGCTACGAACCATTTGTCCTGTAACGCTCCAGAACCAGAATACTGGAGAGCGGGGGCATACATATCCAGCTACATATATTGAAATGGAATCTACCTCGCTATATGGTCACGGCTGTCTAGATACATGAGGGTTTAACTACAAGCCATCAGTCCCTTATGGTCATGAACAAGCCTATTTTCTCAATCTCAAGCAAGTAAAAGCAGTTACAAGATGTTAGAGCATCAAATATACAATAGTAAGGCGTCCCATACATTATATATTTAGATGATCATTAAGCTAGTCTTACAAAGTGTGAAGGCTAACAAGAGTTTCAGTCATACATAATCAACCCTAGAATTTGTTAATCATGCTACAGCCCGTAGGCAGACAGTAAGTAAAGTGCAATACGAGCTAACACGTGCTCGCCGGCTAAACGCCTCAAAAGAATATTTTTACAATAAAGTGGGAGAACAAAAGGGAAACCCACTCGTTGCCTTGGTTACGCCTGGTGGTCACCATCTGGCTGGAAGGTAGGAAGATCATATGGAGCTACTCCGGTATCTGGCCATACAAAACCAGCTGGGTCAGACCCCAAAAAAGCAAGTGCCACAAAGGAGGCTTCACTTAAGAACTAAAACCTATAATTAGCACACAACATAATTAAATAATAAAGACTGGAAAATATAGAAAATCATGACGATATACGATGGGATAACCATGGGACTATTCTGATAACTGAGTTATAATCCTTAAACTAAATAAGGACCAGGGTTGTAACCCTTCGTCTGAACGAAACTTGGTTTCCACCATTTATCGATAAGGTAAAGCACAAGCAATCAGGTCATGTAACAATCTTATACAGGATCAGGACAAGACTAGACTGGGTTAGACTCCATCCAATCAATCACGGCCAAGCAATGAGTACGGCTTGATACTTTAACTAACTAGGGTTATCACAGGCCTAGTTACTAGCAAAATACAATGAGATATTCCAACAGCCACAAGCCCTGCAGACCATCTAGGTTATCCAGGTTGAATATTCGTTTATGAAGGGTGCAACAAATGACAGTGTGCTGGAAATGTGCCCTACTCGTCGGCAGGCTCCAAGTCCACTTGTGCGTCCAGATAACGGGATTGCATGTAGCTGGGAAATCTTTTCATGACTACTGGGTTATTCTAGTTATTAGCCTTAGTCAATTTCAGTAGGTACCCCTGAACGTGGTACTCAGGGGTCCCTGCCCTAGACATGATGCGAGACAGTATTGGTTCATATGCACAAACACAATCGTCCACGGTGTCCAGGCCATTCATTCTTGTCATGTCATGCTAGCCGTCGCAACAACATTCAATAGTTCCTATCAGGCTTGCTTGTCATGTCCTGTCAAGTCATGTCATGTCATTTCAATTTACTTGTTATACCGTGCCATGTACAATTATCAGTCCAGCCATGTCAATCAATTCATGATTATCAAGTTCATGACAAAAAGGCGTAAGAATATAAAAGGGCAACGGGTTACGCCATAGGGACTCAAAGTCTCTACGCGAGCAAGAGTACGCTAGGCCAAATAGACCCCAAGCATAAAACAGCTCAATGCGGGCATGACCTAAGGATAAGCAGCTCGACGCGAGCAACTGTACGCTAGGCCAAATAGATCCCGAGCGTAAAACAGCTCTACGCGGGCAAGACCCAAGGATAAGCAGCTCTACGCGAGCAAGTGTACGCTAGGCCAAATAGACCTCGAGCGTAAAACAGCTCTACACGGGCAAGACCTAAGGATAAGCAGCTCTACGCGAGCAAGAGTACGCTAGGCCAAATAGACCTCGAGCGTAAAACAGCTCTACGCGGGCAAGACCTAAGGATAAGTAGCTCTATGCAAGCAAAAGTGCATGCAAGCAAGATTCCACGCGAGCAAGCGCTCTACGCGAGCAAATGCTCTACGCGAGCGGAGCTCTATACGAGCAAGAGCTCTACGCGGGTAGGCACTCCACCCAAGCAGAGTAGCCCCTGCGTAGAGTTCGAATGAACTTGGCGTAGAAGCGCTTACGCTAGCACGCAAATGCGTGTGCGTAAAGGGTAAATAATACGCGGGCACGTAAAACGTGTACGTAAGGGGGGGTAAATGACACGCTGGCACGTAAAACGTGGGCAGAAAACTAAAATCTATGCTAACACGTTTGAACGTGTGCGTAGGACTACTTCTCCCCAAGGCTGGTACAAGCAGGCGTAAAAGCTCAAGAGCTCAAAAAGGCCTCATCTCGGTCAAGACTCGATGAAATCCAACCATTCCAAAACCAAGCCTACGTAACATCAGAATGCCTTCTATATAGAACTCTTAGTTTTCTAAAAT
Organism: Iris pallida; assembly: GCA_029216955.1. Lineage (NCBI taxonomy): Eukaryota > Viridiplantae > Streptophyta > Magnoliopsida > Asparagales > Iridaceae > Iris > Iris pallida. The sequence continues at coordinate 9,425,800 of JANAVB010015599.1, forward strand.
AAGCCAGTTTAGTAGATCAAACCATGAAAATGATGGAATGCTAAAACCTAGATCTACAAAAATCCATACATCAAAATGAGAAAAGCTAAGTTCTAAAGTAGTTTAAAATCAGGCAAAGAAGCTAAATGATCCATAAAAGCATGGTATTCTCTTATGATAGCAAGTTGCACTTGCCTACGGTGGTGTCGGTGGAGAAGGAGATGAGGAAAAAGAAGAGAAGAAGAGTAAATGAGTAATGAATGAAGAGAGAGAATGGTGGTTGGTTAATAAATAAGGGATGGTAGTAGGTAGGGATTTACATATCAACCCAAACCGAGCCCAACCAAGCCAAACCCAACCGAACCCAATGCATGCCAAGGCCAGGATAAACTACATGAACCAGAAAATGCTAACTAATCCATGCCAATGCAAAACCCAAGACTAGATAGTCAAGACAAGTCGAACCAGGATGAAACCAAAATAAACCAAGACAAGATTAAACCAGGATCAAGCTAAGCAAGACAAGTCTAACTACGGGTCGGGATTCCGTATACGTATTCCGAAATATGTAATACGAACTATGACCGTTACAACTCAACCCTCCTTAAAAGAATTACGTCCTCGAAATTTAATTAAGAGGCTAGAGAGGCAAGGGCGAGCTATATTAATCACAAGCAAGTTATACCTAAGCAATCAATCAGACAATCAATCATACAAGCAAGGAATCGAAGGCATGAGACATAAGGAAGACATTATACCTCACGAGTGAAACAGCTCGGAATATCGCGATCGGATGTCATCTTTACATTCCCACGTTAACTCACCCAAAGAGTGATGACCCCAAGCAACAAGGACTAAACTAATAGTCTTGTTCTTGAGTATCTTCTCTCTCCGGTCTAATATAGATATGGGTCTCTCCTCATACGAAAGGTTGGTACCAACAACCAATTCCGAATGATCAAAGATATGGCTCGGATTCGGGATATACCGTCGTAATTGGGATACATGGAAGATATAATGCACCTCACGCAACGACGGCAGGAGAGCGAGACGATAGGACACGTCTCCTACTCGCTCGAGGATATCGAACGGCCCTATATACCTAGGACTAAGCTTTCCCCGTATGCCAAAGCGAATGACGCCACGGTTAGGAGAGATCCTAAGGAATACATGGTCGCCGACGGAAAATTCGAGGGGGCACCGATGAGAATCGGCCCAATGACGCTGGCGATCTTGTACAACTCGAAGATGATCTCTGACTTGTCTAACCACCTCAATAGTCCAGGTTACCATCTCGGGACCAAGTATCTACTTTTCTCCAACATTGTCCCATGCTAGAGAGGATTTTCACTTCCTACCATACAGTGCCTCGAACGGTGCCATCTGGATACTGGCCTGGAAACTGTTGTTGTACGAGAACTCCACCAGGTGCAGGTGATCCTCCCACGAACCACCAAAGTCGAGTGTACAAGATCTTAACATATCTTCCAAGGTTCGTATGGTACGTTCTGACTGACCATCTATCTGCGGATGATAAGCTGAGTTGAACTGGAGGTGGGTTCCTAAACTCTCTTGTAGGCTATACCAAAAGTGCAACGTAAATTTTAAATCTCTGTCCGAGGTGATACTGACTGAAACACCGTGAAATCTGACAATCTGCCTGAGATACATCTCTGCTAGCTGAGCCGTCGACTGACCAACTCTGAACGGGAGAAAGTGTGCTACCTTCGTAAGCCTGTATATAATAACCCAAATAGCATCTCTTCTAGCTGGAGATCTAGGTAATCCAGTCATGAAATCTATGGTTATATGCTCCTATTTCCACTCTGGAATCGACAAGGGCTGAAGAAGTCCAGCCGGTCTCTGATGCTCAGCTTTAACTTGTTGGCAAACCAAACACCGAGAGACAAACCGGACTATCTTCCTCTTCATGACACTCAACCAAAAGTGCTGACGGATATCACGGTACATCTTTATGCTACCAGAATGAATGGAATACTGAGAACTGTGAGCTTCTGCCAATATTTCCTGTCTGATATCTCTACTAGGTACACAAAGACGCCTCCTATGTCGAAGTGTACCGTCCTCATGGACACATAACTCTGGTCTTCGTCCTGCCTCACACTCTGCTCTGAGCTGCTGAAGCTTAGAATCTGTTGACTGAGCTAATTTGATCCTCTCAACTATAGTGGACTGAACTTGCATACTGGCTATCATTGCCACATTGGTAGGAAGGACAACTTCTATACCCATCTTCTGAAGATCTGCTAATAACTTTGGCTGTGCTGTGAGGAAATAAACTCCGGCTCTCCTGCTCAACGCATCTGCTACAACGTTGGCCTTCCCTGGATGATACTGCAGGTTGACATCATAATCTACAAGTAGCTCTAGCCACCTTCTCTGACGCATATTGAGATCCTTCTGGGTAAAAATATACTTCAGGCTCTTATGGTCGGTGAAAATCTCCACCTTATCTCCATACAGATAATGTCTTCAAAGCTTAAGTGCAAACACTACTGCTGCCAACTCCAAGGCATGGGTTGGGTAATTCCTCTCATGATCACGAAGTTGACGTGATGCATAAGCTATTACCTTCCCATGCTGTATCAAAACATGACATCCTAAACCTCTGTCTGCAGTATCACAATATACTAAAAATCCTCCGGTCCCATCTAGAAGTGTAAGAATGGGTGCCGTCATCAAACCTCGCTTCAACTTCTCAAAAGATTTCTGACATTCTGCTGTCCAAGCAAACTGCACATCCTTGCGGGTCAACTGGGTCATAGGTGCTGAAATCCGAGCAAAATTCAAAACAAATCGCTGGTAGTAGCCGGCCAAGCCAAAAAAACTGCGAACCTCTGTAACTGTGCTGGGTACTGGCCATGTCTCAATGGCTACTATCTTTTGGGGATCCACTTCTACCCCACCTCTGGTAATAATATGACCCAAGTACGAAATACGATCGAGCTAGAACTCGTATTTACTGAACTTCGCATACAACTGGTGCTCTCGAAGAATCTGGAGGACAATTCTGAGATGTTGCTCAAGCTCCGCTTCACTCTTGCTATAGACTAAGATGTCATCTATAAACACAATCACGAACTGATCCAAGTATAGCATAAAAATATGATTCATGAGATCCATGAATACAGCCGGCACATTAGTTGCTCCAAATGGCATAACAAGGAACTCTCAATTCCCATATCTAGATCTAAAAGCTGTCTACGAAATGTTCTGCTCTCTGACTCTGATCTGATGGTACCCTGACCGCAAGTCAATCTTCGAGAATACTGCTGCCCCCTTGAGTTGATCAAACAAGTCATCTATCCTCGGGAGAGGGTATCTGTTCTTGATTGTCACTGAGTTCAAGGTACGATAATCTACACATAATCTGGACGTACCATCCTTCTTTTTCACAAGATGAATCGCGGCTCTCCAAGGCAATCCACTCGCACGAATGAACCCCTTGGTTCTGAGTTCTTCAATCATCTTGTATAATATCTCTAACTCTGACGACGCCATCCTGTAGACTCTCTTCGATACTGGAGCTGTCCCTGGGATCAAGTCGATGGTAAACTCGATCTCTCGCTCTGGTAACATTCCTGGAAGCTCCTCTGGAAAAACATCTGGAAACTCCTCGACTATCCGGGGTAACTGTACTGCTGCTACAGCCATCCGCAATACTAGAGGAGAAGGTTCAACTACGCCTCGGGAAAAGAAAAACTATGGCTCTCCTGGAATGCTAAAAACAACCCTGCCAACATAGCAGTCTATCCTAGCATACTGGTTCCTTAACCAATCCATCCCTAAGACCATATCATAATCGGCCATCGGGAACCCTATCAATCTAGCGGGGAACTCTCTACCGCTAAGCACGATCCGACATGAGGAAAAAACTCTATCTACTCCCACAAGACCGTTACGAGTAAGTATATTGAGCCTTATTGATAATGACTCGGGCTCCAGTCCTATCCGTGTCGCAAATCGTGCAGATATAAATAAATGTGATGCACCAGAATCAAATAATACTGATGCTGAAGAGGAGTTGATGAGAATAGTACCTGCCGCTACCTCACCTGGTGCCAATCCTTCTTCTACGGTCATCGCCAACGCCTGACCATGTCCTCTGGGAGCGGGTCCCCTCTGCTGATAACCTCTATGCCTGCTCTGAATTAGGGCCTGGGCTTGTGCATACTGCTGGGGGTTCTGCTGCTGAAATGCTTGGGACTGAAACGGCAAGGGCCTCAAAAACTGTTGCTACTGCTGGACTGGTGCTGGTCCTCTCACCGAAAGACTAGAAAAGGTCAAAGAAGAGAAACTCCCCCTGTTCGGGCAGTTCCCAACCCTGTGGTCCGGTGCTCCACAAACCAAGCACAATTCTTGTGCTCTGCGACATTCTGCCACCACATATCCTGGCTTCCCACAATGTGAACATCCCACTGCGGAAGAGTACTTCTGCTGCTGAGGGTTCGTCGGGATTGAATGTTGAACCGACGTCACTGAGGCCGCCCGCCTCGGAGTTCCAATTGTCAAAGCCCTAGCTGCTGGGGCTGGTGCTGAAGACTGGTTCATCTAGCCGTGAGACCGCTTCCGATTTTTGGTCCTGTCTACGATCCTCTGGGAGGTATACTCGTGCCTCCAAGCTGCTCTTAATTCTGTATCAAAAGGCTGATGCTCAAACTGCTCTGCTGCCAATAAAATCTCCAGGTGGAGTCCTTACTGGAACCGCTGGGATCCATCGAACTCGGTCGCTACCAAGGTGGTTGCAAACCGACTAAGTCTCGAAAACTCAGCCGTATATCCGTCCACCATCCTGCGCATCTGCTTCAGATTGGTGAACCTCGTTTGTAGATCGTACCGAGCTACAGCATCGATGTACTTGGTCTGGAATCTCTCACAAAATATTGTCCATGCAATAGGTGCCTCTAATCCAATGGCCTGTGTCGCCCACCAGCTGCAGACAAGATCCAATAGCTATAGGCGTACTACCGCCACCTTCTCATTCTCGGGCATCTTTGCCGCTTCTAGAATCACTTCTGTATCCTGCAGCCAAGCATCTACGGCAATCGCATCCTCACTGCCGTCGAAGAAGGAAGGGTTCAAGCACTTGAAGCCGTTGGCTGCCTGGTTCCCTTGATGACCGCCTCTGTTCAGAGCATCTTGTACTGTCTGGTGCAGGACGTCACCCCGACGATCTTGAGATGCTAGCAATGTCCTGATGAGGCCCACCAAGGTGCCATCATCGGGCTCTGTGGGCTGGACTGGCTGAACTGGTGGCCCTTGACCCCAGTAGGCATGACTCTGGAGGATACTCCTGAATGCTGGGCTTGATCTCCAGGTTGCTACTGGCCTACGGGAGGTACTCCGCCTTGCCGATCGGTAGGACCAGGAACAATGCCGCTAAAGAAGACACAGGAAACAATAAGGAGGACCAGGACAGATCAAAGATACAAGCGTATGATCAGGTCAAGAATTCAGGGATTCAGAGGATACAAGCAGAGATCAAGGGCGAGTGCTGATTGAGACATCTATTCGATAAACCCTCATATATCTTGATTTACAAGACCTGCATGGGCTACCACTTAAACCATGTAACGCCCCAGAACCAGAATACTGGAGAGCGGGAGCATACATAGCCAGCTACGTATATTAAAATAGAATCCACCTCGCTATACGGTCACGGCTATCTAGATACATGAGGATTTAACTACAAGCTATCAGTCTCTTATGGTCATGAACAAGCCTATTGTCTCAATCTCAAGCAAGTAAAAGCAGTTATAAGATATTAGAGCATCAAATATACAATAGTAAGGCGTTTCATACATTACATATTTGGATGATCATGAAGCTTGTCTTACAAAGTGTGAAGGCTAGCAAGAGTTTCAGTCATACATAATCAACCCTAGGATTTATTAATCATGCTACAGCCCGTAGGCAGACAGTAAGTAAAGTGCAATACGATCTAACACGTGCTCGCCGGCTAAACGCCTCAAAAGAATATTTTTACAATAAAGTGGAAGAACAAAAGGGAAACCCACTCGTTGCTTTGGTTACGCCTGGTAGTCACCATCTGGCTGGAAGGTAGGGAGATCCTCTAGAGCTACTCCGGTATCTGGCCATACAAAACCAGCTGGGTCAGACCCCAGAAAGAGCAAGTACCACAAAGGAGACTTCACTTAAGAACTAAAACTAGCAATTAGCACACAACATAATTAAATAATAAAGACTGGAAAATATAAAAAATTATGATGATATACGATGGGATGACCATGGGACTATTCGGATAACCGAGTTACAACCCTTAAACCAAACAAGGACCGGGGTTGTAACCCTTCGTCTGAACGGAACTTGGTTTCTACCATTTATCGATAAGGTAAAGCACAAGCAATCAGGTCATGTAACAATCTTGTACAGGATCAGGACAAGACTAGACTGGGTTAGACTCCATCCAATCAATCATGGCCAAGCAATGAGTATGGATTGATACTTTAACTAACTAGGATTATCACAAGCCTAGTTATTAGCAAGATGCAATAAAATATTCCAACAGCCACAAGTCCTGCAGACCATCCAGGTTATCCTGGTCGAATATCCGTTCATGAAGGGTACAACACATGACAGTGTGCTGGAAATGTGCCCTACTCGTCGGCAGGCTACAAGTCCACTTACGCGCCAAGATAACGGAATTGCCTGTAGCTGGTAAATCTCTTCATGACTACTAGATTATTCTAGTTATTAGCCTTTGTCAATTTCAGTAGGTACCCCTGACCGTGGTACTCAGGGGTCCCTGACCTAGACATGATGCGAGAGTATTGGTTCATATGCACAAACACAATCGTCCACGGTGTCCAGGCCATTCATTCTTGTCATGTCATGCTAGCCGTCGCAATAGCATTCAATAGTTCCCATCAGGCTTGCTTGTCATGTCTTGTCAAGTCATGTCATGTCATGTCAATTCGCTTGTTATACCATGCCATGTACAATTATCAGTCCAGTCATGTCAATCAATTCGTGATTATCAAGTTCATGACAAAAAGGCGTAAGAATATAAAAGGGCAACGGGGGTACGCCATAGGGACTCAAAGTCTCTATGCGAATAAGAGTAGCTAGGCCAAATAGACCCCAAGCATAAAACAGCTCTACGCGGGCAAGACCTAAGGATAAGCAGCTCTACGCGAGCAAGAGTATGCTAGGCCAAATAGACCCCGAGCGTAAAACAGCTCTACGCGGGCAAGACCAAAGGATAAGCAGCTCTATGCGGGCAAGAGTACGCTAGGCCAAATAGACCCCAAGCGTAAAACAGCTCTACGCGGGCAAGACCTAAGGATAAGCAGCTCTACGCGGGCAAGAGTTTGCTAGGCCAAATAGATCCCGAGCGTAAAATAGCTCTACGCGGGCAAGACCTAAGGATAAGCAGCTCTACGCGAGCAAAAGTGCATGCAAGCAGGATTTTACGCGAGCAAGCGCTCTACGCGAGCGGAGCTCTACGCGAGCAAGAGCTCTACGCGGGTAGGCACTCCACCCAAGCGGAGTAGCCCCTGCGTAGAGTTTGAATGAACTCGGCGTAGAAGCGATTATGCTAGCACGCAAATGCGTGTGCGTAAAGGGTAAATAATACGCGGACACATAAAACGTATGCGTAAGGGGGGGTAAATGACACGTTAGCACGTAAAACGTGGGCGTAAAACTAAAATCTACGCTAACACGTTAGAACATGTGCGTAGGACTTCATCTTCTCCCCAAGGCTGGTACAAGCAGGCGTAAAAGCTCAAGAGCTCAAGAAGGCCTCATCTCGGTCAAGACTCGATGAAATCCAACCATTCCAAAACCAAACTTGCGTAACATCAGAATGCCTTCTACATAGAAGTCTTACTTTTCAAAAACAAGCCAGTTTAGTAGATCAAACCATGAAAATGAAGGTATGCTAAAACCTAGATCTACAAAAATCCATGCATCAAAATGAGAAAAGCCAAGTTCTAAAGTAGTTTAAAATCAGGCAAGAAAGAATGATCCATAAAAGCATGGTGTTCTCTTGTGATAGCAAGTTGCACTTGCCTACGGTGGTGTGGGTGGAGAAGGAGATGAGGAAGAAGAAGAGAAGTAGAGTAAATGAGTAATGAATGAAGAGAGAGAATGGTGGTTGGGTTAATAAATGAGGGATGGTGGTAGGTAGGGGTTTACATATCAACCCAAACCGAGCCCAACCAAGTCGAACCCAACCGAACCCAATACATGCCAAGGCTAGGATAAACCACATGAACCAGAAAATGCTAACTAACCCATGCCAATGCAAAACCCAAGACTAGCTAGTCAAGACAAGTCGAACCAGGATGAACCCAAAATAAACTAAGGCAAGATTAAACCAGGATCAAGCTAAGTAAGACAAGTCTAATTACGGGTCGAGATTCCGTATACGTATACCAAAGTATGTAATACGAACTACGGGCGTTACATGTCCTATCAACTCAGGCTCAGCTCTTGTACTTCACAGCTTATCCGAGACGAGGAGCAATGAAGTCTGACTGGTGGGCAGTATGCAAGACTAAAGCTAGAGATACTTTTGATGTTGATGAAAATATTTATCAGGAGGACGAGCTACCGCTTGTAACCAATATTGTTGATGTGGACTCCATGGAAGTTACGTATTACACAACTAATATAGAAGATGTAGAATTATTCGAAGAGGAAGGCAAAGATGAAAATGAAGATGAGAAGGAAGAGGAAAATGAGGTCGAGGAAGACGAACAAGATGAATATTCTAAAGATGATTGAGAAAGATGTACTTTTATTTTTTTATTATGTAAAGTTTGTTATTATCTAGTCTTGGTTACTATCTGGACTTAGATGTTTCTTGTAGAATATACTATCTGGACTTCGATATTTTTTGTAGAATGTACTATCTGAACTTAGATGTTTCTTGTAGAATATACTATCTGGACTTAGATGTTTCTTGTAAAATGTATCATCATATGTTGTCTTGGTTATTATCTTGTCTTTATTGTACTTTCATATTTCTAGTCTCTATTATTTGTTGTATCATCATATGTTGTTATTAGGTATGACAGGTCGTCACGAATCGTTTTACATGTCCCGACGTGGAAGAGGACGGGATCCTCCTTCGGTACCTTCTACTGGTACCGGCTCTGGATCCTCATCGCCGAGTACTCCTATGTATCGGACAGTACCTCCGCCTGCCACGACGCTACATGGCATATCTCCTGGGACGAGTAGTTCCAGGCTTGAGACTGCTCCCGAGACTAGCGTTCCTCCTACTGATACGACGATGGAGACAGATGAGCAGATGGAGGAGGCTGAGCCGACGGCCGACCAGTATCAGACAGATGATACGTGCGCACCTCCGGAAGAGACGAGGACGGAGATCTGGGTCGACGGTATAAAGTAAGTATTTTGGTTTATCATTTTTTCTGTGTTTATCATAAATTAACTTTTCTCATGAATATAATATATCTGTATAGATATCGTCCCCCTTGGTACAGAGACGCCTAGGCCACTTATTGAGGAATAATTATGGTGGTCCTTGGATAAACTACTCTGATGCTCCGGACGAGAGGAAGGCCTACTGGTTTGCACGCTTCAAGGTTAAAATATATTTGTTTTAACATGAATCATATAATTTATGCATATTATATATAACTGATAAATATTTGGTTTGCACTCTTCTAGGCTATGTTATTTATCCATCGTACCGGGCTGAGTGATCGTGGAAATATTTCATGCCGTCACTGCTAAGCTAATATGCGACGCTATTAATGATCAGAAGACTCGTGATTATGTCGGAAAGCCGATCCAAGGTTGGATCACCCCTGATCAGTAGACTGCGATAAAGGCTCGATTCGACGAGCCAAGGTACAAGAAAAAGTCTGAGAAGGCCAAGGCGGCTAGGAAGCAGGGATTAAAGTGGTGCGGGAAGCTTATTAACGAGAGGGCCGAGAAGGCCGATGTAGGTATTACAATTCTATTTATTAATTTTAATACTTCGTGTTAGTTTTGAAATAACTTAGTAAATATGCATGCAAATAAATATTCATGTAGTTATTAATAATAAGTACATTAGACATTAGAAGTTATAGAGTATCCTTGCTTTCTAGGCCGAGTTTCAACGGCTTAAGGAGCGGGCGGCTGCTAGTGCACCTACTGCGGGAGAGGCCGGTACTTCCTTGCAGCCCGCTCCAGCTTCATCGGAGGATGAGCTGTGGGTGACCGCCACTGGTGGTCTCCACAGGGGTACGTACTACGATACGGGATCCTATAACGTCCTAGTTGTGACATAGTCCTCTAGGACCTCTCCTGCTAGTATGCATGGCCCACATCCCTTCCAGGAGTTTACCCGAGTCCAGCAGATGGAGGAGTCTGTCCGTGATGAGCTGCTGCAATGAATCCAGGAGCAGCACCATACGGACGATGCTGCGCTCCTAGCACGATTGGATACGTTCGACCTGTAATGCCTATGGTTCGTATTGTGTATCTTGGTATACGTATACATAATTTGACCCGTATTGCATGTCTTTCTGCTTGATTATTCTAGCATTTCATTGATTAATTTATTCTTGGGTTGGTTCGGCTTGGCTTGGTTCATCATGAACCAAATGTGAACCCTCCTACTTACCACCACCCTCCTTATTTAATCCATTCCCCTCATTCTCTTCCTTCATTTACTTCTTCTCCTCCACTATTACTTCTTCAACCACCAGGAGAGTGAGAGAGAGAGCTTAGGCAAGTGCATCTTGCTTCATAGGAGAACTCAAGATTTATTGTTCCATTTTCTTTCTTGTAACATTCGAAGACTCTTTAGTGCTTGGCATTTTCAATTTCCATGGCTAAACTCTTCTAGATCAAAGTTTATTTTATTTTCGGATTTCTTGGGTTTTGATCTACTTAGCTTTGTTATTTCTAAGTTTTGATGGTTCCATGTTATAGAGCATTTCGTTCTGCCCCAATTCGACCTATAGAAGTTCGAATTTGGACTCCGGATGAAGGGTTTATGGAGCTTGGAAGTTTGGATTCATGGTGTTCTTCTTCTCGGGTCAGTGAAGAAGAAGAACAGTACAGCCATATAGCTGTCCTGGTCGCATGGAAATACTTGACCGCATGAGTCTTCATGCGGCAAGCATTTTCAGCCGCATAAGGCCATGGGCAGCAACCCTGCCGCATGGCTCTGCCCTTGATTCAGTCGCATGAGAGGGCTTGGCCCTTAGCCGCATAAGCACTTGCCTTTCCAACCGCATAAAGCCGCATTCTTCCAGCCGCATAAGGCCTTGCCATCCCGCTGCCGCATGAGCCCCCTTCTTTCTCCAGCTGTATGCATCTACCCTCATCCAAGCCGCATGAGCACGCAGTCCCAGCCGCATAGGGCGCAGCCTTCCTGCTGCCGCACATGACTTGACCCCCCGTGAGCCGCATGTGGCCCGTTCTTTCAGCCGTATGTGCCAACTCCTAACGGTCGCATATGCCCTGCATCCTCCAGCCACATATGCCCATTCTTCTAGTCGCATGAGCCTGCAGCCGCAGGAGCTTGGTTTTCCTTAGCTGTCTAACTCCTTCCGAGTCCTTGTCCTTTTTTCTCATTTTGTTATTATTATTATGTTGGACTGTCTCATTTATACTCAGGTTCTAACCCTTATAGAATACTTGTACTATACAAGTTCTGTACATGAACCATGGCATGACAGTGGCTCACCATGGCGCACTCTAGACAAGAAAACTGACACGATACATCTCGTCATGCGGGTATGACAGCTACCCTGACATGACAAGTGTAAATGATCTGGACACCGTGGCGATTGCGTTTGTACAAATAAACTGGTACTGTCTTGCATCATGTCTATGATAGGAATCCCTGAGTACCACGATTAGGGATACCTACAGTAATCGACTAAGGCTAATAACTAGAATAATTCTGTAGACATGAAGAGATTCCCAGCTACAGGTAATCCCGTTATCTGGGCACATTCAGTGGACTTGTAGCCTACCGACGAGTAGGGCACATTTCCAGCACACAGTCATGTGGTGCACCCTTCATAAATGGACATTCGACCCAGATAATCAGATGGTCTGCAGGGCTTGTGGCTGTTGGGGATAATCTCATTACATCTTGCTAGTAACAAGGCTTGTGATAACCCTAGTTAGTTAAGCGTATCAAGCCGTACTTCTTGATTGGCCTTGATTGATTGAATGGAGTTTATTCTAGCTTAGTCTTATCTTGATCCTGTACCAGACTGTGACATGACACGATTGATTGTGCATGTCTCAACAATAAAAGATCAGGGGTCCAGTTCTGTTCAAGCGAAGGGTTACAACCCCGGTCCTTGTTTGGTTTAATGGTTGTAACCTGGCATCCGGGGCAGTTCTGTGTCCTCTCTTCGTTTATTGTCTTAGTGTACCCTATGCCATGCTCGTCATATTTTACTTTACTTCAATCGTATGATTTATTACTTATGCTGGCCTTAACAATAAAGATCAGGGGTCCAGTTCTGTTCAGGCGAAGGGTTACAACCTCGGTCCTTGTTTAGTTTAAGGGTTGTAACCTGGCTTCCGGAGCAGTTCTGTGTCCTCTCTTCGTTTATTATCTTTACTGTACCAATAGTATTTGAGACGGGTTTCTATTCAGGTGAAGGGTTACAACCCCGGTCCTTGTTTGGTTTAAGGGTTGTGACCTGGCAACTTGAATGGTTTCCTCGTACTCAGTTTACTGTGGTTATCCCTATTATTATCAGTTTTTTTATTTATTATCTTTTATATTCTATTGGGTTATGCTGGTTTTAGTTCCTAAGTGAAGCCTCCTTTGTGGCACTTGCTCTTTCTGGGGCCTGACCCAGCTGGTTTTATATGGCCAGATATCGGAGCAGCTCCAGATGATCTACCTGTCTTTCAGCCAGATGGTGACCACCAGGCGTAACCCTAGCAACGAGTGGGTTTCTTTTGTCCTCCCACTTTATTGTAAAAATTATTCTTTTGAGGCGTTTAGCCGACGAGCACTTGTTAGCTCGGTTGTACCTTTATTTACTGTCTGCCTGCGGGCTGTGACATGATTAACAGATCCTAGGGTTGATCATGTTTGACTAAACTCTTGCTAGTCCTGACATTTTGTAACGACTAGCTTCATGATCAGCTGAATATGTAATATTTGGGACGCCTTACTATTGTATATTTGGTGATCTTACATCTTGTAACACTTACTTACTTGCTTGTGATTGAGACACTAGGCTTGTTTATGACCATAAGAGACTGTTGGCTTATAGTTAAACCCTCATATATCTAGACAGCCGTGACCGTATAGTGAGGTGGGTTGCACTTCAATATACGTAGCTGGCTATGTCTGCCCTCGCTCTCCAGTATTCTGGTTCTGGGGCATAACATGGTTTAAGTGGTGGCCCATGCAGGTCTTGTATATCAAGATATGTGAGGGTTTACCGAATAGATGTCTCAATCAGTATTCGCCCTTGATCTCTGCTCGTATCTTCAAATCTCTGAGAATCTTGACCTGATCACATGCTTGTATCGTTGATCTATCCTGGTCTTTTCTTATTGTTCCCTATGTCATCTTCTTCAGTGGCATTGTTCCTGGACCTACCGATCAGTAAGGTAGAGCACCTCCCGCAGACCAGCAGCAACCTGGAGATCAAGCCTAACATTCAGGAGTAGTCTCCAGAGTCATGCCTACCGAAGGGGAACCACCAATTCAGCTCGTCCAACCTGCGAAGCCTGATGATGGCACTTTGGTGGGTCTCATCAGGTCCCTATTAGCTTTCCAAAATCGTCACGGAGATGCCTTGCACCAGGCGATGGCAGATGCTTTGACCAGAGGAGGTCATCAGGGCAACAGCACGGCCAACAGCTTCAAGCGCTTGAACCCTTCCTTCTTCGACGGCAGTGAAGATGCGATCGCTGCAGATGCATGGCTTCAGGACACAGAGGTGATTCTATAAGCAGCCAGGACTCCAGAGAACGAGAAGGTGGTCGTGGTGCACCTACAGCTATTGGATCTTGCCCGCAGCTGGTGGGCTGCGCAGGCCGATGGATTAGTGGCCCCTATTTTATGGGCAGTATTCAGAAAGAGATTCCAGACCAAGTATTATGATGCTGTAGCTCGGTATGATCTACAGACGAGGTCCACCAATCTGAAGCAAATGGAAAGGACGGTCGATGGATATGCGGCCGAGTTCTCCAGGCTTAGTCGGTTTTCTTCCACCTTGGTGGCGACCGAGTTCAAAAGAGCCCAGCGGTTCTAGCAGGGGCTCCACCTGGAGATTTTGTTGGCAGTTGAGCAGTTTGAGCATCAGACTTTTGATGCAGTATTGAGAGCGGCTCGGAGGTACGAGTATACCTTCCACAGGATCGTGGATAGGGCCGGAGGTCGGAAGAGATCTCACAGCCAGATGAATCAGTCATCAGTACCAGCCCCGACAGCCAGGGATTTGACCATTGGAGCTCCGAGGCGGGCAGTCTCAGTAACGTCGATTCAGCATTCCACCCCGACGTACCCTCAGCAGCAGAAGCAGAAGTAGTCTTCCGCAGTAGGATGTTCATACTGCGGGAAACCAGGAACGTGGTGTCAGAGTGTCACAGAGCACAGGGTTTGTGCTTGGTTTGTGGTACCCCGGACCACAGGGTTGGGAACTGCCCGAACAGGGGGAGTTTATCAGCCTTCTCTAGTCCTTCAGTTAGAGGACCATCACCAGTCCAGCAGCAGCAGCTGCTGTAGTACCCGTTCTCGAGGCCATTATTGACACAGGCCCGGGCATTCCAGCAGCAGAGACCGCAGCAGTATGCCCAAGCCCAAGCCCTGATCCAGAGCAGGCAGAGGAATTTTCAGCAGAAGGGACCCGTACCCAGAGGACATGGTCAAGTATTGGCCTTGACTATGGGAGAAGAAGGAATAGCACCAGATGAGGTAGTGGCAGGTACTATTCTCGTCAACACCTTTCCAGCTTCAGTATTATTTGATTCGGGTGCCTCGCATTCATTTATGTCTGCACGATTCGCGACACGGATAGGATTAGAGCCCGAGTCGTTATCAGTAAGGCTCAATATACTTACTGGTAACGGACTTGTGGGAGTAGATAGAGTGTTTTCCTCGTGTTGGGTCGTAGTTAGCGGTAGAGAGTTCCTCGCTAGATTGATAGAGTTTCCGATGGCCGATTATGATGTGGTCTTAGGGATGGATTGGTTGAGGGACCAGTATGCTAGGATAGACTGCCACATTGGCAGGGTTATTTTTAGCATTCCAGGTGAGCCAGAGTTTTTCTTCTTCCGATGCGAAGTTGAACCTTCTCCTCCAGTGTTGCGGATGGCAGTAGCAATAGTACAATTACCTCGTATAGTCGAAGAGTTTCCAGATGTTTTCCCAGAAAAGCTTCCAGGGATGCCGCCAGAGCAAGAGATCGAGTTTACCATCGACTTGCTTCCCGGGGTAGCTCAAGTATCAGAGAGAGTCTACAGGATGGTGCCGTCAGAGCTAGAGATATTGTACAAGATGATTAAAGAACGCAGAACCAAGGGATTCATTCGTGCTAGTAGATCGCTTTGGGAAGCCCCGATGCTTCTTATAAAAAAAAGGATGGTACGTCCAGATTATGTATAGACTATCGTACCTTAAACTCAGTGACAATCAAGAACAGATACCCTCTTCCGAGGATAGATGACTTGTTTGATCAACTCAAGGGGGCAGCAGTATTCTCGAAGATCGACTTACGGTCAGGATACCATCAGATCAGAGTCAGAGAGCAGGACATCCCAAAGACCGCTTTTAGGTCGAGATATGGGCATTGGGAGTTTCTTGTGATGCCATTTGGAGCCACCAATGCGCCGGCCGTATTCATGGACCTCATGAATCGCATCTTCATGCCTTATTTGGATCAGTTCGTGATTGTGTTCATAGACGACATCCTGGTCTACAGCAAGAGTGAGGCGAAGCATGAGCAGCATCTCCGTGTGGTTCTTCAGATTCTCAGAGAGCACCAATTGTATGCCAAGTTCAGTAAATGCGAATTCTGGCTCGATCGCATTTCGTACTTAGGTCATATCATCACCCGAGGAGGAGTTGAAGTGGATCCCCAGAAGATCGTGGCAATTGAGTCATGGCCAGTGCCTAGCACAGTTGCAGAAGTTCGCAGTTTTCTTGGCTTAGTCGGCTACTACCAGCGATTTGTTTCAGACTTTGCTCGAATTTTAGCGCCATTGACCCGGTTGACCCGCAAGGGTGTGCAGTTTGCTTGGATAGCAGAGTGCCAGAATTCTTTTGAGAAGTTGAAGCGAGGCTTGATGACGGCACCTATTCTCATGCTTCCAGATGCAACCGGAGGATTCTCAGTGTATTGTGATGCTTCGGGCAGAGATTTAGGATGTGTTCTAATGCAGCATGGGAAGGTAATAGCTTATGCGTCACGACAACTTCATGATCATGAGAGGAATTACCCAACCCATGACATGGAGGTGACAGCAGTAGTGTTTGTACTTAAGTTGTGGAGGCACTACTTGTATGGAGATAGGGTAGAGATTTTCACCGACCACAAGAGCCTGAAGTATGTTTTCACCCAGAAGGATCTTAACATGCGTCAGAAGAGGTGGCTGGAGCTACTTGTGGATTATGATGTTAACTTGTAGTATCATCCTGGGAAGGCCAATATTGTTGTAGATGCATTGAGCAGGAGAGCTAGAGTTTATTTTCTCACAGCGCAGTCGGAGTTATTAGCCGATCTTCAGAAGATGGGAATAGAAGTTGTCCTCCCTTCTAGTGTGGCATTGATGGCCAGTATGCAGGTTCAGTCCAGCATAGTCAAGAGGATTCGGATGGCGCAGTCAGCAGATTCTAAGCTTCAGCGACTCAGAGCAGAGTGTGAGGCAGGACGAAGACCAGAGTTATACATTCATGAAGATGGTATACTTCGACGTGGTAAGCGTCTTTGTGTACCCAATGGAGATATCAGACAGGAGATCATGGCAGAGGCCTACAGTTCGCAGTATTCCATTCATCCCGGTGGCACGAAGATGTACCGTGATATCCGTCAGGACTTTTGGTAGAATGGCATGAAGAGGGAGATAGCCCGGTTTGTCTCTCGTTGTTTAGTTTATCAACAAGTTAAAGCTGAACATCAGAGGCCAGCTGGACTACTTCAACCATTGCCAATTCCAGAGTGGAAGTGGGAGCATATAACCATGGATTTCATGACTGGATTACCTAGATCCCAAGCTGGTCGAGATGTTATTTGGGTTATAGTTGACCGGCTCACGAAGGTGGCTCACTTTCTTTCGTTCAGAGTTGGTCAGTCGACGGCTCAGCTAGCAGAAATGTATTTCCGACAGATTGTCAGATTGCACGGTGTATCATTCAGTATCACCTCGGACCGAGATTCAAGATTTAAGTCACGCTTTTGGCGTAGCCTGCAAGAGAGTTTGGGAACTCGCCTCCAATTCAGCTCAGCATATCACCCGCAGACTGATGGTCAGTCGGAACGTACGATCCAGACTCTTGAAGACATGTTGAGATCTTGTACGCTCGACTTCGGTAGTTCATGGGAAGACCACCTGCACCTAGTGGAGTTCTCGTACAACAATAGTTTCCATGCTAGTATCCAGATGGCACCGTTCGAGGCACTGTATGGTAGGAAGTGCAAATCCCCGCTAGCTTGGGATGATGTTGGAGAGAGGCAGATGCTCGGTCCAGAAATGATTGCTCAGACCGTTGAATTGGTCGGGAGAGTCAGGGATCATCTTCGAGTTGCCCAAGAACGCCAGCGTCATTGGGCCGATTCTAATCAGCGTCCCCTTGAATTTTCTGTCGGCGACCATATATTCCTGATGATTTCGTCTAACCATGACGTCATTCATTTCGACGTACGGGGAAAGGTTAGTCCTAGGTATATAGGGTCGTTCGATATTCTTGAGCGAGTAGGAGATGTGTCCTATCGTCTCACTCTTCCGTCGTCGTCGTATGAGGTACATGACGTATTTTATGTATCCCAACTACGACGGTATATCTCGGACCCGAGCCACATTCTGGATCATTCAGAATTGGTTGTTGGTACTAACCTTTCGTATGAGGAGAGGCCCGTGTCTATATTGGACCGGAGAGATAAGACACTCAAGAACAAGACTATCAAGTTAGTCCGAGTTGCTTGGGGTCATCACTCTTTGGGTGAGTCAACGTGGGAGCGTGAGGATGATATCCGATCGCGATATCCCGACCTGTTTGATTCGTGAGGTATAATGTCCTTCTTATGCCTTACACCCTTAGTTCCTTACTTGAATGAATGATTGATTGCCTAGTTATAACTTGCTTGTGATTAGTATAGCTTGCTCTTGTCCCTCTAGCCTCTTAATTAAATTTCGAGGACGAAATTCTTTTAAGGTGGGTAGAGTTGTAATGCTTGTGGTTCGTATTGCATATCTTGGTATACGTATACGTAATTTGACCCGTATTGCATGTCTCTCTGCTTGATTATTCTAGTATTTCATTGATTGATTTATTCTTGGGTTGGTTCGGCTTAGCTTGGTTCATCATGAAGCAAAGGTGAACCCTCCTACCTACCACCACCCTCCTTATTTAATCCATTCCCCTTATTCTCTCTCTTCATTTACTTCTTCTCCTCCACCATTACTTCTTCAACCACCAGGAGAGTGAGAGAGAGAGCTTAGGCAAGTACATCTTGCTTCATGGGGGAACTCAAGATTTATTGTTCTATTTTCTTCCTTACAATATTCTAAGACTCTTTAGTGCTTGGCATTTTCAATTTCCATGGCTAAACTCTTCTAGATCTAAGTTTATTTTATTTTCGGATTTCTTGGGTTTTGATCTACTTAGCTTTGTTATTTTCAAGTTTTGATGGTTCCATGTTGTAGAGCATTTCGTTCTGCCCCAATTCGACCTATGGAAGTTCGGATTTGGACTCCGGATGAAGGGTTTATGGAGCTTCGAAGTTTGGATTCATGGTGTTCTTCTTCTTGGATCAGTGAAGAAGAAGAACAGTACAGCCGTATAGCTGTCCTGGCCGCATGGAAATACATGACCGCATGAGTCTTCATGCGGCATGCATTTTCAGCCGCATAAGGCCATGGGCAGCAACCCTGCCGCATGGCTCTGCCCTTGATTCAGTCGCATGAGAGGGCCTGGCCCTTAGCCGCATAAGCACTTGCCTTTCCAGCCGCATAAAGCCGCATTCTTCCAGCCGCATAAGGCCTTGCCATCCCGCTGCCGCATGAGCCCCCTTCCTTCCCCAGCCGTATGTACCTACCCTCATCCCAGCCGTATGAGCGCGCAGTCCCAGCCGCATAGGGCTCAGTCTTCCCGTTGCCGTATATGACTTGACCCCCCGCGAGCCGCATGTGGCCCGTTCTTTCAGCCGCATGCGCTAGCTCCTAACGGCCGCATATGCCCTGCATCCTTCAGCCGCATACGCCCATTCTTCTAGCCGCATGAGCCTGCAGCCGCTGGAGCTTGGTTTCCCTTAGCTGTCTAACTCCTTCCGAGTCCTTGTCCTCTTTCCTCATTTTGTTATTATTATTATGTTGGACTGTCTCATTTATACTCAGGTTCTAATCCTTATAGAATACTTGTACTATACAAGTTCTGCACATGAACCATGGCATGACAGTGGCCTGCCATGGCGCACTCTTGACAAAAAAACTGACACGATACATCTCGTCATGCGGGTATGACAGCTACCCTGACATGACAAGTATGAATGATCTGGACACCGTGGCGATTGCGTTTGTACAAATAAAGTGGTACTGTCTTGCATCATGTCTAGGATAGGAATTCCTGAGTACCACGGTCAGGGATACCTACAGTAATCGACTAAGACTAATAACTAGAATAATTCAGTAGACATGAAGAGATTCCCAGCTACAGGCAATCTCGTTATCTGGGCGTATTCAGTAGACTTGTAGCCTACCGACGAGTAGGGCACATTTCCAGCCCACAGTCATGTGGTGCACCCTTCATAAATGGACATTCGACCAAGATAATCGGATGGTCTGCAGGGCTTGTGGCTGTTGGGGATAATCTCATTGCATCTTGCTAGTAACAAGGCCTGTGATAACCCTAGTTAGTTAAACGTATCAAGCCATACTTCTTGATTGGCCGTGATTGATTGAATAGAGTTTATTCCAGCTTAGTCTTATCTTGATCCTGTACCAGACTGTGACATGACACGATTGATTGTGCCTGTCTCAACAATAAATGGTCAGGGGTCCAGTTCTGTTCAAGCGAAGGGTTACAACCCCGGTCCTTGTTTGGTTTAATGGTTGTAACCTGGCATCCGGGGCAGTTCTGTGTCCTCTCTTCGTTTATTGTCTTAGTGTACCCCATGCCATGCTCGTCATGTTTTACTTTACTTCAACCGTATGATTTATTACTTATGCTGGCCTTAACAATAAAGATCAGGGGTCCAGTTCTGTTCAGACGAAGGGTTACAACCCCGGTCCTTGTTTGGTTTAAGGGTTGTAACCTGGCTTCCGGAGCAGTTATGTGTCCTCTCTTCGTTTATTATCTTTACTGTACCAATAGTATTTGAGACGGGTTTCTATTCAGGTGAAGGGTTACAACCCCGGTCCTTGTTTGGTTTAAAGGTTGTGACCTGGCTACTTGAATGGTTTTCTCGTACTCAGTTTACTGTGGTTATCCCTATTATTATTAGTTCTTTATTTATTATCTTTTATATTCTATTGGGTTATGCAGGTTTTAGTTCCTAAGTGAAGCCTCCTTTGTGGTACTTGCTCTTTCTGGGGTCTGATCCAGCTGGTTTTGTATTGCCAAATATCGGAGCAGCTCCAGAGGATCTACCTGTCTTCCAGCCAGATGGTGTCCACCAGGCGTAACCCTGGCAACGAGTGGGTTTCTTTTGTCCTCCCACTTTATTATAAAAATTATTCTTTTGAGAAGTTTAGCCGACGAGCACTTATTAGCTCGATTGTACCTTTATTTACTATCTGCCTACAGGCTGTGACATGATTAACAGATCCTAAGGTTGATCATGTATGACTAAACTCTTGCTAGTCCTGACATTTTGTAACGACTAGCTTCATGATCAGCTGAATATATAATGTTTGGGACGCCTTACTATTGTATATTTGGTGATCTGACATCTTGTAACACTTACTTACTTGCTTGTGATTGAGACACTAGGCTTGTTCATGACCATAAGAAACTGTTGGCTTGTAGTTAAACCCTTATGTATCTTGACAGCCGTGACCGTATAGAGAGGTGGGTTGCACTTCAATATACGTAGCTGGCTATGTCTGCCCCCGCTCTCCAGTATTCTGGTGCTGGGGCGTGACACGACCGCAGCATTATGGAGCTCAGGGATATGACTGAAAGGACAGAGTAGGGCATCACTGATCTTAGAGCATCGACAGAGCGCAGATTGACGGATCTGCAGGCATCACAGCTGTCCATGGGCGAGAGGCTGACGTTGATGCAGGATTCGATGGTTGATAGCAGTACGAGGCTGTTATCTACCATGAATTCATACCACAGCGTCTAGCAGCGTTGGAGCGTTATTGTCCTCCGGGTGCACCTTCATCATCGTCGACTCCGCCTTCTTTATCGACACCGACTCCACCGGCGTCACTACCTTCTTCATCGGTGATGATTTCACGGGAGGATGTCACGCCCCGCTCCCGAATAATCGGATACGGGTCGATACATGCCCGGTCTACACTGTCGTTGACAGCGGTAGTGAGCCGTCTAGTCATCAATAACAAGAATAATCTCATCACAGCATCTAATCTCGGAATCTACACTAACCATCACAGTAATCCACTATCCAGCAGTTATTACAGCCTTTACATGAATGACCGGGTACAAAGCCGGTAATAAAAAAGTAAGGCTAATACTCTAAAAAAGTAAGGCTAATACTCTAAAAAAGTAATCCACTATCCAGCAGTTATTATCACACACTTAGCAACCTACTCATACTCTAAAATGATCCCTAGCTCATAAAGTGAATATCACTGAATAAGAACCACCCCAAGGTTGGCCCACTTGACATGCTCACTTAGCTACACCAAACTACAACATCATTATTCATCAACTATATCCAAATTAACTTCTAATGACCCAACTTCATAATCCTAACTAATAACCATTGCTTAACAATTTAACTTACTACTAATAATCAACTCCTCAGCCCAGCTATAATAGTCCATAGACTTGGCCCACTTCCCAGATACAATCCATGGGCTCATAGGTCTACTGTTCCTAATTCAACTCATATGGAACAGTTCAGATTCTAACGGCTACAGAGTAAATACTAATGTCGGCTAATACTAAGATCTAAACCCAACAAGAACACACAATTCCTAGCAGCTATACCAGTGTCAATCGATCCCTGTGTCTGACCTCCTTCCGTGTCTCGTGTCTACCACTGCTGGACACTCACACGAATCAAGTTCGACATCTGGTAGCACGGTCTCGACACTGGTCACGACACACTCTCGTTCAATCCTGACAGAGCACCCCCACTAATATCAACTAATCATTAGAATGGATCAAGAATTATACCTGAGTCTCTGCAACGGTCCAACACAAGAGTGCAGTGTCCAATGACAGTGTCCCCGAGTCCGCAGCTCACGAATACGCCCTTCTGGGCATTTCGACGAACAGATCATGTGCGAGAACAGAGGAAGCAATTATGAGTTCGATTTGAACCGATTCAACTCCAAATTTGGAGAAAGTACAAAGAATTGAGTCTAAAGTCTCACCAATACAATTCTCCAATCAAAATGGAACGGATCGATCGGTCGATCACAATAACCAACTCAACTGAAACAGAGGATTCGAAACTCATTCAAAAGGTTTTGAAATCACCACTAACAATTTATTGTACAGGAGAACAAGAAGACTTACCAGCGACTCTAATGAAGTAACGATCCTCAACTAGAGCCGACCGTCGTCATCGAAGCTGCGCACGAGCTGATCGATGGAGAGATGAAGCCGACGATGTGGAATAGATGTCGTTGTTGTGCTGCTGGACCCGTTTTGATCGACAATAGCTCACTTCATACTTGCTCATTACTGTACTTCTTTCAGCACCGCTGCGTCGCCATGGCTACGAGCTGCGGAGCTCTGAGGAAGAAGAAGAAGGAAAGGATCGGTTGAACTTTTGGCAGGGCTTCGTCGTTCCAGAAGTGATGAAGAAGAAGGAAGGCTGGGTCTTATTTATAGGCGGGCGTCGGTCAGGCGGTTGGCCGGGCACCTGACCGACGGTTGGGCGGGCAGCGACCGTTACAATTCGACGGTCGGAGAGAGTTTGGTCGCTGATGATCAAGTGTTGAGATGAAGTAGGTAGTTAGGCAGTTAGGGGAAGAAGCTTATGGAGAACCCTAGAATTCTTGGTCGCCGTCGCCGTCCACTGCAGCGGAGGGAAATGGAGGGAAATGGTGAAAGAAGAAAGGATTTTGAATTTATAGCTGTTGAGTGACTGTCGGGTTTAGGTTTAGAGGGTCCGGGTCGGTGGACTGGATCCGGATCCAATATGGATCCGCCCGAAGGGTGTTGGGCTCAGCGGCTGGGCTGACCTAATGGGCTAGAAAATATATAGGAAAAATAGTTGTTTTAAGAAGAGTGATTATTGGGTCAGCTGGCCCATTGAATTGGATGAAACCTAAGGAACAATTAGTATAAAGTAAAATTAGGAATAATAGAAATAGTTTAGAAATAGTTAATTAGAATAATTATTAACTAAAAAGGATGGAAAATATTCATTTATTTATGAACAGTGGAGTTACAAATCTCTCCCCCTTGAAAAATTTCGTCTTCGAAATTTCCAGGGTAGAGTGATCCATCAAGCCTCAAAGAGATAGGGGTATTTCTCCCTCATCTCATCCTCTCTCTCTCCGGTGGACTCCCCAGGAGAGTGATGCCTCCAAGCAACTCTGACTAGCTGAATAGTCTGATGTCGTAGCCTTTTCTCCCTGCGGTCCAGTATCTCGACCGGCTGCTCTGAATAAGTGAGAGTAGGCCCTACTTCTAGCTCTGAGTGGTCAACCACATGACTGGGATCCGCTACATACCTCCGAAGCTGTGAAACATGGAATATATTGTGTATTCCCTCCAGGTTGGATGATAAGGCCAATCTGTAAGCAACTGCTCCTACTCTACTTAGAATCTCAAACGGTCCAATGAATCTCGGACTCAGCTTCCCGCCTCTACCAAACCTAATAACTCCCCGAGTCGGTGAGATCCGTAGGAACACAAGATCTCCTGTTGCAAACTCCAGGGGTCTTCGACTGCTGTCTGCCGAGTGCTTTTGTCTATCCTGTGTAACCCTCAGATGATCTCGAATCTGTCTGACTTTGTCTGCAGCCTCCATAATCATCTCTGGTCCCAATAATGGTCTCTCTCCAACATCATCCCATGATAATGGTGTGCGACATCTGCGACCATACAATGCCTCAAATGGGGTCATTCCAATGCTGGCATGATGACTATTGTTGTAAGCAAACTCTACTAGATGCAGATGGTCCTCCCAAGATCCTTCAAAGTCCAGCGCATAAGTCCTCAACATATCCTCCAGTGTCTATATGGTCCTCTCTGACTGCCCGTCCATCTGAGGATGGTATGCCGTGCTGAACTTGAGGTGTGTACCAAGACTTCTTTGTAGACTCATCCAGAAATAAGAAGTAAATCTGCTATCTCTATCTGAGACAATACTAACTGGAACTCCATGGATCCTCACTATCTATCTCATATATAGATCTGCCAGCTTTTCTGTAGTCAACCCTACTCTGAAAGGAATAAATTGTGCTGACTTGGTCAATCTGTCCACTATGACCCAGATGGCATCCTTCCCATCGGAGAGCGGGGTAATCCCGAGACAAAGTCCATGGTGATATATTCCCATTTCCACTCAGGAATGGGCAAAGGCTGCAATAATCCTCCCGGTCTCTGCCGTTCTGCCTTGACCTGCTGACAGACTAGGCATCTGGAAACGACTCTGGCCACTTCTCGTTTCATTCCATACCATCAGACGATCTCTCGAAGGTCTTTGTACATCTTAGTGGATCCTGGATGCATAGAATACTGTGACTGAAGAGCCTCCTGCTTGATTTCCTTTCTCAAGCTTCCTTTGGGCACACACAACTGAGTACCGTGCCTCAAAGTACCATCTTCTGCAATGGTAAAGTCATCTAGTAGTCCTGCTCGAACCTGCTCCCGGATACATCGAAGTCCCTCATCATGAAACTGGGTCTCCTTAATCTTCTCTATCAATCCAGACTGTACCTGCATGCTCATGAGCTGTCCCTCAATCCCTGGTATAACAATTTCTATCCCCAAGCTCTCCAAGTCCTCAAGAAAATGTCTGTCCATAGTCAGCATCATAGCTACCGGATATCTGCTGAGTGCATCTGCTACGACATTGGCCTTTCCTGGGTGATACTGAAGGTCAATGTCGAAGTCCTTCATCAGTTCTAGCCACCTCCTCTGTCTCATGTTCAACTCTTTCTGAGTGAAGACGTACTTCAGACTTTTGTGATCTGTGAATATCTCCACTCTCTCTCCATAAAGATAATGCTTCCACAATTTTAGAGCAAAGATGACCGCTGTAAGTTCCAGGTCATGGGTAGGGTAGTTTTTCTCAAGGGGTCTCAGCTGCCTTGATGCATAAGCTATTACCCGCTTGTTCTGTTCCAAGACACAACCCAAGCCTTTCCCTGAAGAATCACTGTATATTGTAAACCCTCCTGATCCTGATGGTAGTGCTAAAATCGGAGCTGAAGTCAATCTGTTCTTCAGTTCTTCGAATGCTGCCTGACATGCATCTGTCCAGATGAACTCCTCATCTTTCTTGGTAAGCCTAGTCATGGGTTCTGCTATCTTGGCAAAGTCCTGTACGAACTTCCTGTAGTACCCTGCTAGGCCTAGAAAACTCCTGATCTCCGCAACTGTGCTGGGCGTAGTCCATGCCTTCACTGCTTCTACCTTCTTGAGGTCCACTGCGATGCCCTCTCCTGTCACTACATGTCCCAGGAACTCAACCTTGTCTAGGAAAAACTCACATTTTGAAAGTTTTCCATATAATTTCTCCTTCCTCAAAGTCTCCAGCACTATCCTCAAATGTTCCTCGTGCTCTTCCGGAGTCTTTGAATAGATCAGTATATCATCAATGAACACTACCACAAATTTGTCCAGATACCGGTGGAAGACCTTATTCATCAAATTCATAAACATCGTCGGGGCATTCGTGAGACCAAATGGCATGACTAAGAACTCGTACTGCCCGTACCGAGTGTTGAATGCTGTCTTAGGAATATCTTGCTCACGAACCTTCACCTCGTGGTACCCGGACCGGAGATCTATCTTAGAGAAGACCTTAGCACCACTCAGTTGGTCAAACAATTCGTCGATCCGGGGTAAAGGATATCTGTTCTTGATGGTAATGTTGTTGAGGGCTCTATAATCGATACACATCCTGACCGTCCTATCCTTCTTCGGCACAAACAGGACTGGTGCTCCCCAAGGTGAAGCACTCGATCGAATGAAGCCCTTCCCTTCTAACTCATCAATATGTGCCTTCATTTTCTTTGCTTCCTTGGGATTGACCTTGTAAAAATGCTGGGAGCGTGGCTCTAATCCTGGAATCAAGTCAATCCCGAACTCAATGTCTCTGTCTGGCGGAAGTTCCGGTAGATCCTCTGGAAATACATCTAGAAACTCTGCTATGAGTGGATGTGGTAGTGACTTTCCTTCCATAATTGCCCCAAACCTGACTCCATCTGGCCTATCTGCAATACTCCTGGCTACCTCAAACGGTGCCTCTCCTGGTGGTCTGAATAGGACTCTTCCCCGATGGCAGTCTATAACTGCATGGTGCTCACTCAACCAGTCCATCCCAAGGATTACATCAAATCCTGGGAGTGGCATTACGAGGAGCTGGGTCTTGAATTCTCTTTCTGCTATACTAATAGGGCAATCACAACCATCCCGAACTGGTACTGTACCCCACCGGTAAGTATCCTACAACTCCTCCTAGAATATGTGGGTATGATATGGTGTCGATGCATGAATTCTAGGGAAATGAAACTGTGGGATGCTCCTGAGTCAAATAATGCAGTGGCGGGGAAAGAATACAAGGATATACTACCTGTGATGACATCTGCCACTGGCTTTGCCTCCTCCGTGGTCATAGCAAAAGCCCTCCCCTGAGTCTGCTGTCCTCCTCTATGCTGATGTTGGGCGAACCATTGCTGCTGAGTAGGCAAGGGTGGTCCTCTAGGTGGAAGTCCAGAAGGTTCAGCTGCAGTACCCTTCTAGGGTGGTCCTGCTGGTGTACGGGTGAGAGCGCACTCCCTAGCCGGTGATCGGCTGCTCCACATATAAGGCACTGCCCCAGTCTCTTTCTATACATCGGCCAAGTATGGCCCACCTTCTGACAGTATCCATAAGACTGCGGAATGGGTCGCTGCTGCTGCGGGGCCCTCTGAGGAGGTTGGGATGTGAAGGACTTCGTCTGCTGGGTATTGGAATGCTTGGGTGGTCCCGAATGGCTACTACCTCCACTGATGTCACGGTCTCTCTTGGGTCGAAGACTCAGATCAATCTCCAACCTCTGGGCAACAGCGACCATCCCAGCATAAGTAGTCACTCCGTTAGCCGTGACTAAGTAACGAAGCTCGTGGCTCAGACCCTGCCTAATTCTCGTGGCTCTCACGACTGGGTCTCGGGCTCTACCCTCTACAAACTGACTCAGTCGTCCGAACTCTGCTGCGTACTCATCAACCGAGCGAGTCCCCTGATCAAGAGTCTGAAACTGGCGCTCCAAAGCCTCTCTCGCTACGACCGGAAAAAACTTCTCCTTGAAGATTTCCACAAACTGCTCCCAAGTCAATCCAGGTGCCACGAGCTGAGGCTCACTCCTAAACCAGGTACGTGCCATATCATGCATCTGCACGCCGGCTGCCTCCACCTTGAGGTCTTTCGGGAGCCTAGATAGTCACATCACCCTCTCCATATCCTCTTTCCACTCATCGGCATAGAATATACCCTCGGTCCCAAGGAAATCTCTAGGTACCATCCTTTTAAAGTCTAGGATAGAACCCTCTCTCTGGTGGGGAGTGCAAGTAGTAGGGGTATAAGTGGGGAAGGCATGAGCGTGGATGGGAGGCGGAATGAAGGAGATAGGGTCGGGTTGGGTGAAAGTAATGGCAGTAGGCTGTACTGGAGTCTGGGTGGGTGGTAGAATATGTGTTGGGTGTGGAGTGTATGGCGGGGGTGGGATGTATGATGGAGTCGGTATAGTAGTCGGTGGAGGTGGAATATTAGAGGTCGGTAGAGGTGCAGTAGTAGTCTGGGGAAGTGGGGGTGGTGGTGGTAGCAGTGGGCTGACTAATCTCTCAATACCCTCCCGTAAAATAGTGGTCTGCTCCCTCTAAGCGTCCAATAGACTCTGAGTCTGGGCTCTCTGGGCCTCCAACCGCCCATGGACTAGCTCATGCATCTTGGTGCCCCCCATAGAACTAATAGAGTGCCGTGAAGAAGCCCTAGTGACAGGTGGCACATGGGTATCGGTGTGCTCGGGGGGTCTACCATAGGTGGGGTAGATGACCCTCTCCCGAAAGGGGCTATACTCGGAGTGCGGGCCCGTAGTTGATGCTCCTTTCTTTCTTTAGCCATTTTCTGAAATGGAAGGAGAAGAAACATCAGTGACTCGTAGGGGTATAGTGTGTGTTAGCAATATAAAGACAGAGATAAAAATGCAATTTTCATAACGGTCATATGCTGTGATGAGTTTCCTAAGGACCTGTATGGGCCACCACAAAAACATGTCATGCCCCGCTCCTGAATAATCGGATACGGGTCGATACATGCCCGGCCTACACTGTCGTTGACAGCGGTAGTGAGCCGTCTAGTCATCAATAACAAGAATAATCTCATCACAGCATCTAATCTCGGAATCTACACTAACCATCACAGCAATCCACTATCCAGCAGTTATTACAGCCTTTACATGAATGACCGGGTACAAAGCCGGTAATAAAAAAGTAAGGCTAACACTAGGCCTGCTATATCAATACAAAGTAAGAACATCCTATACATCAATCTATCTACATCCCAGGAATATAGTCCCGTCCTTCGGTAGCATGAGGAGTGTGCTCCACTGCTGGGCCATCCATCTGTAATGCATAGTCGTCTAGAGGATCACCTGTAATCAACAGTCCAGTCAGGATAGAGCAAAGCACAATATACTCAATATAACTCACCATGGAATATCAATAGAATGGTACAATATAGCAAGTAGAACTGAACAGAGAAACAATAGAATATAATATAAATATGCACTAACTATGTGTACATGTGCAATTGGACGTTATCAACATGTGGGAACTAATATATAATCAAGCATATAAAATATTCTATCAGTCACGCAATAATCAGGCATGTCTAATGACAATGCTATCAGTCACGCAATAATCAGGCATGTCTGACGACAATGCTATCAGTCACGCACGAAATGGACTCAGGCATACAGAGTATGCTATCAGGCAATGTTTGTCCAATATTAGCCCATTACATGTCTCTAGAACGTCCCCCACCCGACACGAGAAACAATGCAAGCAATAAAGTAAGAACAAGTAAAACAATGGCACGATGATAATGTGTATGTCCTATGTATGCAATAATGGTAATACTGAGTATATGTACTTGCCTTGACTTCCGGGGTTTTCTCCAAGTCTTCTAGAATTACCTAGGAAATAGAAAACAGGTCTTAGAATTTATTAAGACTAATCCCTAGATCTGTCCAAATACCAAGACTTATTATCACTCACTTAGCAACCTACTCATACTCTAAAATGATCCCTAGCTCATAAAGTGAATATCACTGAATAAGAACCACCCCAAGGTTGGCCAACTTGACATGCTCACTTAGCTACACCAAACAACAACATCATTATTCATCAACTATATCCAAATTAACTTCTAATGACCCAACTTCATAATCCTAACTAATAACCATTGCTTAACAATTTAACTTACTACTAATAATCAACTCCTCAGCCCAGCTATAATAGTCCATAGACTTGGCCCATTTCCCAGATACAATCCATGGGCTCATAGGTCTACTGTTCCTAATTCAACTCATATGGAACAGTTCAGATTCTAACGGCTACAGAGTAAATACTAATATCGGCTAATACTAAGATCTAAACCCAACAAGAACACACAATTCCTAGCAGATATACCAGTGTCAATCGATCCCTGTGTCTGACCTCCTCCCGTGTCTCGTGTCCACCACTGCTGGACACTCACACGAATCAAGTTTGACACCTGGTAGTACGGTCTCGACACTGGTCTCGACACACTCCCATTCAATCCTGACAGATCACCCCCTCTAATATCAACTAATCATTAGAATGGATCAAGAATTATACCTGAGTCTCTGCAACGGTCCAACACAAGAGTGTAGTGTCCAATGACAGTGTCCCCGAGTCCGCAGCTCACCAATACGTCCTTCTGGGCATTTCGACGAACGGAATATATGCGAGAACAGAGGAAGCAATTATGAGTTCGATTTGAACCGATTCAACTCCAAATTTGAAGAAAGTACAAAGAATTGAGTCTAAAGTCTCACCAATACAATTCTCCAATCAGAATAGAACAAATCGATCGGTCGATCACAATAACCAACTCAACTGAAACAGAGGATTCAAAACTCATTCAAAAGGTTTTGAAATCACCACTGCCAATTTATTGTACAGGAGAACAAGGAGACTTACCAGCGACTCTAATGAAGTAACGATCCTCAACTAGAGAACAAGGAGACTTACCAGCGACTCTAATGAAGGAGAACAAGGAGACTTACCGTCGTCATCGAAGCTGCGCATGAGCTGATCGATGGAGAGATGAAGCCGACGATGTGGAATGGATGTCGTTGCTGTGCTGCTGGACCCGCTTTGATCGACAATAGCTCACTTTGCACTTGCTCGTTATTGCACTTCTATCAGCACCGCTGCGTCGCCATGGCTACGAGCTGCGGAGCTCTGAGGAAGAAGAAGAAGGAAAGGATCGGTTGAACTTTTGGCAGGGCTTCGTCGTTCCAGAAGTGATGAAGAAGAAGGAAGGCTGGGTCTTATTTATAGGCGGGCGTCGATCAGGCGATTGGCCGGGCACCTGACCGACGGTTGGGCGGGGAGCGGCCGTTACAATCACTACCAAAATACATGGATTTACCGACGGCCTTATCCGTCGGTATTCCGTCGCCAAAAATAAATACCGACGGATATTTTGGTAAAACAGCCGTCGGGAATAACCTCGTCGCTAAAACATATCCGTCGCTACTCCGTCGCTCAGCGACGACTTAGCGACGGAATACCGTCGGCTCATTTAAATATATATAGCGACGGATTACCGACTAGCTTTCGTCAAAACATGTATCAAGATATAGGTTTAGCGACGGAATACTCCGTCGCTAAAGAGTCGGCAAAACCGTATCAGTGATTTTCTGATACGCAATATCCGCCGTTAATCCGTCGTAAATTTGTCGGTAAAAGCGTATTAGCGACAAAACATCCGTCGCTAACAGCAAAATTTATGGACATCAAACAGAACTAGGTCGACGGACATTCCGTCGCTAAACCGTCGCTCAATGTAAAATTCTTCAGGTAGCGACGGATATTACGTCGCCAATCCGTCGATACATTAAACTCCTACAGATAGCGACGGATGGTCCGTCGCCAATCCGTCGCTTTATTGAAATGCTCCAGGTAGCGACGGTTTTTTCCGTCGCCACTCCGTCGCTAAACTCAGTTTCTCCAGTTAGCGACGGACTATCCGTCGCTGAGTGGTCGCCAGTCCGTCGCTAACTTCTAATTTTAAAAAAAAATACTGCAAACAGACACTTTCCTGTTTGTACAACACATCCAACACAATATCAAACATGCAAAATATCCATATACAACACCATATATCCATATCCAACACGAATATCCAACGTATCCAATATCCAACACCATATATCCATATGCAAAATATCCATATCCGACACCAATATCCAACGTATCCAATATCCAACAAAATATTACCAACACAATATATCCAATATCCAACATTAAATTATCCAAACATAAAAAAAATATCCGAACATACAATGTATCCAAATGTCTACAAAAATTTCGGCAGCACCTCCTTTGTATATCAGATCATCGCTTATAACCCAGCGTAGGTATATATCCAAAAATCACATAGACGAAATATGCACATACGAATTTAATGCACACCAATTATCCAAGAAAAGACATCAATTATACTGAAGAGTAACCTAATATCCGTCGTTATACTGAAAATTTATCTTCAAGTGTGAGAACGGATGGCTCAGAATACACAACCCAAAATTCATTCTAGCATACATTAGTGTGAATCATCTATGTTCTGTACATATGGTGTAGTATATGATCTTATCGTATATAGTATTTGAAGAACGTAACAGAATCAAGATGAACTCACATAATGTAATACTAAGACATCATCTACTACTATATAAGATATAGTGAGAGGTTGTCGTATCATCATTGCCGAGGGATGAGGGTCGGAGGACAGTCAACTTATCTACGGCTACATAGTTTCTGCCTCGCCAGTCGAATGGCTGCAGGGACTATATATGTCCTGATCACCATGTCGTACCGTAGATTAATGCAAATGGAGCTGGAAACAAAATACAGAAACCAAAAAACAAAATACAGAATCCAATCCCTGGGTTCGCCGAAAATACAAAACACAGAATCCAATCCCTGTATTTTAAGTGTGAGAACGGATGGCTCAGAAGACAACCCAACCGGAGAGGATACTCCAAGAGATACATCTGAGTAGGACGTATACTCCGAGAGATCACCCTTACAGAAATGATATCAGTAGTGGGATCGAATGTTGGAGAAGATATTATCACAGTATACGTCCTCTCCTCCACGATGGCTCTAGACCCATCTGCTCGTCCCTGCTTCCATTCTTCTTGTTTGACTCTCTCAGCCACACATGATATCCAGCTCAAGTGTAGAGTAGGCGGAAAAGAAGGGGGCAGGAATAGGAGGGGGAAGCAGCACAGCCGGCGGCATGACCCGGAGGAAGTACAGAGGTTTTCTTCAACATACGTAGGAGAACTATAAGGATATATGTAAACACAACATATCATCTTGTCAAAGACCCTAAATGTGACAACCATGTTACCGCGGTGTCGGAAGACTAACATGTCAAAATTTTATAAGCCGTGTGTTTTGACATAATCCTCCCAACCGGATTTCAGTTCTATGTAATAATGTGAGATTATGACACAGGAGGAAAGAGTTGGGATGATTATGTCAAAACACACGGCTTAGAAAATTATGACATGTTAGTCTTCCGACACCGCGGTAACATGGTTGTCACATTAAGGGTCTTTGACAAGATGACATATTGTGAAAAGATAAATTCTTATAGTCCTCCTACGTATGTTGAAGAAAACCTCTGTACTTCCTCCGGGTCATGCCGCCGGCTGTGCTGCTTCCCCCTCCTATTCCTGTCCCCTTCTTTTCCACCTACTCTACACTTGAGCTGGATATCATGTGTGGCTGAGAGAGTCAAATAAGAAGAATGGAAGCAGGGACGAGCAGATGGGTCTAGAGCCATCGTGGAGGAGAGGACGTATACTGTGATAATATCTTCTCCAACATTCGATCCCACTACTGATATCATTTCTGTAAGGGTGATCTCTCAGAGTATACGTCCTACCCAGATGGATCTCTCGGAGTATCCTCTCCGGTTGGTTGTCGTATCATCATTGCCGAGGGATGAGGGTCGGAGGACAGTCCACTTTATCTACGGATACATAGTTTCTGCCTCGCCAGTCGAATGGCTGCAGGAACTATGTTACCGCGGTGTCGTAGTCCAATATAATCCAGAGATTGACACAGTTCTAATTCATATATGTAGTCCAATACAAATAGTCTAAAACAAAAATAACCCAATAAAAATAGTCCAATACAAATAAGTACTAATAGCTAATGCTTGCCACGCTGCTCACGCAAACGCTCAGTGATACTTTCACGCAACCACCTCCGAAAAGCGAGATTTTTGGTACGAGGAGAGGCGTCGTCCCTTGCCAGGACTGCATCAAAAGCACTCTCGGCATTACTAGCTACCGGTGCTGGATGACTAGAACTCCCGGTCTCACTAGCAACCGGTGCCACTTCCTCCTCAACTGTAGGAGGAGCCACCTCAGCATTTACTATTTTCTTCAAACGACGTGCTGCTCCTCGGGTCATGGGTGCCATCTGGTAAGTATATGTAACAGAATGTAACAGCTCAAATTCAAAAACCAAAATCCCCATGCCAACATGAATCATAACATATAACTTAAACCCAGACATGACATAGGATTAAACCTAATGATTTAATCATCCTTAAATCAGTAAACACAAACAATGTACTAATTCTCAGTTTTTAGTCCAATGTAATTCGAAAGCCATCATCCCATGCCAAAAAAACACTCCATACACAGAAAACAACAGATTTTTGATAAGTACTTATTTGTGTAGGGGTATCATCTGACTGCACACAAGGGATGATGAGCTGGGCAGGTGCAATATGGATGCAGTAAGCCACCCCAACAATGCCCGGCCCCCTTAACTAGGCTAGTTCTAGGTCAAATTAGGAGTCCAAGTCAACTCTGTCAAAACTAATCTTAATTAGGCTAAACTTCTACCTTAGCTAATCAAATATATATACTAGACTTCACGACGTGTGTCTGTATATATATATATATATATATATATATATATATATATATATATATATATATATATATATATATATATATATTATTAATAAATTACTTAAAATTATGCCTATATATATATATATATATATATATATGTCTGTGTGTGTGTGTATCCGTGTGTCTGTGTCCGTGTGTGTCCGTGTGTGTGTGTGTGTGTGTCTGTGTGTGTGTGTGTCTGTGTGTCCGTGTGTCCGTGTGTGTGTGTGTGTGTCCGTGTGTGTGTGTCCGTGAGTGTGTGTTTGTCCGTGTGTGTGTGTGTCTGTGGGAGAGGAGGAGGTAGCTGCCCGCCCCCTCCCACCGCCCCCTCCACACCCCCCGCCCCCTCCCACCGCCGCCCCTCCACACCCTCCGCCACCCGCGGCCAGCCCCCTCCACAAATACCCCCCCGCACCCCGCGGCCAGCCCCCGCCCCCATCGTACCACCCCCAACGCTGCCCGCCCCCTCGATCCCACCGCCCCCTCCACACCCCCCGCCCCCCGCGCACGGCCAGCCCCCCTCTGCAACCCCCCGCACCCCGCGGCCAGCCCCCGCGCGCCCCCATCCCTCCAACGCTTCCCGCCCCCTCCCACCGCCCCCTCCACACCCCCCGCCACCGCCGCCACCGCCGCCCCCCGCAGTCGACGCCGCCCCCGCAGCCCCCGACGCCCCCGGCCCGCTGCACCCACGACCACCGCGCGCGCGCGCGAGAGAGAGAGAGCGAGAAAGAGAGAGAGAGAGAGAGAGAGAGAGGGAGAGAGAGAGGGGAATACCTTTGGGAGAGAGAGAGGAGAGGGGGTCGCCGATCACCGCCGCGGGAGAGAGAGGAGAGGGGGTCGCCGATCGATCACCGCGGGAGAGAGAGAGAGAGAGAGAGAGGAGAGAGAGTGAAATTTGGGGGGAATGAAAAAGTTTCCCCCGTCGTTTCAACTTAAGTCTGGAACGTAAATTTAGCGACGGAGTAGCGACGGATTATTCCGTCGCTAATGCGTCAGTAAATCTCGCGCGAGTAGCGACGGATTATTCCGTCGCTAAGTCGTCAGTAAATCTCGCGCCAATATTTTAGGCTTTTGCCGCCAAAATATGCGACATTCTAGCGACGGATATAAAACCGTCGCTACATGGCCGACTACCTATCGACGGCATAGCGACGGATATGGACATAAAAAAATAAAAAAAATTGTCCATTGCTTTCCATCGGTATTCCGTCACAAATCCGTCGGGGATCCGACGGTGATAGCGACGGAAAATTTCTGTCGCTAAATGGCCGTCGCTAAAGTACTGTAATTTGGTAGTGAATCCGACGGTCGGGAAGAGTTTGGTTGTTGATGATCAAAGATTGAGATGAAGTAGGTAGTTAGGCAGTTAGGGGAAGAAGCTTCTGGAGAACCCTAGAATTCTTGGTCGCCGTCGCCGTCCACTGCAGCGGAGGGAAATGGAGGAAAATGGTGAAAGAAGAAAGTATTTTGAATTTATAGCTGTTGAGTGACTATCGGGTTTGGGTTTAGAGGGTCCGGGTCGGTGGACTGGATCCGGATCCAATATGGATCCGCCCGAAGGGTGTTGGGCTCAGCGGCTGGGCTGACCCAATGGGCTGGAAAATATATAGGAAAAATAGTTGTTTTAAGAAGAGTGATTATTGGGTCAGCTGGCCCATTGAATTGGGTGAAACCCAAAGAAAAATTAGTAGAAAGTAAAATTAGGAATAATAGAAATAGTTTAGAAATAGTTAATTTGAATAATTATTAACTAAAAAGGATGGAAAATATTCATTTATTTATGAACAGTGGAGTTACAGAGGAGTACGAGATATTTCTATCCTTGAGGTGCGGCGGTGCCCCTCCTCCTCCAGATCCGCAGTAGTCTGAGTTAGGACTATTTGATGTGATGATATTTTAGTCTTTGTTTATGTTGATTGTTTGTTTGTGTGTAGACTTTTAGTATTAGTTGTGTAAACTTTAGATATTGGTTGGTTGGTTGTAGACTGGGGTTGATTGTTATACACTTTGGATATTGGTTTTAGACTTTGGATATTGGTTGTAGACTTGGGATATTTTAGTGTTTGTTATACACTTTGTGTTGGTTGTGCACTTTGGATATTGGTTGTAGACTTGTAGTATTGTTTGTGTTGATTGTTATACTGTTGTGATTTATCGGTGTTGAGTGTTCCACCGAAGGGGTCGATGAACCCAGGAAGAAAATGTGCTTCTATGTATTTATTGTTATTTATTAAACTACAGGAAGAAAATGTGATTTTGTGGACATTTTATAATTTATTTATTTTTTATTTTTTTTGTAATTTAGCGACGTTTACCGACGTATTTGTGCGTCGGTAAACGTCGCTAAACGACGCTAAATGTTCCAGAATTTTTCGTCTTTAACGGAATCGATAAACGTCGGTACGTATTCTAAATACATCGCTAAAGGTTCTAGGATTTACCGACGTGTACCAACGTAATAAACGTCGCTATATTACCGATGGTGCGCCGGTGAACGTCGGTATAAGTTCCAGGATTACCGACGTACTTTTGCGTCGGTAAGCGTCGGTAAGAGCGACGATTAGCGACGTTTTACCTGTTAGCGACCAGGCTTTCCGCGACAACAATAAAACATCGCTAAATACGTCAAAAAATGAACTTAGCGACGTTTTCATCATTTTTAGCGACGTTTTTGGGCGTTGCTAATATGACTTATTCTGGTAGTGAATCTTCTTCTTTAATCATCGAAAAGTTTGCAATATGTAATGATTCAGAAAAATTACAATATACTAGTGTCTGGATGAATTTTTGTAGTTGTAGAGGACTTCACATTTTGCACTCCAAGTCCCTTGCATTCAAAAATAAAAATAAAAAAGATATATGTATCTTCATCCATATCACAAAGAGGAAGAAATCTTGACATGGTATGAAGTCTCTGGACAAGATTTTTATATGTATGATATGAACAATAGGATCAGGGTGTGACCCGGTCCGGTTCAGCCCTGGACCGGCCCGAGCCCGCCCTAACCCATTCCCTATTTAGCCCGGCCCGCCCAAGCCCCCCTTCGATCGAGTCCGAGCTGGGTTCTCTCTACCGAGCCCGAGCCCGGCCCGGCCCAGCTCGGCCCGATATTTTTTATTTTTTTAAATGTTTAACGGTTGGCCCGGTTCAGCAGAGCCGGACCGGCCCGCCCAAGCCCGACCCCGGCCGGGAGAACCAGTTTTTTATTTTTTTTTTTTGAATTTTTCTTTTCAAACTTTGGCCCCCTTTTACCAAAATACCCCCATTTTGTGACCGTTTTATGACCGTTTTAGGAGGTATTTTGGTCATTTAGTCCAAAATGACCAAAAACCCTCTACAACAACTCTATTTGGAGGGTATGAGAGGTCATTTGGCTTCCAAAAAATTCTATAAATTTGTCATGAAACCTATCTTGCAAACACAAACAATTCAATCC
Source organism: Iris pallida (assembly GCA_029216955.1). Lineage (NCBI taxonomy): Eukaryota > Viridiplantae > Streptophyta > Magnoliopsida > Asparagales > Iridaceae > Iris > Iris pallida. The sequence continues at coordinate 9,463,955 of JANAVB010015599.1, forward strand.
ATCTCAAAAAAAATCAAAATCATAAGAAGGTTTCAAGAAAGTTGTGCTCTAAATTCCGGCAATCTACGACTTTCCGATCAAGCAATTCCGACGATCTACGACTTCCTCTTTCTAATAGTTTTTTTTTAATTTACATTTATAAAATATTTTTCTTTCCTCCATCTCTCTAGTTTTTTTGCGAAAAATCAATTTTCTATTAATTTTTTCCGGTATCCTCCATCTTTATAATCTTTTCTCTATTTTTATTTATCTTTTTAAAATGGCTGGACAAGGTTCAAACCAAGCTAGTGATCCTTATGAAATTTACAATACATTTTTTGAGAAAAATCTTATTCCGGGTGATTTAGTTGGTTCCCTTCCTGAAATTTGTACCAATGTACCAAATGTTGTAAAGAGGAAGCAAAAAAGTAAAAGTTTGGGAATTTTTTATTCTTCTTAATGAAACTAAACATGATGGCTCACTTATTTTAGATCAAAAAGGTGAACCAGTTCCGTACGGGATCCAATGCAAGAAATATTTTCGTATATACAAATGGAAGAGGGGAGGTGGCACGAGCACACTCTCAAGGCACTACGATACTTGCTACGGTCCAAGTTCAATTCCAGCGACCCAAACTCAGATAAGTTTTGGAGGGACTGTGACTTCTTCGGTGGGTACGTTTTCCTATTCATCTGTCCATCATAAAACTGAATTTACTAAATATATTATTGTTGAAGAACTTCCATTCACTTCGGGTGAAAGTGAATCTTTATATAATTTTGCCACAATTGCCTTAAATCCATGTTTTAATAGAGTTACTAGAGACGCTGCTAGAAAAGAGGCTATTAGACTCTTTAAAAAAATGAGACTTGCTTTAAAAGAAATATTTTTGCATGCTAATAAACTAGCTATTACTTCTGATGTCTGGACAAGTAAATAAAATTATGCTTATATTTGTATCACGACACACTATATAGATTCATTGTGGATGTTGCAAAAGTGCATCGTCTGTTTAAAAACTAGAATTTTTACACACGGGCTCCGCAATTGCAACTTGTATTTCAAAATACTTGCGTGACTTTGATATTCACAATAAGATTCAATCTGTATCTTTTGATAATGCTAGTAATAATACTGCTGCTATAAATTCATTGTCTTTACTATTTCAACCTATTTTGGAAGGTAGATTATTGCATATTAGGTGTGCTTGCCATATTATTAACTTAGTTATAAAAGGATCTCTTGAATTTTTTAGTACACATTTAGAGACTCTCAGAAATTGTTTACACAGCTTGAACACGTCTCCAAGTAGGCAACAAGCTTTTAAAAATACATGTACACATTTTAGTATTCATTTTAGAAGATTTGTTAAGGATGTTCCACATAGATGGAATTCGACATATTTAATGTTGAAATTCGCACTTCCGTTTAAGGATGCTATTACATATTTTTGTAACATGGATCATAATTTTGAATATCCAGTAACTGAAGATGATTAGGTAGTTGCTACTTCTATATGTGAATTTTTGGGAACTTTTTACAATGCTACATGCACTCTTTCTGGTATTTATTATCCTACTTCTTGTTTAGCTTTACGCGAACTTTGTAACATGTCTTACTTGTTTTCTAAATATAGAAATGTTTCAAATTTTGACTATGTTGTTAAGAGAATGGAAGCTAAATTTACTAAATATTAGGGTGATGTACCTTTTTTTATATTGTTTGTCTTCCATTTTTGATCCTACCATCAAATTAGAGGGTGTAGAAGCTTTGTTAGATGACTATGCAGATAACATGGAACTTAATCTTATGGAATTGAAATTGGAAGTAAAGGTAGTTTTAGAAAAATTATTACTACTTTATGAAGATAATGCTGTGCCGACCCGACCCACTCAAGTTAGTACAAGTAGTAGCTCTGGCATAGTGGACCATGCCAGTCGTATATTAAAAAGGAAGAAACAAAGACAACCTTCCCAACTCACTCAAGAGTTGTCTTTTTATTTAAGTTCTTATGAAGAAGAAGATGAATCTTCAAATCACTTCACCATTTTAGAATGGTAGAAATACACGACAAAAGATTTTCTATACTTTCTACAATTGCACGTGATTTACTAATGGTCCCGGTGTCTACGGTAGCATCGGAGTCTTGTTTTAGTGCAGGATCAAGGATGTTGAGCCTAAAGAAGAGCCGGTTGAAGCCGGATATCTTGGAAGCTTGTGTTTGCATTCAAGATTGGATTTTAGCAGAAAAAAGAACCCAAAACAAAAGAGATGAAGCTTATGACATCAATGAGCTGGATCTCGGATCGCTTGGATTGGGTGAAGCTTCTGCAACCGATGAGAAGGAGCAGGAAGAATGACTCAAGTCTAAGGTATGACCCTCCAAAAAAAATTCAAACTTTCAAACTTCGAAACTTAAAACTTCCAAAAAAGAACTGTAAAACTTAAAACTTCCAAAAAAGAACTTTAAAACTTTATACTTTAAACTTTTGAAACTTTTAAAATTTCAACTTTTAAAAACTTTAAAAACTTTAAAATAAAACTTTAAAAAATACTTTAAAACTTTAAACTTTAAAAAAAAACTTTAAAACTTTAAGTTTTAAAAAAAAAAAACTTTAAAACTTTAAAACTTAAAATTTAACTTTAAAACTTTAAAAATTTAAAACTTGACATATAACTTTAAAAGTAAAACTTTAAAAAAAAACTTAAAAACTTAAAAAACTTAAAACACGAAAACTTGAAAACAAAATTTTTTAACTCTGCCTATGACAAGCAAAGCTTGTCTTGCCGGTCCCAAGCCCGGATAAAAGAGGAGGAAAAAATAAAACAAAATTTAATTAAAAAAGAAAGCTAAAAAAATTAATTTAAAAGAAAACGTAAAAAGAATCAAATAACATAATTTAACTTCAAATATATAGAATATAAATTTGAAGGGAAAAACAAAACAAAATAAAATAAAATAAGTAAAATAAAATAGATTAAATTAAATTAAATTAAAGAAAATTTAAAAAGATTAAAATGAAAAATTAATAAAAAATGTGAAAATCGAAAAAAAAATAAACCAAAAAAAAAACCAAACTTCGGACCGGCCCGAGCCCGGTCCAGCCCTTTTCCGGCCGGGTCGCTGGTCCAGACTGGGTTGCCAGTGCCAAGACCGGACTGGGCCAGGCCCGGCCCGCTTACTAACCATGTCCGGGCTGGACCCGGACCAAATCCGGTTGGACCCGGTTCAAATGGATCCGGGCCAGACCGAACCGGACCGACTAACACCCTGACACTAGGATCAAGGGAATCAAGGCTTTTCTTAACGCGGCAGATAATCTCTCTCCGTAGTCGTACTTTCTGAGTGGGGGAAGCCTTTAGCCACCAAGTGATCCTCCGTACGTACTTGCATAGTTCAATAGAACCATCTCCTCTAGCTTGACTCTAAAACTCAATTGGTCCTTTTAAGTCCTACGGTTAGGTGGTAAGTTAACTCTGTTCCATACCTCATCATTTACTGGCTTCTCTGGCATATTGCACTTTGGCTCAATAGACGTCAATTTCAAAGTTTTGTGAGATGAAAATTTCTCTCAAAAAAAAAAGTTGCATGTTTCTTGCATAAATGTTAGGTGATACCATCAATGGCCGGTACGTGGGTCCTAAAAAGAATTTATTTCCGACCATTTTCTCAGAGCAACAATTATTGTTCAAATAATATTATATGAAGACATGTGATACTTGTTGGTCCTGAGTAGAATAATAAATTATCTTTAATTTGGTAGGCGTATCCAACCCCTCGAGCTCCACGAGTCAAACTCCCAATTTATATAAATACTAGCATATGTGCACGTATTTTGCACGTATTTTAATATATTTTTAATTAACTTAGGAAGACTTTTTAGGAAGACCAAAGGGTAATCTTCGTAATTATTAAGTTGTCTTTATTAAAATTAATGAACAATTTTTAATTAGTATAGACATGCAAAGGTATTTTCGGAATTCAAAATTTTTACCATCCAAGTTTTCCTATTATATAGTAGAATAGATATATAAGATACTTTTAATATATATATATATATATATATATATATATATATATATATATATATATATATATATATATTGGAAGAAGAAAAAAAAAATTATTCTGATCCGAAAACCTACAATTACAGTCCGAAGAACTTACAAACTCTGCCCAAATGTCTGCACCGCACCTATCCAGACCGCATCTCGTCCGCTCCAGGCTGCACTGCACCCACCTCACTTTAATTCTAATATCAAAGAATTAAAGTGCTTTCTCCGTTGCTCAAACCCGCAACCACTTGAGCTAGAGGTCCTTCACAATACTTTATATATATATATATATATATATATATATATATATATATATATATATATATAAAAGGTCAGTAGGACTTTAGTGGATGGGGTGTGGAGGATTGACATGTGTCCGCAGGTGCGGGGTGTTGCACAACTAATTTAGGGGTGTACAATTGACCCACAGCTGCTGGCGGATAGATGGATGTGGGATGCTTCAACAGACGGAGACTTCAAGGCCAATGTTGTTTATGAGTGCGTCAGAGAGGTTCATGATGACATTGATCATGTCAATATTACTTGGATTAAAGAGATTATGAGGAAAATGCAGTTATGTCTATACAAGACACTGCTGGGGATGCTTCTCACGAAAGATAGGTTACAACGATTTAGGTTCCAACTAGCAGACATCAATTGCTCCCGATATGGTCAAGCAGATGAGTCTATTCGTCATTTATTATTCGAATGTACCTTTGCTCGGCTCATCTGGAAATCCCAAGCAGCGGTGCTTGATATTCAGCCTAGCGACGATCATAATTCGGTCGGTTTGATTAAGAATTTGAAGACAGTGCACGGCCCAGGCTGGTTCAGGGTTTGATATGCATCAGCAGTATGGCATGTTTGGAAGGAGCGAAACAACCGTATATTTGAAAGTTTTTGTACAAGTCATGTTGGTATTATCTGTAACGTGGATGGGGATGTTGGGAGGATTGGAATCGGGACTCACCCTTGATTGTAATGTAGCTTCGAATTAATACAATTACCTTTATATATATATATATATATATATATATATATATATATATATATATATATTGGAACCAGGTAAATTATTTTCGGAATTGCTTCCACTAGGATTCGAACTCTTGACCACTCGGACCGCATGCATCTCTAGCCTAGTGGTTAAGAGAGATGCATGCGGTCCGAGTGGTTAAGAGAGATGCATCTCTAGCCTAGTGGAATATATATATATATATATATATATATATATATATATATATATATATATATATATATATATATATATATATATTCTTGCAGATGACCTCTAGCCTAGTGGTTAAGAGAGATGCATGCGGTCCGAGAGCTCAGGAGTTCGAATCCTAGTGGGAGTGATTCCAGAAATAATTTACCTGGTTCCAATATATATATATATATATATATATATATATATATATATATATATATATATATATATATAGAACAAGGTAATTGTGTTATAGACTCCTGGTCCAAAGGCCTACAAACTCAGCCCGAATTCCACATTCCCATCCCGCACTAGCATCACACCGCACCACAACCAGCCCGTACTCACATTTATTCTCCCACTGAAAATTAAATGTGCTTCTCTCGCTGCTCAAACATGCAAGCTCTTGGGGGGATAAGCCTCTCTCTAACCACTTGAGCTAGAGGTCATTGGCTATATATATATATATATATATATATATATATATATATATATATATATATATATATATATATATATATATATGTTGGACGGACGCCCGGAGGGTTCCTTGCTTCCCGCCCGGCCCCAGGCTTCGCCCCACTCAGCTGCCTCCCCAGTGGGGGAGGGGGGGGGGGTTTCCCCCTTGCCGTCGTCCTCTTGCCGTGGCTCCCCTCTACCGGCGTTCTTTCGTCGTGGGTGTTCTCCTCTCTCCACACCCCCACTCCCCTCGGAGCCACCCTAGGCGTCACCGCGCTCGACGCAGAAATGTCCCTTCTCCGCCGGAGTAGATTGCCTCGCCCGGCGAGCCCCCCCGTCTCGGCGCCCTCTCCCTCCGCCGCGCATCTCGCCGCGCCGCACCCCCCTTCGACAGCGCCCTTCTGTCCCTCCCTGAAGTGTCCCCCTGCACCCGCCATGAGCCCTCCGGCCCACCCCGGTGTTGCAGGAGAGGCCCTCCCTCCTCCCGCTCTGGCATCCTCGCCGGAGTGCGCACACCCCCTTTCCTTGGCGTCGACAGTCACCCCCCTCCTTTCTGCGAGTTGCGAGCCTCTTTCGATGCGCTCAGCCTCCCCCCTCCGGCGTTGGTCACGCTGTCCTCGTCGTCCCTCCACGACGAGTTTCCCGCTCTCCGGCGTTCCCTACGCCGCATGCTGGCCCCTCGCCGGTGATAGCCCAGTGCCCGCCCGGAGATCGAGCCCCCAGCACCCTTGTCACGACCCGCACCCTAGAGTAAGGGCACGAGACGTGGGTACGTCCAGCCTACGCCGCAGTGTCGACGGTAGAACGCTGTCCTAGGTCACAACATCTAACAGTTTAAGGTAATAACAGTTATACTCCCCGAATGGGGGTGACATAACAGAATATATCTCAATCACAGCTAAGGTAGAATATGATAAGATATAATGATGTAATGATGCCAGATCCAAAACCACAGGAAATACAATAGAGAGAAAGCTAGTGTCTAGATAAACTCCACTAACATTCAGAATAATACAGATCCAAATATATACAACTCAAACTCCAATACTATGAAATAAGATAAGACATCTATGGAGCAACAGTCTCGACTGCTAAGGGATCCGACTGGAAGTCCGGATCGCAAGTGTCCTCTAAGGCTGTCCCATAGAAAGTGTCTAAGCAGGCATCCTCCTCGTCCTCTGTAAAATTTTTAACATGTCCAATCAGGACGGGAACAAGCACATATCTCTCAAACAGTTCATAACAGGTTAGGAGTATAAATCATGCAATAGAGTAAAACACAGGAAATACTGAAAAGGAAGTACGAAAAAACAGGAGATATTTGTAACTGAAAGTAAATACATGATAAGTAAAGACTGTAAGTGGCTAAGTGATTTAGAGTACAATATGGTTATGTAAACGGCTTAGGAGCACATGAATACAACTAAGAAGTACATGAATACCTACTGGGAAAATGATCACATAACCAATTCTACTCACCCCGCTCCAATCAATACACAAGGATCCATTCAAGTTACGTTATAGGCACATGAATACAGCTAAAGATACGTGAACTCATGTAATGAGTAGTACATGAGGCAAGTGATAGTACATGAAAGTACATGAGAATATGTAAATATATGAACTAGTACGAGTACAAGGAGTACCTGATGCACATGATAAAGTACATAAAAATGAAATACCCGATGCACCCGTAGAGGGATAACATCTCAGGAAAGGATCCATATAGTACTAATCCGTGAAGATATGTGTCAGCATCAAGTAAAGTAATCTAGAGCAAGAATATAGTCCAGACAGGTATGAAAAGATCAGAGAATGTACTCGCCTGCTATCTGAATGTCCAAGATGAAAGTACTGTCCGAGGAGTGGTGTCTGGCTCCTATTTAGAACAGTACAAGTCACAACAAGTCCAAAATGGTAATAAGATGCAAGTTAATGCATTCTACATTAATCTCGGTCAATCTAGACCAAAGTCAACTCTTGATCAACTCTGGTCAACCCTAGAAGTCAAACTAGGTCAACCAAGTCAAACCTAAGTCAAACAAGTCTATACTAGTCTAACTAGTCTATTCTAGGTCTAACAAGGCTAAACAAGTCTATCTAGACTCTACACTGACACACAGATACACCCATAGGCTAGGAGCCCTAGTCTAGGCTATTAGGTAATACCATGCCTAAAACCAAACCATAATCACATACACAAGTCAAAATATATCTAATATAATACACACTAATATAGAATACACATATTGATATATTATATAATATAACTTAGAATATACATAACTGTGATGCCCCAGAACCAGAATACTGGAGAGCGGGGGCGAACATAGCCAGCTACGTATATTGAAATAGAATCCACCTCGCTATATGGTCACGACTGTCTAGATATGAGGGTTTACTACAAGCCAATCGGTCTCTTAAGGTCAAGCCTATTGTCTCAATCTCAAGCAAGTAATATAGTTACAAGATGTTAGATCCCCAAATATACAATAAAAGGCGTCCCAAATATTACATATTCAGTTGATCATGAAGCTAGTCATACAAAATACGAGGACTAGCAAGAGTTAAGTCATACATGATCAACCCTAGAATTTGTTAATCATGTTTATAGCCCGTAGGCAGACAGTAAGTAAATGTGCATCGAGCTAACAGGTGCTCGTCGGCTAAACACCTCAAAAGAATAATTTACAATGTAGTGGGTGAAACAAAAAGGAAAACCCACTTGTAGCCCGGGTTCCTTCTAGTCGCCACCATCGGGCTGGAGGTTCGGTAGATCCTCGGGTACTGCTCCAAAATCTGGCCACACAAAACCAGCTGGGTCAAACCCCAGAAGAGCAAGTGCCACAAAGGAGGCCACGAAATAAGAACAAAAGCCAGCATATCAGAACATAAGAAAATGGAAGAAAGTATAAGCAATAAAGAGTACAACAAGATAATAAACGACTAGGGACATGGAACCATTCCGGGAGCCAGATTACAACCCGTAAACCAAATAAGGACCGGGGTTGTAACCCTTTACCTGAATAGCACTTGTCTCTACCCATTTATTGTTAAAGATAAGTAAAACAATCATGTTCAGGAGTACCAGGTACAGGGACTTAGACGAGACTTAGACAAGGCCGGACACCATCCATTCACAAGCGGCCAAGCAGATACTACGGCTTACTACTTAACAACTAGGGTTATCACAAGCCTAATTACAAACAAGATGCAAATGAGAAATTTCTAGTCCCAAGCCCTGCAGACTATCCAGTTATTCTTCCGCGGGTTGAGAGTATGGTTGGGTACATCGCCCAGGAGACGATATACCCTTAGGTGACTTAGAGGGTGCAACACATGACAGTGTACTGGAAATGTGCCCTACTCGTCGGCAGGCTACAAGTCCGTTTAAAAGCGCCCAGATAACGAGATCGCCTGTGACTGGAAATTCTCCATGAACTATAGTTTGATCTAGCCATTAGCCTAATACATATTCAGTACGAATCCCTGACCGTGGTAACCAGGGAGTCACGTCCTAGACATGATGCATGACAAAACGAGTAGATTGCACAAGCAGCAAGAATGAACACCCACGGAGTCAGAGTTGTTTATACGAGTCAAGTTACAAGTCAGGTTACAAGTTACAAGTCAGGAGTGCGCCGCCGCGGGCCACTATCAAGTTATCCAGTATCAAGGTTAATCATGAATTACAGGTTAAAAGTCAAGGGTGCACCCCATCGGGTCACTATCAAGGAGATCAGAAAGTACTAAAATTATACTTCACAGAAATCACGAAAACCGTACTAGTCATAAGCAAAACACCGAAAACCGTGCCAGTTCGTGTTGGGTCGAGACCGTCGTGTGGTATGAAACAAGATCTCAAAACTCTAATCCACAAAAGAGAAGCCAAGTCCAAGAAATAAAACCAAACCATCATGGGCAAACAGGTTACGCAGGGGATCAGATTGCGCAGAGGGGGATGGACTGCGCAGGGGATGGACTACGCTGGGTCGGGTTGCACCGAAGTTGGCTTGCGCTGGGAGCGGGTTGCGCTGGAGTCAAGCGCGCTGGGGTGAGCTGCGCTAAAGTTGGATTACGCTGGAGCTGAGCCGAGCTGAGCTGAGAGCGAGCTGCGCAGCAGTCAAGTGCGCTAGGGTCGGATTACGCTGGGGATGAACGACGCAACATTCAAGTGCGCCAAGGGAGGAAGGCGCTGGGCTAAGAAGCGCCAGCGCAAGTCAGCCCAGTGCAAGGCGCTGGCCGAAGAGTGCGCAGTCTGGCCATGCGCTAAAGAGCGCAGGCCGAGGTCTTCTTTTCCAACTGGCCGAGAGGAAGAACTCCAAGAACCCTTAATTTCAAATCTTCATATCTTGGCCAAATCAAAACGAAATTTGGATTTTCAAAGTTCTAACTTATGTAAAATTGAATTCTCTTCCACATGGAAGCCTCAAAACAAGGAAAAATCTAAGTTTAATAGATCAAAACCAAAAAAATTCTGAAAATGGTTAAAACTTAGATCTAGAAAAATGGAAGCTCCAAATCACAAAATACCAAGTTCTAATGTTGTTCACCATGGCCTAATCTAGCTAATGGACAAATAAAATTAGGTTCTTATGTGGTGGCAAGGTGCACTTGCCTATGGTGTTGGTGTTGTGTGGAGGAAGGAAGAAGATGATGAAGAAATTAATGGAAGTTATGAGGAGAGAGAAAGTTGGTAGGGATTTTAATGAGGGTAGGTTGTGGTGGAATGAGGGTGGAGATTAACTAGGGTGTTCCAATGCATATTAAACCAAACCAAACCAATTTCTTTTCCACAAAATAAAACCAAGCCAGGTCCAAAACCCATTTTACGAGAAAACTAAAATCTGCAAGTCGGGCCAAAATACAATTACAGGCCAAAATCCAAGAAAATAAAATACAGGTCCGAAATACACATAGGCCTAATCAAAATACGTATTCCAAAATACGGGCATTACTACTCTACCCACCTTAACAGGATTCCGTCCTCGAAATTTAAATCAAGATGCTTAGAGATGTAAGAGCCAGCTATACTATCCACAATTAAGCTACACTAAGCAAACAATCAAACAATTATACATGCAAGCAAGGGATGGCAAGCATAAGGCATAAAGAATACATTATACCTTACGAGTCAAACAAGTCGGAATATCGCGATCGGATGTCGTCCTCACGCTTCCACGTTGACTCACCTAGAGAGTGATGACCCCAAGCAACACGGACTAAACTAGTAGTCTTGTTCTTGAGTATCTTCTCTCTCCGGTCCAATATAGACACGGGCCTCTCCTCATACGAAAGGTTGGTACCAACAACCAATTTCGAATGGTCCAGGATATGGCTCAGGTCCGGGATGTACCGTCGTAATTGGGACACATGGAATACATCATGCACCTCACTTAGCAACGACGAAAGAGCAAGACGATAGGATACATCTCCTACTCGCTCCAGGATATCGAACGACCCTATATACCTAGGACTAAGCTTTTCATGCACCCCAAAGCGAATGACGTCGCGGTTAGGCAAGATCCTAAGGAATACATGGTCGCCGATAGCAAACTCTAAGGGACGTCGATGAGCATCGGCCCAATGCCGCTGGCGATCTTGGGCCACTCGAAGACGATCTCTGATTCTTCTGACCACTTCAACTGTCTGGGCAATCATTTCTGGATCAAGCATCTGCCTTTCTCCGATGTCGTCCCATGCTAGCGGGGATCTGCACTTCCTGCCATATAGCGCTTCGAACGGAGCCATCTGAATATTGGCCTGGAAACTATTGTTGTACGAGAATTCCACCAGGTGTAGGTGATCCTCCCATGAACTACCGAAGTCAAGGGTACATGATCTCAACATATCTTCAAGTGTCTGGATTGTGCGTTCCGACTGGCCATCTGTCTGCGGGTGATAAGCTGAGCTAAACTGAAGGTGAGTTCCCAAACTCTCTTGCAAGCTGCGCTAAAAGTGTGACGTAAACCTTGAATCTCGGTCCGAGGTGATACTGACGGGCACACCGTGAAGCCTGACAATCTGTCTGAGATACATCTCTGCCAACTAGGCAGTAGACTGACCAACTCTGAATGGGAGAAAATGAGCCACCTTCGTGAGCCTGTCAACTATAACCCAAATAGCATCTCTACCAGCTGGGGATCTAGGCAATCCAGTCACAAAATCTATGGTCACATGCTCCCACTTTTATTCTAGAATCGGCAAGGGCTGAAGAAGTCCAACGAGCCTCTGATGTTCAGCTTTAACCTGCTGGCAAACCAAACACCGAGAGACAAACCGGGCTATCTCCCTCTTCATGCCATTCCACCAAAAATGCTGACGAATATTACGGTACATCTTCGTGCCACCGGGATGAATGGAATACTGTGAACTGTGAGCTTCTGCCATGACCTCCTGTCTGATATCTCCACTAGGTACACAAAGACGAGTGCCGTGCCGAAGTGTACCATCTTCATGAATACACAACTCTGGCCTTCTTCCTGCCTCACACACTGCTCTGAGTCGCTGAATCTTGGAATCTGTAGATTGTGCCATCTGGATCCTCTCAACTATGCTGGACTGAACCTGTAGACTGGCCATCAACGCCACGTTGGTAGGAAGAACCACTTCAATTCTCATCTTCTGAAGATCTGCCAATAATTCTGGTTGCGTCGTTAGGAAGTAAACTCCGGCTCTCCGGCTCAACGCATCTGCTACAATGTTGGCCTTCCCTGGGTGATACTACAAATCCACATCGTAGTCCACCAGTAGCTCGAGCCATCTTCTCTGCCGCATATTAAGGTCATTCTGGGTGAAAACATACTCCAGGATCTTGTGATCAGTAAATATCTCCACTCTGTCTCCGTACAAGTAGTGCCGCCAAAGCTTAAGTACAAACACTACTGCTGCCAGTTCCAAGTCGTGGGTCGGGTAATTCTTCTCATAATTACGAAGTTGACGTGATGTATAAGATATTACCTTCCCATGCTGCATCAAGACACATCCCAATCCTCTGCCTGAAGCGTCGCAATAAACTGTGAATCCTCCGGTCCCATCTGGAAGTGTGAGAATGGGAGCCGTTATCAAACCTCGCTTCAACTTCTCAAATGATTCCTGGCACTCTGCTGTCCAAGCAAACTGCACATCCTTGCGGGTCAACTGGGTCATCGGCGCAAAAATCCTTGCAAAATCTGAAACAAATCGTCGGTAGTAGCCAGCCAATCCAAGGAAGCTGCGAACCTCTGCCGCTGAACTAGGTACTGGCCATGACTCGATAGCCATAATCTTCTAGGGATCCACTTCCACTCCTCCTTGGGTAATGATGTGACCAAAGTACGAAATGCGATCGAGCCAGAACTCGTATTTACTGAACTTGGCATACAACTGGAGCTCTCTAAGCGTCTGAAGGACGATTCTGAGAGGCTGCTCATGCTCCGCTTCGCTCTTACAGTAGACCAGCATATCATCTAGGAACACGGTCACGAACTGATCCAAGTAAGGCATGAAAATGCGATTCATGAGATCCATGAATACGGTCGACGTATTGGTCGCTCCAAAGGGCATAACCAGGAACTCCCAATGCCCATATCTCGATCTAAATACTGTCTTCGGGATGTCCTACTCTCTGACTCTGATCTGGTGGTATCTTGACCGCAAGTCTATCTTCGAGAATACTGAAGCCCCTCTGAGTTGATCAAACAAGTCATCTATCTTCGGGAGAGGGTATCTATTCTTGATTGTCACTGAGTTCAAGGTACGATAATCTACATATAACCTGGACGTACCATCCTTCTTTTTCACAAGAAGCATCGGGGCTCCCCAAGGCGATCCACTTGCACGAATGAATCCCTTGGTCCTTAATTCTTCAATCATCTTGTACAAAATCTCTAACTCTGAAGGCGCCATCCTGTAGACTCGCTCTGATACTGGTACTGTCCCGGGGATCAAGTCTATAGTGAACTCGATCTCCCGCTCTGGCGGCATCCCTGGAAGTTCTTCTGGAAAGACATTTAGAAACTCTTCAACTATCCGGGGTAACTGCACTGCTGCTACGGCCAACCGCAATACTGGAGAAGATGGTTCCACTGCGCCTCTGGAAAACGAAAACTCTAGCTTGCCTGGAATACTAAAGATAACCCTACCAACATGGCAGTCTATCCTAGCATACTGGTTCCTCAACCAATCCATGCCTAAGACTACATCATAGTCTGCCATAGGGAATTCTATAAATCTAGCGGAGAACTCTCTACAGCTAACTACGATCCGACACGAGGAAAACACTCGATCTACTCCCACAAGACCATTACCAGTAAGTATATTGAGCCTCACTGATAATAACTCGGGCTCCAATCCTATCCGTATCGCGAATCGTGCAGACATGAATGAATGCGATGCACCAGAATCAAATAATACCAATGCTGGAGAGGAGTTGACGAGAATAGTACTTGCCACTACCTCACCTGGTGTAACTTCTTCTTCTATAGTCATCATCATTGCCTGACCTTGTCCTCTGGCTGCGGGTCCCCTCTGCTGGAAACCTCTCTGCCTGCTCTGCACTTGGGCTTGGGTGTACTGCTGCTGGTTCTGCTGATGAAAGGCCTGGGCCTGAGGCAACAATGGCCTCGGGTACTGTTGCTGCTACATAGGTACTGGTCCCCTAACCGATGGACTGGTTAGGTTAGAAGAGGACGAACTACCCCTATTCGGTTAGGCTCCTATCTTGTGATCTGCTGCTCCACAAGCCAGGCACAATCCCTGCGCCCTGTGATAATCTGCCACCACGTGCCCTGGCTTTCCACAATGAGAACATCCCATCGCGGAAGTCTGCTTCTGCTTCTGCTGCTGCGGGTACGTCGGGGTTGAATGCTGAACCGACGTCACTGAGGTCGCCCATATCGGAGTTCCAATGGTCAAACCTCTTGCTGCCGGGACCAGAGCTGATGATTGGTACATCTGACTGTGGGACCGCTTCCTACCTTCGGTCCTATCTACGATCCTCTGGGAGGTGTACTCGTGCCTCCTAGCGGCCCTCAATACTGCATCGAACGTCTGGTGCTCGAACTGCTCAACCGCCAACAAGATCTCCAAATGCAGCCCCTGCTGGAACTGCTGGGCCCTATCAAACTCGGTTGCCACCAAGATGGGGGCAAACCTACTGAGTCTAGAAAACTCAGATGCATAACCGTCGACCGTTCTGCCTCCTTGCTTCAAGTTGGTAAATCTCGTCTGCAGGTCGTACCGAACTACAGCATCAAAATACTTCATCTGGAATCTTTCTCTAAACACCGCCCAAGCAACTGGCACCGCTAATCCCACGGCCTGCGCCGCCCACCAACTGTGAGCCAAGTCCAGCAACTGTAGGCGTACCACCGCCACCTTCTCATTCTCAGGTGTACTAGCTGCTTCCAGAATCACCGCGGTATCCTGAAGCCAAGCGTCCGCGGCAATCGCATCCTCGCTTCCGTCGAAGAATGGAGGGTTCAAGCGCTTGAAGTTGTTGGCCGCGCTATTCCCTGGATGACCGCCTCTAGTCAAGGCATCTGCCACTACTTGGTGCAAGGCGTCTCCTCTATGGTCCTGGAAAGCTATCAAGGTCCTGATGAGACCTACCAAGGTGCCATCGTCAGGCTCTGCAGGCTGGACGGGCCGAACTGGGGGTTCTCCTCCGGGAGGTACAACTCTGGAGGCTACTCCGGAATGCTGGGCTTGATCTCCGGGTTGCTGGTCTACGGGAAGTGCTCCACCTTGCTGATCGACGGGGTCAGGTACAGTACCGCTGAAGAAGACGATGCAGGAAAAACAATAAGGAAGGACCAGGACAGATCAACGATACAAGCACATGATCAGGGCAAAAATCTAGAGATTCAGAGGATATGAACGGAGATCAAAGACGAGTACTGATTGAGACATCTATTGGTAAACCCTCACATTTCTTGAATGCCAAGACCTGCATGGGCCACCACTTAAACCATGTGACGCCCTAGAACCAGAATATGGGAGAACGGTGGCGAACATAGCCAGCTACGTATATTGAAATGGAATCCACCTCGCTATACGGTCACGGCTGTCTAGATATGAGGGTTTACTACAAGCCAATCGGTCTCTTAAGGTCAAGCCTATTGTCTCAATCTCAAGCAAGTAATATAGTTACAAGATGTTAGATCCCCAAATATATAATAAAAGGCGTCCCAAATATTACATATTCAGTTGATCATGAAGCTAGTCATACAAAATACGAGAACTAGCAAGAGTTAAGTCATACATGATCAATCCTAGGATTTGTTAATCATGTTTACAGCCCATAGGCAGACAGTAAGTAAATGTGCATCGAGCTAACAGGTGCTCGTCGGCTAAACGCCTCAAAAGAATAATTTACAATGCAGTGGGTGAAACAAAAAAAACCTACTCGTAGCCCGGGTTCCTTCTAGTCGCCACCATCGGGCTGGAGGTTCGGTAGATCCTCGGGTGCTGCTCCAAAATTTGGCCACACAAAACCAGCTGGGTCAAACCCCAGAAGAGCAAGTGCCACAAAGGAGGTCACGAATAAGAACAAAAGCCAGCATATCAGAACATAAGAAAATGGAAGAAAGTACAAGCAATAAATAGTACAACAAGACAATAAACGACTAGGGACATGGAACCATTCCGGGAGCCAGATTACAACCCGTAAACCAAACAAGGATCGGGGTTGTAACCTTTTTCCTGAATAGCACTTGTCTCTACCCATTTATTGTTAAAGATGAGTAAAACAATCATGTTCAGGAGTACCAGGTACAGGGACTTAGACGAGACTTAGACAAGGCCGGACACCATCCATTCACAAGCGGCCAAGCAGATACTACGGCTTACTACTTAACTAACTAGGGTTATCACAAGCCTAATTACTAACAAGATGCAAATGAGAAATTTCCAGTCCCAAGCCCTGCAGACTATCCAGTTATCCTTCCGCGAGTTGAGAGTATGGTTAGGTACATCGCCTAGGAGACGATATACCCTTAGGTGACTTAGAGGGTGCAACACATGACAGTGTGCTGGAAATGTGCCCTACTCGTCGGCAGGCTACAAGTCCGTTTAAAAGCGCCCAGATAACGAGATCGCCTGTGACTGGAAATTCTCCATGAACTATAGTTTGATCTAGCCATTAGCCTAATACATATTCAGTACGAATCCCTGACCGTGGTAACCAGGGAGTCACGTCCTAGACATGATGCATGACAAGACGAGTGGATTACACAAGCAGCAAGAATGAACACCCACGGAGTCAGAGTTGTTTATACGAGTCAAGTTACAAGTCAGGTTACAAGTTACAAGTCAGGAGTGCGCCGCCACGGGCCACTATCAAGTTATCCAGTATAAAGGTTAATCATGAATTACAGGTTAAGAGTCAAGGGTGCACCCCATCGGGTCACTATCAAGGAGATCAGAAAGTACTACAATCATACTTCACAGAAATCACAAAAACCGTACTAGTCATAAGTAAAACACCGAAAACCGTACCAGGTCGTGTTGGGTCGAAACCGTCGTGTGGTGTGAAACAAGATCTCAAAACTCTAATCCACAAAAGAGAAGCCAAGTCCAAGAAATAAAACCAAACCATTATGGGCAAACAGGTTGCGCAGGGGATCATATTGCGCAGAGGGGGATAGACTGCACAGGGGATGGACTGCGCAGAGGATGGACTGCGCTGGGTCGGGTTGCGCCGAAGTTGGCTTACGCTGGGAGCGTGTTGCGCTGGAGTCAAGCGCGCTGGGATGAGCTACGCGAAAGTTGGATTGCGCTGGAGCTGAGCCGAGCTGAGCTGAGAGCGAGCTGCGCAGCAGTCGAGTGCGCTAGGGTCGAATTGCGCTGGGGATGAACGGCGCAGCATTCAAGTGCGCCAAGGGGGGAAGGCGCTGGGCTAAGAAGCGCCAGCGCAAGTCAGCCCAGCGCAAGGCGCTAGCCGAAGAGTGCGCAGTCTGGCCATGCGCTAAAGAGCGCAGGCCGAGGTCTTCTTCTCCAACTGGCCGAGAGGAAGAACTCCAAGAACCCTAAATTTCAAATCTTCATATCTTGGCCAAATCAAAACGAAATTTAGATTTTTAAAGTTCAAACTTGTGTAAAATTGAATTCTCTTCCACATCGAAGCCTCAAAATAAGGAAAAATCTAAGTTTAATAGATCAAAACCAAAAAATTCCAAAAATGGTTAAAACTTAGATCTAGAAAAATAGAAGCTCCAAATCACAAAATGCCAAGTTCTAATATTGTTCACTATGGCCTAATCTAGCTAATGGATAAATAAAATTGGGTCCTTATATGGTGGCAAGGTGCACTTGCCTATGGTGTTGGTGTTGTGTGGAGGAAGGAAGAAGATGATGAAGAAATTAATGGAAGTTATGAGAAGAGAGAAAGTTGGTGGGGATTTTAATGAGTGTGGGTTGTGGTAGAATGAGGGTGGAGATTAACTAGGGTGTTCCAATACATATTAAACCAAACCAAACCAAACCAATTTCTTTTCCAGAAAATAAAACTAAGCCAGGTCCAAAACCCATTTTACGAGAAAACTAAAATCTGCAAGTCGGGCCAAAATACAATTTCAGGCCAAAATCCGAGAAAATAAAATACAGGTCCAAAATACACATAGGCCTAATCAAAATACGTATTCCGAAATACGGGCATAACAATAACCTATAGGCTATGTAGGCCTTTAAAAATGAAAGTCACGCTGAGTTGATCAAGACAGAGTCAAAAGTCACGTTCAGTTGATCCAGACAATATAAACAAATCACGCTGGGGAGACAGCTCATCATTTGTCAGAGAGTAATTATGACTGACAGCACACCAGTCGAAGAATGTCTCTTCGTATGCCACGTATGCACAGACTTCGAGAGATCATCGCCGTCTATTGCGTGATTTTCGAAATCTTCTTCAGCAAGACTCAGCCTTCGTCGAATTGGCGTACTAAAAGGGTTTCTTGTCATTTAATGCGACTGACAAAGCAATCACTGTCAGAGATCTTGTGTCAGTCGAGACACACCGAATCAAGACAGCTGGCAGTTCTATCTCAAGTCTGCGTGTATTTGTGATCTTCATCTCAAGTTTGCGTGGATTCTGAAGTTTTCTTCCTCAAGTTTGCGTGGATTTTTAAGTTCTTTTGCCTCAAAGTTTGCGTGGATCCTGAAGCTTCCTGCCCCAAGTTTGCGTGGATTTTGAAGCTTTCTACACCGAGTTCGCATGGATTTCGTCTTCAACAAGTCTGCGTGGATTTCATCAAATTGGAGTACGTGGCAGCCATGCCACTGATCTCTCGCCTGCGTGTCCTGTAACTTACATACGACTCATGCATGATTACCATGTGTCCAACAGTTACAGGCCACGTCCAGTAACTGCTCACAGTCTTGCGTATGTTAAATCCTGCATGATTTTCAACTAAGCACAGGCTGTAAAGACAGTTATCTTTTCAGTTATTATTTTTGACTCTATAAATAGAGTTCTTTTTCTCATTCATTTTACAGATACATTGATATCTACTGTCAAAATTTTGAGAGCTTTTCTTCTTCGCATAGTCCAAGGGATAAAGGATCGTCTTCTAGATCGGATTCCTACAGTTGTAATTTTCCCAGAAACACAACAAATAAAGAGAATTTCTTTATGGAAAACAAATTGGCGACTCTGCTGGAGTAAAACCATCTCCTCTTCTGAGATGGCAACAACTCAATGCGATACTTCGTCAATCGGCTCGACGAAGAAGGTGATGACGATCAAATTCGATCAACTCGCCTATGAAGAAATGCAGCGGGCTAAGGGTGGCAAGCCCACTCCAGCCTCCATCATCACTGCCAAGTCGAAGGGACACTCTGTCTATGTCCCTAAGAATCAGTTGGCAGTCAATGGTGAAGTCTCTGCCACAGTGTCTACTCCTAACACTGGCAAGAGCTCTACTGCAAGCACGCACACTCTTGTGCGCTCGAAGATGACAGCAATCAAAGATCACGCTAACAGTACTGGCTCCTTAGCCAAATCTGTTCCAGTGTGTATCTCCAAAGTTGAAAGTCACGCTGACAGTACTGGCTCCTTAGCCAAATCTGTTCCAGCATGCAAATTCAACCCTAAAAGTCACGCTGACAGTACTGGCTCCTTAGCCAAATCTGTTCCAGCGTGCAAATTCAACTCTAAAAGTTACGCTGATAGTACTGGCTCCTTAGCCAAATCTATTCTAGTGTACAATCCCACATTCAACAGTCACGCTAACAGTACTGGTTCCTTAGCCAAATCTGTTCCAGCGTGTAATTCTAAAATCAAAAGTCACGCCAACAGCACTGGTTCTTTAGCCAAATCTGTTTCAGCGTGTATTTCATCAGAGAAGAATAACTCCTTAGTTATCTCTTCTTCTTTACCGAGTTCTACTAGAACTGGGGGTGGTCTTCCACACAAAGTCCCTTCGAAAAGGAATAACTCTTTAGTTGTTTCTTCTGCTCCTGTAGTTTTTACTTCAGGAACAGCTTTGACTGATACTTTTGTCAGTCAAAGGAAAGGAGATGGTCTTTTGACTATTCTTCCTTCTGGACATTCTATGTCTCAAAATCTGAATGAGTCTAAGAAGAAATATTCTTTAATAACTTCTTCTATGACTTCTTCAAATTGGGCACAGAATCTGTCCATTAAAGAGGGTCTGTTACCAACTCCTAATCAAAGGAATGGTTCAACTCTTCCTTCTCTGCAAATATCCAGATCAATGGAAGGAAAACTCCATGTTTCCAAAATTAATGTGTTACCTTCCACTGATTTAAGAACAAAACTCAGCACTTCTGGTGTTAAGAAACCATACCAATTGGATATGAAGATAAAAGATCCAGATGCAGAGTATGCAAGAAACTATGTCGCTCACATTAATCACTCTTTATATAATCAAGAGCCATTAAGACCCAAAAACAGGAAGTATACTCCTCAATCTTCACAAACTTACGGGAATATCTTCAACAGAAGAGAAGGAGTAATTCTATGTCAAAGGAACATGCTGAATGTGACTTCTATCCAAGAGTCATAATTCAGTACAGATGTCAATCAACGGTTCAAGACCATATTGATCATGAATGTGACTTCCAGCCAAGAGCCATAATGCAATGCAGATGTCAAACTAAACGACAGTCTGTCTTCAATAGGATTCAGTATGAACCTATGCCTGATGAAGATGAGCCTTTGTTTGCCTCTGTCAATATGACTTCTCGGGACACCGGGGGTAGAGTTGATAGTCCAGATGGAGTATATAGAAACACCAGAGCAAGAGTCCTGGCTTCTAGTCAAAGAAATTTGATCTCTAAAGATGATTCTGAATTCCTTGGAGAATCTAACTTTCCACCTCTTCCTACTGGGGGTAATTCTCCTATAGTTGACTTTGATGCACGAAGCAATGATTCAGAACATACAACATCCACTAGTTCATCAATAATCCCTCATACAGTCACGACTTACATGGTTGATGGGAATACTGATGAACCTTCTTCTTCCTTGACTCCTCAAGATCAAAGAATTGCTTCTTTGGAACAGCAAATGAAGTCTATGACTGACACAATGAAGTCGATGTATGAACTCATGACAGCTCAGTTGCAAAATCGACAGACTGTACCAGATGCCATACCAGTTGATACTGATATAAGTCCAGTACAAGTTCCTCCAGCAGTACAATCCAATACTCCTGGACCAGCTCAACTAAATCCTAGTCTCTCTGGAGCTGGGGGTAGTGCTTACAATGCTGTTCCTCCTCCCAACTATTCTCTACAAGCTACAACTCCACAATCTTCGGGAGTTGTCTCTGAAGAATTGAAGAATCTCAAAACTCAATTTGAGGCATTCAAACAGAAGGATGGTTTACAAAGGTTAGGCATCAAGCAGCCTTATCCGATAGAATGGAAGCAAGTATCATATCCTCCTAAATACAAGCCTCCTACTATCTCATTCTATGATGGAACCACCTCTCCAAGTCAGTTTATTAATCACTTTGAAGTGATGACTGATCAACTGCAACCAAGTGATGCCCTCCTTACTCGGGTATTTATTGGATGTCTCAAGGGAACGGCTTATGAATGGTATAGGAGTCTCCCAGATGGGAGCATTACCTCATTTGCTGGTTTCAAACAGATATTTCTTGAAAGGTTCTATGAAGGGCTGAATGGCATGACTATATCTGCTCTTATTAGAATCAAGCAGAAAAATAATGAATCCACAGAGGAATACATTGAACGGTTTCGAAGAGAAGCTCTGAAGATGCCTCTTGGAACCCCTGATGCTGTCACCATTGACATGTGTAAATCAAAATTGTTGCCAATTATCAGTATGTGGACAGAGTCCACTCAATTTCAAGATTGGCCTTCCTTCATAGTCAGTGCCAAAGCTGCAGAAATCAGTGCTGAAACCTTCAAAGGTTTAGGAGTGCAGATGACTCCTAAAGAAACAGGACAAGGTGCTAACAATAAAAACAATGCTCGCAAGGGAAAAAAAACTCTTGAAGTTAATCTTCAGAGCAAAGATACATCAACTGTTCAAACTCCTGCCTCTACAACTCAACAATCAAGAACAACTCGTCCCAAAGAAGAATATTCTTTCGATGACGAAGATGTCCTTGGTATCTTTAAATGTCTGCTGAAAGGTAATAAGATACAATTACCTGAGATCAAGAAACCTGATGAAGCTGGTAAGACAGATCATCCCAAATACTGCCCATATCACAGAATGTTGGGTCATACAATTCGTACATGTTATGTACTGAAAGGAAAGATCCAAGAAATGATTAAATCTGGAGCTATCTCTCTTACTCCAAAAGAGAAGACTGTCACTTCTAATGTCGTCTCTATGCAATTCGGAGATTTTTCTCCTCAACTCCTTGAAGGTGGGATTGTTCCTATTCCCAAGGTGACTCTTGAAATAGTAAATATTCCTCCTCCACAGTCTGAAGGATTAGCACCAATCACTTTGGAGACTGGAGAAATCATGTGGATCCATCCTGATCTAGTGGCAGATTTTGAATCGCCTTCTCCTCAAAAGATTTCTTCTCGAAAGTCCAAGAAGGCTGGAAAGATCAAGTCATGTCATATGACTTCTCTTGGGTCTACCTCTGACACAGAGCCAAAAGACAAAGAAGAAGCACTTGTTAGTGCTACTCGAACGGGGAAACCTTACCTAAAGGATTATTCTAAAAGTCCTGAGGATCCTCTTGATATCCCTCCAGCTGATAAAAATGCTTCTAATGTTCTTCTTGAAGAAGAATCATCCACTGAACCTGTTCTTCCCAAGCCTACAGCTCTGGAGAAAGGCAAACAACAGGCTCGGTTTGATAAGCCAATCAAGAAGTCCTCTCCTCTTGGACTTCAGAAGCCTTACAACTTCGATATTTTAGCTCAGCTTGCTAATACTCCAGCTAGAATGTCCCTCTTTGAACTTCTACGTCTTTCTAAAGAGACTCGGGAGACGTTAAGTGAAGTACTTCTACAAGCTGACTCTTGTCTTGCACAATTGAAGAAGCCAGATGCAGAACCTGCCACTTGCTTACATTGCAACAGTGTATTGGAGATTATCCCAAATATCACCTTTACACAAGATGACATGCTACTGGAGGATAATCGACATGACCGACCTCTCTACTACACTGGTTATATTGATACGATGAAGATAGATCATATCCTCATTGACCCAGGGTCTGCTATAAGCATAATGCCAAAGAGTCTGTTGGATGAACTAAAAATCCTTCTTTACAAGCTCTCCAAGACGGTTACTACTATCTTGGGAAAGATTCATCTGAAGCTTCAGATAGGCGATTTCAGATCTAAAGTCACTTTCTATGTGATCGAGATCGCAGGATCCTATAATCTTCTTCTGGGGAGGCCCTTTCTTCATGAAAATAATGTGGTGCCTTCTACTCTTCATCAATATTTTAAATACATTGATAGCAATGGAAGAGTACAAAAAAAAATTGCTGATATAAATCCCTTCCATGGGGTTGAAGCTTATTTCAATGATTCCCGAATGTACAAAGAAGAGTATACAAGGATCATACAAGCTATGGAGAAAGAAGATGCACAAAGTGAGACTTTAATAATCCTTGTTAAAAGTCGAACCACTCAGCAACAATCTCCTAAACCCTCTGGAGAAGATTCTTTCATCATTCCAGTGAGTGGACGGATCTCTCCATTACCTTAGTCATCTACTCAAAATACACTGATCATTCCTGTCAGTGGGCGTACTACAGTTCCTGTATCTTCACAAGATACTCTGCTAATTCCAGTTGGAGGGCGGATTATTCTTCCATCTCAAACTTCAAGGAAGCTCACCTCTTCTGAGCCATTTGTTATCGATCTTAATCGAAACAAAGCTTCTTCTTCTTCTCCCCCTTTAGTCATTGACTTGGCTAAATCTCTAAGGCTCAGCCTTCTCCCAATGTAAATATTGCTGCTTTTATATTTAATAAAAAGTCTCCACCTTTGCAGTACGTTGATGTGTGTAATTATGTTCATAGTTATTTACATCTGTTAGATGACTTGAACACAATAACCATAGGAGTTGTACAGACTGTTCATACAGATGTATCTCTAGAACCTGTACAATCTTCATACTTTCTAGTTCAAAGCAGAAAGCCAGGAGACATTCCAATATTCTTCTACAAAGGGCCTCAAAGTCCTTCTGATCTTGAAGATGATGACAAAAATGATGACACTGGAAGATTACAACTACGTCGTTATAGTCAGCAATCTAGAGACATCATCAAAAATATGGGCTATGACTTCAGGACTGGCCTCAATGATGGAAAAGGAAGAAAAATAGCTGTCCGGATTCCTCCTTTGAAATATGGAAGGACGAAATACGGATTGGGTTATACTGCTCCTACTCCTTTCATCAATATTATCCATGAAGATCCCGAGTCTGACGAAGATAAGAGATCTGATTCTTCTAGTACCACTTCTTGGGATTCCGATACGAGTATCGGTGACCTCTACTGCAACATTTTGTCTTCCAACATGGTTTCCATTGACCATTCTGAAGAAAGTGATGAAGACGAAGAAGAGTTTGAAATCTTACCTGAATTAGAACAGTGGGCCCAAAGATTAGATAATCAATGGGAGTTCCGTTTCGAACAAAAAGAACCTCCGACTGAAGATAAACTTGTTCAAATAGATGTTGGTGAAGAGGGATCTCCCAAACCAATATTCATCAGTGAAAGTCTTTCAGAAACTGATAAGAAAGACATGATCAAACTCATTCGTGATTACATCGATGTCTTTGCTTGGAGTTATGAAGATATGCCAGGGCTTGATCCTCAAATTGCAACTCACAAGCTCAATATCTTGTCGAATGCTAAACCGGTCAAACAACAACAGCGACGATTTCGTCCAGACATCATGGATGCAATTGAAGCTGAAGTCAATAAACTCATTACCTCTGGGTTTATTAGAGAGGAACAACATCCCGATTGGGTGGCTAATATTGTTCCTGTTCTTAAAAAGACTGGCAATATCAGAGTATGCATAGACTTCCGCGATCTCAATACGGCATGTCCTAAAGACGAATTCCCTCTACCAATCACTGATGTCATGGTTGATAATACCTGTGGATTTGAACGAATGTCATTCATGGACGGGTATTCTGGGTACAATCAGATCAAAATGTTTCCAGAGGACGAGAAGCACACTTCTTTCAGAACGCCGATTGGTACATACTGTTATACAGTTATGCCATTCTGTCTCAAGAATACAGGAGCAACTTATCAACGAGCTATGAGCACTATATTCCGTGAACATTTGTGGAAAATAGTCGAATGCTATGTTGATGATATTGCAGTCAAAAGTCGACAAAAGGAGGATCATATCCAAGATTTGAAGACTATATTTGATATAATGCATAAGCATCAATTAAAGATGAACCCTACTAAGTCCTTCTTAGGCGTCTCTAGTGGTAAATTTCTCGGCTTCGTCATTACCTCTAAAGGTATACACGTGGATCCCGAGAAGATCAAAGTCATCCAAGAGATGCGTCCTCCACGTACCTTAAAAGAGCTACAAGGATTTCAAGGAAGAATCGCTTATATCAGGAGATTCATCTCTAATTTATCAGGACGCTGCAGACCATTCAACAAACTTATGAAGAAAGGTGTCTCTTTTGTCTGGAATGATGAATGTCAGAAAGCATTCGATGATATAAAATAATATCTGATGAGCCCTACAGTATTGGTACCTCCCGTCTCAAGAATACCGTTCCTCCTCTATACTCGAGCAATAAGTCATTCATTGGGTGCATTTCTCGCTCAAAAGAATAAAAATGGCCATGAACAAGCCATTTATTATCTCAGTCGCACTATGACCGGAGCTGAACCTCGATATTCACCGGTTGAAAAAGAATGTCTAGCCTTGATGTTTGCTGTCCAAAAGACACGACATTATATCATTGGCCAGACTATTCATGTCATCTCCAGGATCAATCCTATACGGATCATGATGAAGAAACCCAGTGTTTTGAATTCTCGATTGGCTAACTGGGGAATCCTACTTGCTCAGTATGACATGTACTATATTCCTCAGAAATCAGTTAAAAGACAAGCTTTATCTGATTTTCTGGCTGCTCACTCAATTCCAGAAAATTTAAAACTCTATGATAAAATCCCAGATGAAGTCCTAGATTCAAATCAAATTGCTGAAGAAGATCCTACTTAGCGTCTATTCTTTGATGGAGCATCAAGAATTGGTCCTAATGGCGATATTGTCGCTGGAGTTGGAATTGTTCTTGTATCGCCAGAAGGTCTTGCTATCCAAAGAGCTTATTCTCTCGATCAGCCGTGTTCAAACAATGTAGCTGAGTACAACGCATTACTTATCGGTCTTCAACTTGCGAAACATCTGAATATTCAACATTTGGAGGCGTATGGAGACTCTAAACTCATTGTCAATCAGATCAGGGGTACTTATGAAGTTCGCCATCAAGATCTGGTTCCTTATCATAAAACATCTATATCTATGGCTTCTTCGTTTGAAGAATTCTTCATTGAACATGTTAAGCGAGCATGTAACACAGAAGCTGATGCCCTTGCTAATCTTGTAGCGGTGCTGGCTATTCCAATCAGACGGCAACAAATAATTGTTGTTCGTAATTGATAATTATTTTATCTTGAAAATAACTTGACTATAGGACTTCCAGTTGACATTGAAGAATCAACATCTCATGTCGTCAACACAACAAGAGGATTTGGATTCAGTCCTAAATCGATGTCATCTTCATCCGATTCTAGCATGGAATTCATCTTTAGTAACTCGACTGAGAATCAGAATATGGATAAAGGTTGGAGACTTCCTTTCTTAGATCTCGTATTATATGATATTCTTCCGGATGATCCGAGTGAGGCAGCATCTATCAGACGACGATCACTCAGATTCTACTACAATTATACAACAAAGACCTTATATCGTCGAGCTTATGATGGTTTACTCCTTCGATGTGTTGCCGGTGACGAAGCTCAACAAATCATTCGCAAAGCACATGATGGAATTTGTGGAGCACATCAGCCAGGACCAAAACTTTAAGACCGTATTCGACGTATGGGTTATTATTGGCCCACCATGGTATCTGATGCCATCGAATATGCAAAAAAGTGTAAAGCTTGTCAAATTCATGCAGATTTTATTCATCAACCCTCGGAATTTCTACATCCGACGGCAGCATCATGGCCTTTCGAAGCTTGGGGCATGGACATTGTCGGCCCGATCAATCTACCGTCATCTAAAGGTCATCGGTTCATTCTCGCAATAACCGATTACTTCTCCAAATGGGCCGAAGCTATTCCTTTATCTGAAGTTAAGACGTCTAATGTCATCAGCTTTATTAAGCACCACGTCATCTACAGATTTGGTGTTCCTCGACGCATTATTCATGATAACGGACCACAGTTCGTCAGCCAGAAATTTACTCGATTCTGTGACGATCACCGGATCAATAATGTGGCTTCTACCGCATATAATCCAGCAGCTAACGGATTAGCAGAAGCTTTCAACAAGACTATTATCAAACTCCTAAAGAAGTTTGTCTCCACTAACAAACGTAACTGGAGTGACAAGCTCGGAGAATATTTGTGGGCTTATCGCACTACAGTTCGTAATGCTACCAAATGTACACCTTTCTCTCTGGTGTATGGTTGCGAAGCTGTTCTTCCATTAGAGATTCAAATTCCTTCTTTAAGGATAGCAATCGCTAATGAACTCACTGCTGAAAATAACGATCGTCTTCGACTTCAGGAATTAGAAGCTCTGGATAAAAAGCGATTATCTGCTTAACAGAATATTGAATTCTATCAAGCTAGAATTTCAAGAGCTTTTAATAAAAAAGTCAGAGTTCGATCATATCAAAAAGGAGAACTTGTTCTAACAGTCAGACGTCCTATGACTATGACTCATATGAGTAAGGGCAAATTTGACGCAAAGTGCGAAGGTCCCTATATTGTGAGCAAAGTTTTCTTAAATGGAGCTTATCAACTCTCAGAATTAGATGGTCGAAAAGTTTTGATGCCTATTAATGGCAAATTCCTTAAAAAGTACTATGTATAAATGTAAATACCTGTAATAATCAGACAAATTCATGTTTAAAAAAATAAAATTTTTATTTTATTTTCATGAATGATGATACATGATATTAAGGAAGATCACTATCATCCTTCTCTACTTTTGGACGTGGGCCACTACCGTCCTTCTCAAAGACGTGATCAGCAAAAAATCCAAAAACTTCCTTGCTAGAACCCACGAGGAATTTGCAAGCGGCCATCCTCATGGCTTCCTCTTCTTCAGTCCTTCCTGGTTCGAGCAGAAAATCCAGAATGTCCCTTGGTGGCTTGGGTGCAGACGAACCTTCGCCTGCTTCCGTCTTCTTCATTTTGACTGGACCAGCAGGGCATTCTTCAGTGCCTTTCTGAACGTTTGAGGCTATCTCAGTCTTCTTGGATGCTTCTCCAGATGACATTTTTATGTTGAGGAGTGGAAGTATTCGTTCTCGCCAGATTTCTGCTATATTTATAGGCAGAAGTCCCTCATTCATCCGACGTTTCACATATTCATTAATGCTTAACGGTTCATCCATTCATTTCTCACATTCATCAGACGGTTCGCCTGTTCATTAATACTTGACGGTTCTTCCGTTCATTTATTACATCCACTCGACAGTTCATCTATTCATCATTTCCTAACGGTTCATCCGTTCATAATCTTCTATCAATTTATTAAGTGGGGATTCGTTATTTATCATGTTTTCATAACCTCTGAATCAATTTCGAATCTGCTTACTCATTTGTCATGTTTTGACCTCTGCATAGAAATCAATCTATTTTCTTTTGAGTTCCTATATATTATCACGTCCATAATACCTCTGATAATATCATATACTCTAAAATAGAAAAGATGATTTTATTATCTATCATGTCCACAATTCATCCACAAATACAAATCATTGAGCATAGAAGAATTATCATTTCCATTCTCATTTTACCACAAAAAAGTCTTACATTTTCTTAGACTTTCTTACAAATCATAATGGAAATCTATTACAAATCTTGGATTTTCATTCTACACCACAACAATAACCTAATAGAGATCTATCTTCTTCTTTGGATCTTCTCCGTCGGACCTTCTCCGTCAGGTTCGTTGTTGGTGGCAATTCCTGACTGTCTGGGTCCCAGTCACGACCAGATCAGCAGGAATCAAACTCTGGTCTTCTCTCTCAGACGAGAGAAGAACCACAGAGTATGGCAGCCCGAAGTCGAGATGCTGCCAATACAATTGGTGGATTGGGGGTAACCTCTCAAGGAAGACAGGAATGTATCCAAACCTTGGGATACAATTCCTAGTTCTCCCGTGAAAGGAACTCTACTACCCGATTTCTCGGGGTAGAGTTGACTCCACCATCCAACTCTCGTGTATAAAGGCTCTTCCTACCATCTAAGGAAGACCCTTCTATCCCACGAAGAGTTCTGAGTTGTCTGATTTACGCGTCAAAAGCGTATGAGCTCCCTGATGTAGATGTCAGCAGGATATTCTCCACAACATCCACATCCCCAATGCCAGTTCTGAAGAAAATTTTCAGCCAAGTTTCTGCAGAAAGATCAACAGAAATCATTCAGTGTGCATTTATCAAACAGTGATAGGCGTGTATTGTTCAAATCAGAAACAAGAAAAAGAAAGCCTATCTTCAACAGCAAAAATAGTACGCGTACTATACTGGACTTACCTTCAAGTTTGGTGCTAAGGATCGGCAAACTCATGTTTGATACAGTACGCAGAAGTCAAACTTTAGAAGGCATTTCTTTCCTGTTTGAGAATGAAATCTCTCAAAAATTTTGTTCTCAGAGAAGAAGAAGAAGAATGAGAGATGAGTATCTTTGAAACTCAGCTGCCTATTTAAAGGGCAAAGTACAAGCCTATTCTTGGAAAAGATCCGCATAAATAGCGCTCGTAAACTGTGTAATGAGTGTCACGTGTGCTTTGGAAGACAGAGCAACATTGGAAACAATCAAAGACTGCTGATTAATATTTCTCATTAAGGCACGCAGATCAAACACAAAAGTTGTACTTCATTTTTCAAAGGCACTGATGGCCTTACAAAAGACAAAACAAAAAAGGTACAACAAAAGCATAAAAGTCACGCTCTATTTTCCAGAGTGACTGAGCTTGGTGCCTAGTTCTTCTACGCTCCTAACTCCCAGACAGTACAACAGAGTTTTAAACATTTTACGCTGCTCTATGAGGCTGCGCCCATCAGAAGAGGACGAGCCATCCAAGCCAAAATAGCTCAAGAAATTCTTGGCTAGTTGCAAGGGATCATCTTTGAGCTCGAAGACAAGGGGCTCTGGCTTTTCACCCCTAAAAGTGGGGTCACCATGGGAACAAAAGCCCAACTTGCGTGCTTCTTCCTCAGCTTCTTCCTTTGGTGTCATATTGACATAAGATGAAGATTAAAAATGAAACTTCTTCCTGTTTATATAACTGAGTTTTGCCGGCGGTTCATATTCCACCATAAATTGGATACAATCAGTCTCGGAGAACGAAGAGTCATTATGACATTTAATAAGTTCATTTGGATGTTTTCAAAGAACTTCGAAGTCTTTTTGACTTCCGAAAAATTTTGGAGTCATCTCAGCGTGACTAATTTCATTTTATCATCTTATTTTCAAAGTATTTCGAAAATTTTGAAGTCTTTTCAATTTTTCGAAAACTTTGAAGGGGGTCTTGTAGGCCTTTAAAAATGAAAGTCACGCTAAGTTGATCAAGACAGAGTCAAAAGTCACGCTCAGTTGATCCAGACAATATAAACAAATCACGCTGGGGAGACAGCTCATCATTTATCAGAGAGTAATTATGACTGACAGCACACCAGTCGAAGAATGTCTCTTCGTATGCCACGTATGCACAGACTTCGAGAGATCATCGCCGTCTATTGCGTGATTTTCGAAATCTTCTTCAGCAAGACTCAGCCTTCGTCGAATTGGCGTACTAAAAGGGTTTCTTGTCATTTAATGCGACTGACAAAGCAATCACTGTCAGAGATCTTGTGTCAGTCGAGACACGCCGAATCAAGACAGCTGGCAGTTCTATCTCAAGTCTGCGTGTATTTGTGATCTTCATCTCAAGTTTACGTGGATTCTGAAGTTTTCTACCTCAAGTTTGCGTGGATTTTTGAGTTCTTTTGCCTCGAAGTTTGCATGGATCCTGAAGCTTCCTGCCCCAAGTTTGCGTGGATTTTGAAGCTTTCTACACCGAGTTCGCATGGATTTCGTCTTCAACAAGTCTGCGTGGATTTCATCAAATTGGAGTACGTGGCAACCATGCCACTGATCTCTCGCCTGCGTGTCCTGTAACTTGCACACGACTCATGCATGATTGCCATGTGTCCAACAGTTACAGGCCACGTCCAGTAACTGCTTACAGCCTTGCGTATGTTAAATCCTGCGTGATTTTTAACTAAGCACAGGCTGTGAAGACAGTTATCTTTTCAGTTATTATTTTTGACTCTATAAATAGAGTTCTTTTTCTCATTCATTGTACAGATACATTGATATCTACTGTCAAAATTTTGAGAGCTTTTCTTCTTCGCATAGTCCAAGGGATAAAGCGATCGTCTTCTAGATCGGATTCCTACAGTTGTAATTTTCCCAGAAATACAACAAATAAAGAGAATTTCTTTATAGAAAACAGGCTACTATATGATATATCACACATTTCATATATACATACCTTCACATATATATAGAAATAGGAAGACACATGTGCTCATGTGTCAAGTGTGTATGTGTGTGGAAATACAAGAGACATGTGTGTGAAAGAGTGAGAGTGTCAAGTGAGTGAGTGATACATAGGTATGAACTTGTGTGTATGTGATACATGGCATGAGGGTGTATACAGAAAATTAGAACAGTAAGTACAAAACAGTGTGGCATGGCATATCAATAGACAGTGCTAACTAACCAAGAATCTGGAAATATAGTTGACAGTGAATAGGAAATCAATCAGTGAGATTCTCAATCTAGGAACTCATGTGACAGTTCAATAGGAATAGAAAACAGGGAAATCAGTGTACATTTGTGCTCAAGTGTCAATGAGTGTAGAGAAAATCAGTGAATGTGTTTACCGTGGCAATGAAACAGTGGCAGTTCAAAATGTGAAAACTGGAAAAATATAAACAGTGTATATATCAATGACTCAATTTCAGTTAAGGACTGAAGTAAAATCTCAGTTATAAGCTCTTTAAATTACAGTTGGAAAGGGAAAGGAAATCAGTAAACCTCCGGTTAATAGGGAGGAACCAATTCAGTTCTAATTAAAAATGAATCTCAGTTTAAGGAATGAAACAGTGACAGGAACATAATCTCAGGTTTTTAAATTCATTTCAATTACAGTTTTTGAAAAGGAAAGGAAAGGGAATCAGTTTAACTACAGTTATATAGGAATGAATCTCAGGTTCAAAAGGAATGGATTTAAAATCTCAGGCATTACATTCCTGTGACAGTGTCATATAACCCAGAATCCAAATTCGAATTCAGCCCAATTGTCAAAATCCCATTCTCACATCCAAAAGCCAAATTCGAATTGAAAAACTTAGCTAAACATGAACTACAACAGGTGGAGACATTTAACAGTGGAAAAACATCAACTGACAGGAATTTAAATGTGTTTAGGAATAGGAAAAACCAATATCAGTACACAGTATCAGTGTTCATGCAATTCAACCAAATTCGAAACCAATTTTCCACATTAAACCTAATTTAACATGTAAATTAATTCTAATATACAACATACATTATATTTAGGATATAATTAATAATTAAAACACCAATTAAAATATTAAAAATGAAATCAAAACAGCGAAACTAAATAGCACACTGATACGCACAATGCGCGCCCCGTGTACGCGTGATATCGTGTCCGACACGACACGAGGGCTCGTGTCACTTGACACACGTGATGTCAGTGGTTTTCCCATCGTGTGTGTCAAATATTTTGTGTCGACGTGTCGTGTCCTGCTCGTAATCAGCCCCGACCAGCAGGACAGCTACATTTCCCGCGCGCGCGTGTGCAACCGCGGGTTCGTGTGTCCGTGGCGACTCGACACGACACCAATACGTGCTCAGTCCAAAGGAAAACCATAAGCAAGCACAAAACCTAACTTCCTATTCAGAAACATTCCTAAAAACAAATCGAAATGCCCTTTGGGGCATTTCATCAAACACATATATTCATGAACTGACACATGTCCGATACGGACACGTACAGGACTCGAAACCTAGGGTTAGCTTGTCCTACAGTTAGGCTAGGCCTAGGGCTTCCTAAATATGCAATAAAATCAATATTTCATGGTGTAGAATCAAATTTACCTATGGGTGTGCAAAGGCTCAAAAAGCTCCAAATGAAAGTGGTTCCTCAAGCCACAAAACTCCTTCAAATTGTTTCTCCCCTGGAATTTCTCAATACCAATAGCAAGTAAACTAAATTTAGAGTCTATTACAATTGGTTTGGGTGGAAAATGAATTGAAATGAAATTTTTAGGAATTAATGAAGATGGAGACTCACCTCTTTCTTAAACTTGCAAATATTCCTAATGGAGGCTAGCCCTAATTTCTAGGAGCATTAAATAGGGTGGGGAGGACTAGGTTTGGCCAGCCATGGGTTGGGTTAGGGCTAGGTTTCACTAGGTGTTGGGCTTTGGGCCTCTAAGGTTTAAGTCACAAGTCATGACTTTTGAAATCACAAGCCATTTCCTAATCAATTTAAATCCTAATTCCTCCTAATAAATTCTAATGAGTTAAATGTCACTATCTTAGGTCAAGCTAGGGTTCCATAACCTAACCAAATAGTCATGACCTAGGTTAGCCTCTAGGACAGTCTCCTAAGTCAACATTAGTCAAGGTCAAATATAACACCAAATCAAATATACTAAAAATTACTGAAAATTCTAATAATTATAATTAATACTAATAAATCCCAATTAATTCCCAAAATTTTTAAAAATAACCAAAATACCCTCAAGCTAAAAAAGTTGTAGTGACAAATCTACCCCCCTTAAAATAATTTCGTCCTCGAAATTAAAGGCAAAACTAACTGCTGAGAAGGATAGAAAAGTATACCTCAAGGTCCAAAAGATAGGGGTACCGCTCGCGCATCTCATCCTCCCGCTCCCAGGTAGACTCTCTTAGAGAATGATGCCTCCATGCGACGCGTACCAAGGGTATCACCTGGTTCCTCAGTACCTTCTCTCGGCGATCCAGAATCTCCACAGGCTGCTCTGGATAACTGAGAGTAGGTCCAACCTCAATCTCTGAATGATCGAGCACATGGCTAGGGTCAGCCACGTACCGTCTCAACTGTGATACATGGAATACGTTGTGAACTCCCACTAGTGCAGGTGGCAAGTCTAGCCTGTATGCCACATCACCGACTCTTCCGCTGATAACGAAAGGGTCGATGAAGCGCGGGCTAAGCTTTCCACCTCCTCCAAAACGTATCGTACCACGAGTCGGAGATATCCGCAGAAAAACTATGTCTCCAACCTAATCACAAGCAAGGTCTCAAGTTACTAAAAATCAAACATGATCAATCAAACAAAACAAAATATAACCTACTTCTAATCCTATCTCTAAATCTGTACCTCAAACTCCAACGGCCTCCGGTGGCTATCGGCCCAGTGCCGATGTCTATCCTGCGCCACGCGAAGTCTGTCCCTGATGAGCTTCACCTTCTCGGCTGCGTCAACAACCATCTCTGGTTCCAGTAAAGCTCGCTCTCCAACATCATCCCAAGATAAGGGTGTACGACACCTACGCCCGTACAGAGCCTCAAACGGTGACATCTCAATGCAGGCCTGATAACTGTTATTGTAAGCAAACTCCACCAAATATAGATGATCCTCCCAGGAACCTCCAAAATCCAGGACGTACGTCTGCAGCATGTCCTCAAGCGTCTGAATAGTCCTTTCTGACTGTCCGTCCGTCTAGGGGTGGTATGCAGTACTAAACTTGAGCTGAGTGCCCAAACTAGTCTGCAGGGTCCTCCAGAAATGGAAAGTAAAGCGACTATCCCGATCTGAGATAATACTGACGGAAACTCCATGAATCCTGACTATCTGTCGCATGTATAACTCCGTAAGCCTCTCTGTAGACGTACCCACCTTGAATGGCAAGAAGTGGGCCGATTTGGTCAACCTGTCAACAATGACCCAAATCGCGTCTTTCCTTCCTGGTGTACGCGGCAACCCAGATGCGAAATCCATGGTAATATGTTCCCACTTCCACTCTGGAATGGGCAACGGCTGCAATAATCCTCCCGGCCTCTGCCTCTCTGCCTTCACCTGCTGACAGACCAAGCATCTAGCTACGAAGCGAGCTACCTCCCGCTTCATCCCGTACCACCAGACATGCTCTCGCAGGTCCCTGTATATCTTGTTGGCAACAGGATGTATAGAGTACTACGATCTGTGAGCCTCCTGTATGATCTGCTCCTAGAGCTCCCCGCTAGGCACACATAACCTGGAACCGTGCCTCAGGACACCATCCTCTGCAAGTAAAAACTCGCCATCCACCAACCCTGCACGAACCTGCTCTCGGATACACCGCAGAGCCACATCCTCGAACTGCGCCGCCTTGATCCTCTCCATCAATTCCGACTGTATCTGAAGGCCCCATAACTGTATCTGTACCCCGGGCATGATCACCTCAATCCCAAGGCTCTCCAAGTCTGCAAGTAAGTGCCGATCCATAGTCAAACATATGGCTGTCGGATACCTACTCAAGGTATCGGCAACCACGTTGGCCTTCCCTGGGTGATACTGAAGTGAGATCTCAAAGTCCTTCATCAAATCTAGCCATCTGCGCTGCCTCATGTTGAGCTCTTTCTGTATAAACACAAACTTTAAGCTCTTGTGATCTGTGAAAATCTCCACCCTCTCGCCATACAGATAGTGCTTCCATAACTTCAGAGCAAAAATCACTGCTGCCAGCTCCAGGTCATGGGTAGGGTAGTTCTTCTCATGGGAACGTAATTGCCTGAAAGCATAAGCAATCACCTTCCCATGTTGCTGCAAGACACAACCCAGCCCCTTCCCTGAAGCATCACTATAAATAGTGAATCCACCTGATCCTGAAGGCAATGTCAGAATCGGAGCTGTCGTAAGCCGTTTTTTTAACTCATCAAAAGCTGGCTGACACTCCTCTGACCAAACAAACTCAGTATCCTTCCGGGTCAACTGAGTCAACGGCTCTGCAACCCGGGAGAAATCTTGCATAAATCTTCTATAATATCCTACCAGCCCCAGGAAACTCCTGATCTCTGCCACTGAAGTCGGTACTGCCCAAGCCTCAACTGCTGTGATCTTCTTCGGGTCCACTGAGATACCATCTCCAGTCACTACATGACCCAAGAAGTCAACTCTGTCTAGGAAGAACTCATACTTCGAGAGCTTGCCATACAACCTCTCCCTCCTGAGTGTCTCCAGAACCACTCTCAAGTGCTCCTCGTGCTCTTCCTTTGTCTTCGAATACACCAGGATATCATCAATGAATACCACCACGAACTTGTCCAAGTACTGGTGGAACACCTTGTTCATTAGGTTCATAAACACTGCTGGTGCATTGGTCAGCCCAAACGATATAACCAAAAACTCAAACTGCCCGTACCGCGTCCTGACAGCGGTATTGGAAATATCCTCCCTTTTCACCTTCACCTGGTGATAACCTGACCTCAAATCAATCTTGGAGAACACCCGAGCTCCGCTCAACTGATCAAAGAGATCATCGATCCACGGCAGTGGATATCTGTTCTTGATCGTCAGGTTGTTAAGTGCCCTGTAGTCGATACACATCCGTACCGACTCATCCTTCTTGGGTACGAAGAGTACCGGTGCACCCCAAGGTGAAGAACTCGATCGGATAAAGCCCTTGTCCTGCAGCTCATCCACCTGTTTCTTCAGCTCTACCAATTCACTATTGTTCACTCGATAGACATGCTGAGAAATCAGTTCCGCGTCGGGAACCAAGTCTATCAAGAACTCTACATTCCTGTCCGGTGGAAGCCCTGGCAACTCCTCTGGGAATACGTCCATAAATTTTGCGATCAAGGGATGCGGAGCCACCTGCTCCTCAACTGATGCTCCACAGAAGACTCCGCCGTCCTGCTCTGTCTGCCGTCGGGTGTACTCAAACTCTGGCTCTCCTGGCGCCCCAAACAAAACTCTACCCCTTCGACAATCAATACGGGCGTGGTGTCTACTCAGCCAGTCCATACCTAATACAATGTCGTAGTTCGGTAGTGGCATGACGAGTAGACTCACTCCCAACTCTCAGCCTCCCAATATGACATTCTACCCTCTGCAAACATCACTCACGAGGATGACCCTGCCCCCGATCGTGATCTTGCAGGTCCTAGGCAATGGTTCAGAAACCAGACTGTGTCTAATAGCATACGATACTGACACAAAGTTGTGGGAAGCCCCGGAATCAAAGAGTGTAAATGCTGGAATGGAGTCGAGAAGAACCGAACCTGCTATCAGCTCTCCGATGGCCTCTGCATCCTCAGCTGCCATGGCAAAAGCTTGCCCCTGCTGTATACCTCATGCCTGCTGCTGGAACCTCTGCTGCTGGGTCTGCAGGGCTGGTCCCTTCTGCTGGCCTGCTGGAGCCTTGGCTCCACCTCCCTGAGCTCCACGTCCAAAAGCCCTAGGACATTCCTTCAACTAGTGATCTCCAGCACCACAAAGTAGGCACTTGCCTAGCTTCTTCCTGCACTCATGGATCATATGCCCCAGCTTATTGCAGAAGGCACAAACGACTACCTGCTGCTGACGGGGTACATGCTGCCCTCTCTGCTGCTTGTGCTGCACCTGCTGAAAAGGTGTACGACCCTGCTGCTGATACTGCTGCTGGTGCTGCTGCTGATACTGCTGAACTGGCCTCTGTGGCTGCTGAGGCTGGAAGTGAGGCCTCTTGGCCTGCCTCTGACTGCTGCTACCACCCTGGAAGTCACGACCCCTCTTCTTCTTCAGCCCTAGGTCGTCTTCCGTCGCCATAGTCCCAAAAAATATCTCAGCAAATGTAGCGTTCCGGTCGTTCTTAGTCAGCGATCGAACCTCTCTAATCAAGCCTCGACGAAACTTCCTCGCCTTCGTCTTCTCAGTCAAGTCATCTATAAAATGGGCCAGTCTATAAAACTCCCCAGCATACTCAGCTACCGTCTGGTTCCCCTGAACCAGACCCTCGAACTGTGCCTCGATACCTCCCAAGGCCAAATCAGGAAAGAACTGCTCCTTAAACAGCTCCTTGAACTGGGCCCAAGTCTGGCCCTCAACTCCCACCCTGGGATCTGTCTGGTACCACGCACGGGCCAAGTCCTGCATCTGACTGCCCGCCGCCTCGATCTGGAGTCGAGCTGGTATCTCCGCCAGCCTGAATATCTCCTAGATATGCTCTATCCAGTCGTCGACATAGTGGATGCCCTCCGTGTCGAAGAACTCCTGAGGGTGCATCTTCTAGAAGTCCTGTATGTCCTTCTCCCTCCGATGGGACTGCTGCTGGGTCCCCTGAGCAGTAATCATCTCGACTGTAGTGTGAACCAGCTGGTGT
The DNA here is from genome assembly GCA_029216955.1 of Iris pallida. Lineage (NCBI taxonomy): Eukaryota > Viridiplantae > Streptophyta > Magnoliopsida > Asparagales > Iridaceae > Iris > Iris pallida. Next base: position 9,502,740 of record JANAVB010015599.1, read on the forward strand.
GCCTCATCGATCCCCCGACGAAAATCTGTAGTCTGCCTCATCTGCTGCTGCTGGTGGGACTCCAGAATCCTCTCCACGAAGGAGAAGAGATGTGCAGCATCTACCATCCCCGTAGGCGGAGGCTGCTGCGGTGGAAGGATCTCAGGAATCACAACGCTCGACCTCCTGACTGGTGGAGGTGCTCCTCCAAAAGCTACAGAAATATCGACTCATGAGGGCTGTACTGGCCCTGTGGCACCGGAAGCTGGCTGCTGCTGAGGGCGAGAGGTGCTAGACCCCTCTCCAGCGTCTTCTAGTCTAGGGTGATACGATCGCGTCTCAACCATCCTGGAGACATAGATCAAACAAGAAATAATTACTGAGAATGAATCGAAATATCAAAGGAGGAAAGTTTAAATTTCAAAGGAAGACAATAAGCAGCAAAATAGATATACGGAATCTGATAAGGAGTTTTCCTAGTGTGATTGAGTACCTTCAAAAATATACTAATTTCTACTGCAGGCTGCAGCAATATTCTAGTTCGAATACCACTACATTTCCAACCTAGACCTGCATGGGCCACCACTAAAAATGTGTCACGACCCGCACCCTAGAGTAAGGGCACAAGACGTGGGTACATCCAGCCTACGCCGCATTGTCGGCGGTAGAACGCTGTCCTAGGTCACAACATCTAACATTTTAAGGTAATAACAGTTATACTCCACGAATAGAGGTGACATAACATAATATATCTCAATCACAGCTAAGGTAGAATACGATAAGATAGAATGATGTAAAGATGCCAGATCCAAAACCACAGGAAATACAACAGAGAGAAAGCTAGTGTCTAGTTAAACTCCACTAACATCCAGAATAATACAGATCTAAATATATACAACTCAAACTCCAATACTATGAAATAAGATAAGACATCTATGGAGCAACAGTCTCTACTGCTAAGGGATCCGACTGGAAGTCCGGATCGCAAGTGTCCTCTAAGGCTGTCCCATAGAAAGTGTCTAAGCAGGCCTCCTCCTCATCCTCTGTAAAATTTTCAACAGCTCCAATCAGGACGGGAACGAGCACATATATCTCAAACAGTTCATAACAGGTTAGGAGTATAAATCATGCAATAGAGTAAAATACAGGAAATGCTGAAAAGGAAGTACGGGAAAACAGGAGATATTTGTAACTGAAAGTAAATACATGATAAGTAAAGACTGTAAGTGGCTAAGTAATTTAGAGTACAATATAGTTATGTAAACGGCTTAGGAGCACATAAATACAACTAAGAATCACATGAATACCTACTAGGGATAATGATCACATAACCAATTCTACTCACCCCGTCCCAATCAATACACAAGGATCCATTCAAGTTACGTTATAGGCACATGAATACAGCTAAAAATACGTGAACTAATGTAATGAGTAGTATATGAGGCACGTGATAGTACATGAAAGCACATGAGGACATGTAAATACATGAACTAGTACGAGTACAAGGAGTATCTGATGCACATGATAAAGTATATGAACATAAAATACTCGATGCACCCGTAGATAGATAACATCTCAGGAAAGGATCCATATAGTACTAATCCGTGAAGATACGTATCAGCATCAAGTAAAGTAATCTAGAGCAAGAATATTGTCCAGACAGGTATAAAAAGATCAGAGAATGTAATCGCCTGCTATCTGAATGTCCAAGATGAAAGTACTGTTCGAGGAGTGGTGTTTGGCTCCTATTTAGAACAGTACAAGTCACAACAAGTCCAAAATGGTAATAAGATGCAAGTTAATGCATTCTACATGAATCTAGGTCAATCTAGACCGAAGTTAACTCTTGGTCAACTCTGGTCAACCCTAGAAGTCAAACTAGGTCAACCAAGTCAAACCTAAGTCAAACAAGTCTATACTAGTCTAACTAGTCTATTCTAGGTCTAACAAGGCTAAACAAGTCTATCTAGACTCTACACTGACACACAGATACACCCATAGGCTAAGAGCCCTAGTCTAGACTATTAGGCAATACCATGCCTAAAACCAAACCATAATCACATACACAAGTCAAAATATATCTAATATAATACACTCTAATATAGAATACACATATTGATATATTATATAATATAACTTAGAATATACATAACCTATAGGCTACTATATGATATATCACACATTTCATATATATATACCTTCACATATATATAGAAATAGGAAGACACATATGCTCATGTGTCAAGTGTGTATGTGTATGGAAATACAAGAGACATGTGTGTGAAAGAGTGAGAGTGTCAAGAGAGTGAGTGATACATAGGTATGAACTTGTATGTGTATGATACATGGCATGAGGGTGTATATGGAAAATTAGAACAGTAAGTACAAAACAGTGTGGCATGGCATATCAGAAGACAGTGCTAACTAACCAAGAATCTGGAAATATAGTTGACAGTGAATAGGAAATCAATCAGTGAGATTCTCAATCTAGGAACTCATGTGATAGTTCAATAGGAATAGAAAATAGGGAAATCAGTGTACATTTGTGCTCAAGTGTCAATGAGTGTAGGGAAAATCAGTGAATGTGTTTACCGTGGCAATGAAACAGTGGCAGTTCAAAATGTGAAAACTGGAAAAATGTAAACAGTGTATATATCAATGACTCAATTTCAGTTAAGGACTGAAGTAAAATCTCAGTTATAAGCTCAATTTAAATTACAGTTGGAAAGGAAAAGGAAATCAGTAAATCTCAGGTTAATAGGGAGGAACCAATTCAGTTCTAATTAAGAATGAATCTCAGTTTAAGGAATGAAACAGTGACAGGAACATAATCTCAGGTTTTTAAATTCATTTCAATTACAGTTTTTGAAAAAGAAAGAAAAGGGAATCAGTTTAACTACAATTATATAGGAATGAATCTCAGGTTCAAAAGGAATGGATTTAAAATCTCAGGCGTTGCATTCCTGTGGCAGTGTCATATAACCCAGAATCCAAATTCGAATTCAGCCCAATTGTCAAAATCCCATTCTCACATCCAAAAGCCAAATTCGAATTGAAAAACTTAGCTAAACATGAACTACAACATGTGGAGACATTTAACAGTAGAAAAACATTAACTGACAGGAATTTAGATGTGTTTAGGAATAGAAAAAACCAATATCAGTACACAGTATCAGTGTTCATACAATTCAACCAAATTCGAAACCAATTTTCCACATTAAACCTAATTTAACATGTAAATTAATTCTAACATACAACATAGATTATATTTAGGATCTAATTAATAATTAAAACACCAATTAAAATATTAAAAATGAAATCAAAACAGTGAAACTAAATAGCACACTGATATGCACAGCGCGCGCCCGTGTACGCGTGATATCGTATCCGACACGACACGAGGGCTCGTGTCACTTGACATACGTGATGTCAGTGGTCGCCCCATCGTGTGTGACAAATATTTCGTGTCGACGTGTCGTGTCCAGCTCGCAATCAGCCCCGAACAGCAGGGCAGCTACAGTGCCCGCGCGCGCGTGTGTGCACCCACAGGTTCGTATATCCGTAGCGACTCGACACGACACCAATACGTGCTCAGTCCAAAGAAAAACCATAAGCAAGCACAAAACCTAACTTCCTATTCAGAAACATTCCTAAAAACAAATCGAAATGCCCTTTGGGGCATTTCATCAAACACATATATTCATGAACTGACACATGTCTGATACGGACACGTACATGACTCAAAACCTAGGATTAGCTAGTCCTACAGTTAGGTTAGGCCTAGGGCTTCCTACATATGCAATAAAATCAATATTTCATGGTGTAGAATCGAATTTACCTATGGGTGTGCAAAGGCTCAAAAAGCCCCAAATAAAAGTGGTTCCTCAAGCCACCAAACTCCTTCAAATTATTTCTCTCCTGGAATTTCTCAATACCAACAGCAAGTAAACTAAATTTAGAGCCTATTGCAATTGGTTTGGGTGGAAAAGGAATTGAAATGAAATTTCTAGGAATTAATGAAGATGGAGACTCACCTCTTTCTCAAACTTGCAAATATTCCTAATGGAGGCTAGCCCTAATTTCTAGGTGCATTAAATAGGGTGGGGAGGACTAGGTTTGGCCGACCATGGGCCGGGCTAGGGCTAGGTTTCACTAGGTGTTGGGCTTTGGGCCTCTAAGGTTTAAGTCACAAGTCATGACTTGTGAAATCACAAGCCATTCCCTAATCAATTTAAATCCTAATTCCTTCTAATAAATTCTAATGATTTAAATGTCACTATCTTAGGTCAAGCTAGGGCTCCATAACCTAACCAAATAGTCATGACCTAGGTTAGCCTCTAGGACAGTCTCCTAAGTCAACATTAGTTAATGTCAAATATAACACCAAATCAAATATACTAAAAATCACTGAAAATTCAAATAATTATAATTAATACTAATAAATCCCAATTAATTCCCAAAATTTTTAAAAATGACCAAAATATCCTCAAGCTAGAAAAGTCGTAGTGACATCCCTCCCTGGCGGTCTCGCCCCCCGCTTCCTCCCCCAGTCCCCGGAGGTCTCGCCCCCGCTCCCTCCCCCCTTCCTCCCCCCGGAGGTCGAGCCCCAGCCCTCCTCCCTCCTCCTCCTCGGATCCCTACCCCCCTCCTCCTCCTCGGGTCACCCCCCTCCGAGCTAGACCACCTGCCAGAGCCCTCGTCCCCCTCTCGGCCTCCTCCGTCGGAGCCTCCGGCTTCGAGTTGCGCGCGAGGGCGGGCCCGAGGCACATCGGGCTATGTGCCCCCTGGGGCAGTGCGCCCCCACCTTCGGGCAGCGTGCCCCTCTCGGGCTGCGAGCCCTCACCCCCCCTATCGGGCTGCGTGCCCATTCCTGTTCAGGCCGAGCGGCCCTAAGTCTTTTCGAATTTAGGTTTTTGAATTTTTAAAACATTTTGAAATTCCGTTCTTCGAAATTTTGAAATGTTTCGAATCACGGCTGTGTTTTGAAATTTAGGTTCTCCAAAATTTTAAATTTTAGTATTTCTACTTTTTTATTTTGTACCTTATTCAACAGGGCCCTTTAGTATTTTATTGGCCCTGTCCCCGTCTGTATTGATCTTTTTGAGCCCCTCTTAGTCTTCAATAAAATGCCTTGTTTGTAATATATATATATATATATATATATATATATATATATATATATATAAAGCACTGGAAGAGAAGACAGTAAGCTGCGCTACTCTGATGAAGAAATCGCGTTCTCTCCCGCCTCCGCCTGCTACTCCGTGCACCACGCCTCCTGCTCTTCCTCCTTCCTCTTCATTCTCTCTTCCCGCCCGCTGTCCTCTTCTCCCTCCATCTCTCCTCTTTCCTCTCATGACTCCCCTCCGGCAAAGTTTTTCGTTGCGAAGAACAGGTGGACCACTATTGGTCCCCATTGGCGTGCAAGACCTCTCCGACCACAGTCGAAGGGGCCGCTTGTGCGGGCCCCATATACCCTACGATCGGCTACTCTTTCGCCGTCCCGTCCCTCCATGGCCCCCTTTTTACCTACGCCCTCTTACGCCCACTAGGTATTCGACAAATTGCCTCAGAGGTCTAGCACTGCATTTTGGCCTTCAAGTGCTGCCCCTTCCTCGTGGGCTGACAGATGTAGATCGGCTATGGATAGAGAGTCCACAGAAATGAGCTATGTTGAGCCGAAAAACATCAAGGGGAGGAAGGTGATCGTTATTAGAAAAGATGACATCGCGAAGATGGAAGAATATTGGAAGAACACTATAGTTCTCTATGTTATGGGAGCTCGGCGGTATTTTGGTCAGCTCAAAGAATACGCCCTTAGACTATGGAGGCCGAAAGGAAGTATGGAGATTTTCTCTTGAAAAAATGGCTTCTACTTTATCAAATTTTGTCTATCTATGGACGTTCGACGATAGATTGGTAATTTTGAGACACTGGTAGCCATCCTCCAACTTTGAGCATGATTGCTTGTCCACTGTGCCGATCTGGATTCAGTTTTCGCAAGGTCAGCATAATTATGGTTACCTTTATGAAAAGCATATGAAGGAAAAGAACGTAAGAAGCTTGTCTCATTAAGATGAGAATGATGCATACTTGAGGGATCCACTTGAGCATATTTGGCCATGATGGCAGTGAAGTCCTCTGCGGCATAGTTTCGAGAGTTGACGTCAACCGAGACCTTTTTATCCCCAAGACTTTCTACCCCTGATAGCCACGGTCAGAGCCTCCACCGCTACGGGCTCCTCGGGTGGGGTGGTAAAGATCTCATGGTCAGGAGAAGAAGGAGCGCTGGACAACTTCTTCTTCGAACGCCTCAATTTCCCCTTTTCATCTTGTACAAATATACATAAAAGTTAGAAAAAAGGGAAGGATTCTAAATTAACAAAAATATGGTGTCTATGTCGGTAAAGCAATCGTCGTAGACAATTCCTCCGACTCCATTTTGGGTCAGGGAGCGGGCTTTGTAGCATTTGGTTTCCTATAATTTATATATTTTTATTTTGGAGAATATTTTTACTTTTATTAGGTATAGTGTTGTTAGATCAATGTTTTGATTTTTAGATCATAATGGTATGTATCTAGGCCTATAGGTGAGGTATACTAAAATTAGGTCATATATTGGCATTAGGCTCCTTAGATAGCCCCAAATATTTTATTTTACTATTTTAGAATTTTGTGGAATTTTTGGATAATTAAAACCTATATAAATTATTTTTCCATAGGTTTTTGGTATTTAATATGGAGTCACATGAAGTGATTTTGAGACCAAACTTTTTATCTAGGCTCTAGACACCTAGAAATAGTTTCTAGAATTTTTTAGGATTTTTTGGATTTATCTGTGATTTATTTGGACTTATTTGGAGTTAAAATAAATTTTTAATAAATTTTTGCAATTAAATAATTAATTATATAGTCAACAGTACAGTCAGCCTTGCCAGTCAGCATATTGGCCCACCGATCAGTCTCTCAGCCTTCTCCGCACTGGCCCACGAGTCAGTCAATAGCACAGCTAACTCAACTGTTTCTATATTAAGACCAAGCCAAACCGAGCCTGAGCCGCTGAGCCAAGCCTGATGGATGCTGAACCATCCAATCTTGGCGGAGCCACACAGATGGTGACATGTATCCCCGCCCAGCTGCTTAAGCCAACCAATTATTGACTGTCTCTACATGCAATTCCTTCGAAAGAGCGGATAGAAAGAGGAGGCCTTTGCTCTATCTGCTTCTTCTGAATCCCGGGGAGGCCGTTGATCTTTGGCAAGCCCTTTGTATGCAAGCCCTACTAAAGAAGCTAAGTGAATTTTGTCACCCACTAGTGAGTTTGAGAGTGACCGCCAAACCAATCCAGACTACTTTGACTTCTAGGCGTTGGCGACCTATAGTCTTGTTATGCAAGGCTTCACTCGATTCAGTATTTCAATAGGTTAAGCCCACTAATAGCTTAGATAGTGGCAGTAGCCCTTCCACTTTGGTGTAGGTCAATACTATCAATTCTCAAGGTGCTGCTAAGCGTCAGAATCCCTCTTCCTCAAGGCTCATAGGAACAGGGAACCCTTACGTAATGGAATGTAGGCTTCAGTTGTTTATCCACCGACTCCCTCTCTCCCTATACATATATATGTATAGTTTAGTTAATTTCGTAAACCCTAGAAAATTCTAGCAGCTTTTGTGTGGGAGAGTTCAATAGAGACCTCGACTTCGCGGAGTGTTTGCCGTTGATCTAGACGTCCGTTTTATGTGCCATTTTTTTGTTAGAAGCGTATTGAGGTTAGGTTCCCGAATATATACTTTATTTTCTAGAATTTATTGTTTGAATTTCTGGATAATTAATTGAGTGTCGGTTGTCCAAAAATTGATACGTCGTACGGTTTTCGAGATTTCGAGGGATCCCGAACTCCGATTCGCGATCCTTTTGAAGTTTTGGAAATCTAACACCGAGCCCTACAACATATAACATTTCCAAAAATTCATCGTTTCATCTATTATTTTATTTTATTCATAGAAGTCAGATTTGGTCAACGATTTATCGATTTGGTCATGGTTAGCCATAATTGCGATAACTTTTGACCAAATTATGATTTTGTGGCACGATCGATTCCAGTGCACTCATGGCACTGAAATCTACTAAGCAGCATACTCAAACTTTTGAAGTCATAATGTTTGACTAGTTAGTCAATAGTATATCTCAGTTTGCGTGCCACGGGTCCCGAACTTGAAACCGTGACTTTCCTTGGTCAAATATTTATGTTTAGATTTTTATTTTAGAATTAAATAGGTTAAAATATGATTTTAGATGATTTATTCCTGAATTAGAATAGAATTAATTTAGTTAACCCATTAGCCACTTTCTAGAAATTTTAGAGTAGGAATCGTTGATCTAACTTGTGGTTGCTTTTGTGACAGGGTAGATCAGATTATGACATCTTGAGCTGTGATTTCATCATCAATCGGAGAAGGCAAGTATCACTATGACCTATATTTCTTTTATTTTATACTGCATGTATATTCGTGTCATCTTTTTACTATTACTCCCTTATGATTTATGTTGTTATTGTTCATGATTACCATTGTGCACGAGAGTAAGAATCGTTAGGGTATACATACATGTTCATGTCTTACTCATTGTTTTCCGTTGTTTACAGTTTATTGTATTGCTAATATTTATCGTAGTGGACATGTATTGTGAGGGAGTCGGGCAGGAGAATACAACAAGTAAGCATGTGGTCAACGAATTGAATACATACACCCAATACATTGATTGCATAATATCAGTCATGCACCACACGTATGACTGGCGGATATTCCAAGTTGTCTACATGCTGAAAGTTGGTATTCTAAAACACAGTACATATGACTTAATCATTGTTGCTCTATTGTCTATTTTTTTCTTTCGTCAAGTCTACCTTCTTATTGTTATCATGTCTTAGTGGTATGTCAAAGTCTACCTTCATATTATTATTATGTCTCAGAGGTACTTCCTTATCATATAATGTCATGCTTATACTTATCTTCAGTTAATTTCCTTTTATCGTTTCTTCATGCTTGTATACTATATTGTGTAATGTAGTATTATGGTGATCTTGCTCCAATCCTGACTGGATAACTATTTTTCAGCTTTAGACGACAAGATTTGTCCCAAGGTTTACGGTGAGTATATTGGCAACCCTGACGCCACTGGCATAACCGATTCCAGTCCTGATGCGAATTAGCATATTTTCTTCCTTATGGATTTGCATTAGTTAGTAGTTATAGTTATTGAGTTTAGTTTGTTTAATTTACTGCTATCCGGGTTTATTCCCGAGACTTTCTGAGTTGTAGTGGATTATTTGATATTTATAATATTGAGACTATTGGATATTTTTGGTGATTATTGTTGTCTTAGTTGTGGATGATATATGTACGTGTTGTGCTTGTTGTGGACCATTGTTATCATAGATAGCGTACAACCACCGATTCTGCGGCGTAAGCGGGACTTGGCTACAAACTCGTATTCCAAAATTGGGAGCGGGTCGTGATAAGTTTTTATGATCTTGCTCCAATCCTGACTGGATAACTATTTTTCAGCTTTAGACGACAAGATTTGCCCCGAGGTTTACAGTGAGTATATTGGCGACCCTGACGTCACTGGCCTACACAATTCCAGTCCTGATGCGAATTAGTATATTTCCTTCCTTATGGATTTAAATTAGTTAGTAGTTATAGTTATATAGTTTAGATTGTTTTATTTACTGCTATACGGGTTTATTTCCAAGACTTTCTGAGTTGTAGTTGATTATTTAATATTTATAATATTGAGACCATTGGATATTTTTGGTAATTTTTGCTGGCTTAGTTGTGGATGATATATGTGCTTATTGTGGACCATTGTTATCATAGATAGCGTACTATCGCCGATGCTGCGACGTAGGCTGGACTTTGCCACGAACTCGTATCCCAAAATTGGAAGCGGATCGTGAAAATTTTTTATGGTGGCCCATGCAGGTCCAATTTTGCAAAAGACTGCGAACTCATGGTAGTACTTAAATTAGTCATACTACTACGAGCCTGCGAATAGAGTGAAGTTAAGAGGTCATATCATCCACAAATAGGAGTTCTAACCCTATGAGTCTATTTATCTTAGGATCTTATTGTCTCTTAATTGCATCTTGCTTGATTCTGTTCGTGATTTCTTCGATATATTTGTATCTACTATTCTAACTATATCCTTTCTTTCCTTTTAGTTTGCAATGGTTGAGACAAGGCGCAGTGCGATCCATAAAGGGAAAAGGATAGCTAACCCTTATGCTACTCCCGAGTTTGAAGGATCGACAACAGAAAGTACAAAGTTCATTGAGCTCTCTAACCATCTACCAGATAGAGTTAGTGCTGAGGATCTCCCACTACCACCACCAACAGCCCCGACCCAAGGAGTAACTGTGGATGGAGCTCATATCCTTACGATACTCAAGGGCATGATGGAGACTCAACAGAGACATGCAAATGTTCTGGAGAGGAGCGTAAAAATATGACAAGATCGTCTGGGTACTATTGATGGATTTCACAAGATGAACCCAACTCCCTTTACTGGCTCGGAGAAACCTATAGAAGTCACCAACTGGTTAGTGGAGATAGAGACACTACTAGAGGCATCGGAGCTGCCACCGGAGAAATAGATAAAAGCAGTAAAGTTGCAGCTGAAGGACAATACACATCATTGGTGGGCTACACAAGAAAAAAGGTTGGGCAAGAATGTGTCATTGGAAGAGTTTAAGGACCTCTTCAACACCATGTTCTTCTCTACGGCAATTCGGAGAGAGTTGCGAGATCAGTTCATACGACTAGAGCAGAAAAGCCTGACGTGGACGAGTATGATGTAAAGTTTAGTCGTTTGAGCCATTTTGCTTATACTCTTGTATCTACAGAAGAACAGAAGGCAAAGAAGTTCTATTCTGGGTTGAATTACAAGTTACAGAGTTTGACAGCGTCAGTAGACCCAACACCTATACTGATATCCTGAATGTAGCTAGGCGTCAAGAATCTATCCTAAAGCAGAAGTTAGCTTCCCAAAAGAGAGATAGAGATGGTAGTCATCAAGAACCATCTAAACGTCCTAATAATTCTCAGAAGACCCTTCAAATCCAGCATCAACATCATCCTCCAACTAGAGTGGTATCATCCCAGCCACAGCAACAGCCTATCCCCTAAGCCTAAGTGTAATTATTGTGGAAGAGAAGGACACAAGTGGGACCATTGTAGAAAATGGTTAGGACATTGTCGCCTTTGTGGATCGCCAGACCACCAAGTGCGAGAATGCCCCACAGTACCAGCTCATAAGCCAGTTTCGTAACAGCAGTCCGAAGGAGCACAATGTCAAGGATAAGGATAAGGACAAGGATAAGCTTTTGTAGTTGTGACTCAACCCAAGACATAGGTAACTTAAATATGTTTCCTTGACAGCCTTCTTTAGTTTTAGTTGTTGGATAGGATGCATGCTTAGTTAGTTCGTAGTATGCTTATTATTGATCAGTTCCCTTATGTTCTGAGCCATTATCTTTCCGTGACTTAGTTTAAGAAATTATTGCTTGATATAGTTATGTATTATACTATACTGTTACTGACATTTGATTTTAGAGGACAAAAATATTTTAAGGAAGATAGTTTGTAGCATTTGATTTCCTATAATTTATATATTTTTTATTTTGGAGATAATTTTTACTTTTATTAGGTATAGTTTTGTTAGATCAATGTTTTGTTTTTTTAGATCATAATGGTATATATCTAGGCCTATAGGTGAGATATACTAAAATTAGGTCATATATGGGCATTAGGGTCCCTAGATAGCCCCAAATATTTTATTTTACTATTTTACAAATTTTTGGAATTTTTGGAATATTTGGATAAATAAAACCTATAAAAAAAATTTCCATAAGTTTTTAGGATTTACTGTGGAGTCACACGAAGTGATTTTGAAACCAAACTTTTTATCTAGGCTCTATACACCTAGAAATAGTTTCTAGAATTTTCTAGAATTTTTTTGGATTTTTCTGTGATTTATTTGGAGTTATTTGGAGTTAAAATAAATTTTTAATAAATTTCTGCAACTAAATAATTAATTATACAGTCAGCCTCTCAGCCTTCTCTGCACTGGCCCACATGTCAGTCAATAGCACAGCTGACTCAACTGTTTCTATATTAAGACCAAGCCAAGCCGAGCCTGAGCCGCTGAGACAAGCTGGATGGATGCTGTATCATCCGATCTTGGTGGAGTCGCACAGATGGTGACACGTGTCCCCGCCCAGCTGCTTAAGCTAACTCCACCAACTCTCTCTCTCCCTATATATATATGTATAGCTTAGTTAATTTTGTAAACCCTAGAAAATTCCAGCAGCATTTGTGTGGGAGAGTTCAATAGAGACCTCGACTTCGCGGAGTGTTTGCTATTAATCTATACGTCCGTTTCATGCGCCATTTTTTTTGTTAGAAGCATATTGAGGTTAGGTTCCAGAGTATATACTTTATTTTCTGGAATTTTTTTTGAATTTCTGGATAATTAATTGAGTGTCAGTTGTCCAAAAATTGATGCATCGTACGGTTTTCGAGATTCTGAGGGATCCCGAACTCTGATTCGCGATCCATTTAAAGTTTACTCCGATTTGCTATCCGTTTAAAGTTTTAGAAAGCTGACACCGAGCCCTACAACATATAATTTTTTCCAAAAATTTAGAGTTTTATCTATTATTTTATTTTATTCGTAGAAGTCAGATTTGGTCAACGATTCATCGATTTGGTCATGGTTAGCCATAATGGCGATAACCTTTTATCAATTCATGATTTTGCGGTACGGTCAATTTCAATGCACTCATGGCACTGAAATCTACTAAGTTGCACACTCAAACTTTTGAAGTCATTATGTTTGACTAGTTAATCAATGGTATGTCTCAGTTTACGTGCCACGGGTCCCAAATTTGGAACCGTGACTTTTCTTGGCCAAATATTTGTGTTTAGATTTTTATTTCAGAATTAAATAGGTTAAAATATGATAGAATAGAGTCAATTAAGTTAACCATTAGCCACTTCCTAAAATTTTTAGAGTGGGAATCGTTGACCTAACTTGCGGTTGTTTCTGTGACAGGACAGATCGGACTACGACATCTTGAGTTATGATTTCATCATCTATCGGAGAAGACAAGTATCACTATGACCTATATTTTCTTTATTTTATAATATAGGTATATTCATGTCGTCTTTTCACTATTATTCCCTTACGATTCATGTTTCATGTTATAATTGTTCATGATTACCATTTTGCACGAGAGTTAGAATCGTTAGGGTATACATACATGTTCATGTCTTACTTATTATTTTCCATTGTTTACAGTTTATCGTATTACTAATATTTATCGTAGTGGACATCTATTGTGAGTGAGTCGGACGGAGGAATACAATAGGTAAGCATGTGGTCAACGAATTGAATACAAACCCCCTATATGTTGATTGCATAATATCAGTCATGCACCACACGTATGACTGACGGATATCCCAAGCCGTCTATATGCTGAAAGTTGGTATTCTAAAACACACAGTATACATGACTTAATCATTGTTGCTCTATTGTATATTATTCTTCTTTCGTGGAGTCTACCTTTATATTGTTTTCATGTCTTAGTGGTATGTCAAAGTCTACCTTCATATTGTTATCATGTCTCAGAAGTACTTCCTTACCATACAATGTCATGCCCATACTTATCTTCAGTTAATTTCCTTTTATCGTTTCTTCATGCTTGTATGCTATATTGTGTAATATAGTATTATGGTGATCTTGCTCCAATCCTGACTAGATAACTATTTTTCAACTATAGATGACAAAATTTGCTCCGAGATTTATGGTGAGTATGTTGGCGACCCTGACGTCACTGGTGTACCCGATTCCATTTCTGATGTGAATTAGCATATTTCTTTCCTTATAGATTTGCATTAGTTAGTAGTTATAGTTATAGAGTTTAGTTTGTTTTATTTACTGCTATCCGGGTTTGTTCTCGAGACTTTCTGAGTTGTAGTGGATTATTTGATATTTATAATATTAAGAATATTGGATATTTTTGGTGATTATTGCTGGCTTAGTTGTGGATGATATATGTGCGTGTTGTGTTTGTTTTGGACTATTGTTATCATAGATAACATACTACCGTCGATGCTGCGGCGTAGGCTGGACTTGGCCACAAACTTGTATCCCAAAATTGGTAGCTGGTCATGACAGGCTTCACTTTGCCACCCGTCATGGAGATGACCACCTTTCTCTGCTTCTTGGGAAGAGGCAAACTCGCTTCGGCCGGTGCTTGTCGCTTCAGACGGACATTGGTCAACTCTTCTGAAGGACTTCCAGGTGTCTACTGCACCACCACATCTAGGGCACCCAATAAATAAGTATGAGCTCTCTGGATGGTGTCCTCCAATATGACAAACTTGGTCCCAACGATGAAGCTTCGTTCCCAGTGGTATCTGTGAGATTTGTCTCACAATATCGATATTTATATAAGGATACGTATTTTGTTCTGTATTTTATATTTTTTTGGTTTTCAGAATGCTTTGAAATTTTTGAAATTATAGATTTTTCTCCTGGACAGGCATACCGACAGATTATCGGTGTATACCGACAACATACCGCCCAGACAGATTTTCTATATTTTTGATATTTTTGATTTTAGATATTTTGTGAATAGTGTTTCTGATATTTTTGTGAATAGTACTTAAGATACTTTGATGAATAGTGTTTAGATATTTTGGTGAACAGTATAGAAGCACCATATTATCCAATGGACATTTGGTTTTCTTTCAATAGATGAGATTGACTTAGAATGTGACATGGATCACGATCCGACGGTCACGATTAATTCACCAATTCTATATATACCTATTGACTCTCTCTCTCCTCTCTCTTTTCATTCCTTCTTCATTTCCTCTTCACTCTCCTTCCTCTTTCTCAAGGTCAGGAAAGCTTGGCCTTGAGGCCTAGAGTGTGGTTTCGGAACCCCTCTTGGTGGTGGAGTGAAAGATTAGGCTCGATTGCTAAAACATAGGCAAGTATATCTTGCTCAAAAGTGATATGACCATGCTTTATTTTTGATTTTCCATAGAAGTTTTATTTTTCTATAATATGCTTCTCTAAATTGTTAACATATTTAGTGTATAGCACTTTTAGTTTTGATCGGTAGTATAGCGTAGATCTGAGTTTATAGATATGATTTTCGAGTATTTTAAGATATTCATCTATCAAATATTTTAATTTATGAAAACTAATACTTTCATGTTGTAGGAAATTCAATTCTATGCAATTTTGACTTTTGAAAATCTGAATTTCGATTTAAAATGAGATTTTTATGGCCGAAACAAGTTTTATCATTTTTTAAGTTTTTGTTGCTGTCTAGATAAACAGAATTCCGATGGAATACCAATTTTATGCCAAGAAATTTATTGCCTTTTGGCCGAAATACCACCGAAATACCGTCGGTATACCGAATTAGGCTGTTTTTGTCCGTTTTTGTCCAATTTTGTTCGTTTTTTATTTTTTTCGATTGTAATGAACACTTAACATGATTAGATGACATTGTATAGTTAGAGAATGATTCTACACCCTATATATACTTGACACTCATAGATGTACACAAATTGTTTTATGCCATGTACTTATCTTAAATGATTTTTCCTACATACCATGATATAGTTCCTATTTGATTTTCTGACATGCCATGATTCAATGCCATGCCTTTCTAGATTTTATTGTCCAGTACATTTATTGTCTAGCTGTACATTTATTGATAGCAGCCTATCATGGCGTACTCATGATTACCATATATGTCCAGATTGATTTAGTGGCTCGTAGTAGCGCACTCCCGTATTAATTTTCTGATTGACTTCTAGAATGAGATTGAATTCATGTTCTTTATTGACACCGTGGATTTAAATTGTTATATTTCTAATATATCTGCATCTTGGCAATGGACAATTGAGTGTGAGTATTGTCCATTGTATTGCACGTAATATGTATTGAGAAAATTTGTCAGAGATATCTTGCAAATGACTTGTACCCATGACTCGTCATTATAGGACGATTCTTGAGTGTCCACGACTTGAGAATTGAAAATGAATCTTATAGGTAATTGACTAGTAAACACATATAGATCATTGGGAGGGGAAGACACTTCATGCTACCGCGACCCGGGTCGCTATGGGCCCCCACAGTGGCAGGGATAATCCCGATTGGCGTGGGCCCCTGACCTCTACTGATTGAGTATATGTTTATCTACTATTGATATGATTTTGAGTAGATGTTTATCTACTATTGATATGTTTGTTTTTGAGTAGATGTTGTTTATCTACTATTGATATGTTTGTTTTTGAGTAGATGTTGTTTATCTACTATTGATAGAGGTTATTGGTTGTTTGTATTTCTTTTCTTTCTATCGTCGTCGCCCCCTTGGCCACCCGAGTTACTGCATCGTAGGTGGTAGTGAAGTTCCTCAACTTGCATACTAGTAATTAGGATTGTGATAACCCTAGCTAGCTAATGATAGCAAGCCGTAGGCATTGATTGGCTGTGCACTTTTGGTTTTACGTTACTTTATATGCTCTATGTGTCGGTGAGTGGCCAGAGGCTAATTTCTACTCGGGAAAGGTTCTGCAACCCCGGTCCTTGTTTGGTTTAAGGGTTGTGGCTCCGATTTCTAGTAGTTCCTAAGTCCCTTGTTGCTCATTGGCTTATTATGTTTCATAGCTATATTGTTCAGTATTTTTATTCAATCATTTTATTCTCGAGATACGTGCATTGGTACCGTACTAGTCCCAAACTGTATTTATTTCTTTCTGTCATTATGTTATTGTGTTGTTGATGGGCTTTATCGTTCATCTTGAGCTTCCTTGTGGTACTTGCTATTTTGGGGGTCTAACCCGACTGGTTTTGTATGGCCAGGTTCCATAGTTCATCTCGAGGATCTACCGTCTTCTTCTCCGGATGATTCGTACTCAGAGGACCCACACGGATTGGCGAGTGGGTTACCTTATCCCCCACTCCATTGTTGTACTTTTATTTGGTGGTGTTTAGCTAAGGACATGTATTAGTCCTTGTATGTGGGTTTTGTTCCTTCCGTCTTCGTACGACGTAGATGTATATTTTGGACCATGGCTAGTTGTACATTTATGTATCTTTGGTATATTCAGTTGATGTATCTTTTCATTATGTCAACTCTCATGATTATGTATGTATTTGTGTTTGGGACGTCTTACCCATCTCATATGTGATTTACTCTTTATTGCTTCTTAGGTTGATTAGATTGAGATAGGATTTGTTTGACCTTAGGAGTCGTTAGTGGCAAGCTAGTGGACTCACCTGTCTTCTAGACAGCTTTGATCACATATTGGGGTGCTAGCGTACTCTAATATACGTTGCTGGTTTTGTTTCACCCCCGTTCTTTATTATTTTGATTCTGGAGGTGACATGGTTTTTGGTGGCCCATTGTAAAACCCCTAAATTTATACTTTTTTTTTAAAATTTTGGTATTGATTTAATTTTTTTTTTGTATTGTACGTCGCGTAGTCGTATTGTACGTCGTGCACGAAATTTTATTTTTCGTTTTGCTCGACGAGTGCGAATATGTGCGAGCGTACATATTTTTAGAAAAACATTTTTTTCTATTTTTATGGTTTCAAAATAATATAGTTAATAGTTATTTCTAGCTATCATTTTCAAGTTTATGATTTTATTTATGAAAAGCCTTTTATTTAGAATAAATAATATTCTTAGTGCATACATATACTTCATAAATATTTTGCTAGTTTATATTAAATAAAAATATAATTTCGAGATTGATTAATATTAATATTTTATTGTTCAAAACGATATTTGAAAATATTTATTATTTTTGAAATTATTATTAATAGTATTTTTGGAAAATATATTTGGAAGTTAGTGTGGCCATTTAAATCGTGATTTGATTTTTAGATTTATTTAAATAGATATCCGTATTTAGAATTTGATTTATCCCGTTGATTTAAACTAAAAAATTAATTTGGTTTAAATTAGATTTGATTTGGATTAGATTTATTGAATTAAATTAAATTATAGGTCGAATTATCTATTTTCGGTTTAAACAAATCCTAAACTTTATCTAATTAGGAATTCCCACATCCTATAAATAGACAGGTACTCCTCCAATACATTATTCCTCCACAAATTTCCACAATCCAAACTGTGCACCGTGTCCGTGACCGTGTCCGTGTCCCATCCAGTATGTGTTTCATTGTACAAATACATTACTCCACCCCGGGTCCGACAGATCCGAACCTCCGTCCCCGTCGTGTCGGACACACCCGACACGACTCATCCAAACCCTAACCCTACTCTAAACCCCATCCCCGCTCGTATTTCCCCCCTCTCATCTGCCATTGATTCCAGACCCGGCCACACTCCAGAAACTCCACCACCACTACCGCCACCGTCGTCGACGGCCATCATTGCATACCACAGCTGCCACCAAGATACCACCACGCCGCAGCCGCCGTCTCCCAATCATTTCCCACGGCCTCACGAATCACCTCCACCTATGTGACCAGCACCACCACTCCGACAACACCACCACGGCCCTAACCACCACAATCGACCCAGCCACCCGAAACTCAGCCACCGCTACCACGACCGGCCGCCACCGCGACCGGCCGTTCACCCAAAACCCTAAAAAAAAGAAGAAATAAACCCTTACCTCCGCGACCCCGTCCGACCCGACCACTCGACCACATGCCGCAGATCTTGGCCGCCCACGACCAGGTGCCCACTGCCACCGGTCGCCGTCACCCAGGCCCCCGACTTCATGCCGGCCAAGCAGCCGCTCACTTTCTCCGTCGGACCGCCACGGAGCCCCCTTTTTCGACCTCCCGACCGCCTTTCAGTTCCGCCGCCGCCTCCGCTGACCTTCCTCCGCCTCGTCGCGCGCGTCGATCCCCTTCCTCCGCCGCAGCGCAGCGCAGCGCAGCGCCGCGCTCGGCCACGACCGGCGACTCCCCTCTGCTCCATCCAGCCGCTCCCCCTCGCCGAACCCCTCTCCGTGGCGCCGCCCTTGCTGCGTGTCCCTCCGCCGACCTGAGCCCTCTCTTTTCTCATTGTAAACGAAAAAGTTTTTTTTTTGTGACTTCCTCTCTATCACCCCCTTTCAATTGGGAGCAAACTTTCCCTTTCAATTAGAGAGCAGACTTTTGCTTTCTGTTGTAATTTTTATTATTTAATTATTTTTTATTTATTGTTGATTGTTTCTTCTTTCTTTCTCTTTGTTTTGCAGTTTGCTGTTTTGATTGTTTTAGTTGCTGTTATTATTAATATTATTATTAATATTATCATTATTATTATTATTATTATTATTATTATTATTATTATTGTTATTAAAGTGTTTTCGTTTTTGCAGTTTTTCTGATTTTGTGTCTCCCTTAAAAATTAATACTAATATTGGTGTTAATATCTTTATTATTATTAGTAATAATAATAGTAGTATATTTGCTATCTTTTTACTTATTTCATGATTATGCATAAAATTTTAGTTTTATATTTACCCGTAAATTTGTATTACTAGCAAATACAAATATTATATTAAGACAAAATATATTTTCAAAATGCGATTTCAAAACCCTTGGAGATATTATTTTATATTTTTCTAGATATTTAAATAATCATCTAAAAATATATTGACCCCTAAAATGTAATTGCAAATTATGAAATAGATTCTTGGTATTTTTTTTCTTCAATATATATCTAAAGTATTTTTAATTATAAAGTATACTAAGAGTTACCTTTACGAACTTAGCGTTTAGCCTGAATCAATTTTTTCCATACTTTCAAGTATTACCAAAAATTATTTTTTAAGTAAATTAGTTTTTCGATTATTAAAAATAGTTTTCTAAATTTATATATATATTATTTATTTTATTTCCTCCAGTCCATAACCAGTCCTATATTTCCTATTCCTTCGCCCAATTCAAGCGTACCTTATGTCCATCCTAACTAATTTGACCCTTCTGGACCCAATGGAACTGTCCGTGCCATCAACAGAGGCCCCCTTGTATAGTTGTTACGTCAAAGTCGCAGTTCATGCCACCTTGATCATCGCAGCACACCAGGCGTACTACCAGACAAGACACCTTGTCATTTGCTGTTTAATTATTGTAGCTCATATTTCATGCATTATTTATTTTATTTATGCAAAATAAACTGTGATACATGGCATAACCTGTTAGAACTTACTGTTCATTTATATTTCCTGCTATGTATTATTTTTACACATTAAACCTAGATTTAAGGGACCACCTTTGTGTGTTGTATTCGTGGCCTTGACACGTTGTACCACGAAGTTGTGTGTCGCATGTAGAACACGGAAGTGCATGATTGGCTGGCCACCAGTACGTACAAGTCGTGCGATAGGAATAACCGCTAATAGAGGTTGCATGTTAGTTTGACTTAGCGGTTATAGAGTTAGCATTGGGCGGGAAGAACATGATTGGAAGTTGACTACCACCCTATCTATCGTAGACTCGCTCGCTACTGAGGAACGATAGGTAGACTATATGCTATAGACTCGCTCGGTACTGAGGAATAGTATATGGTGTTGTGACTCGCTACTGAGGTACTACATTGGTATTTTCTTGACTTGACCGGGTAGTCATGCGACCAAGAATTGTTCTTAACTATATTCACTTAGAACGGTTAGGCTACCCTTATCCGTTAGGTACGAGTACCTTTGGTTTGGGTACTTGTATCTGACCGTGACTTGGAACAATAACTTGTCGTGGATTAGTTCGTCATATTTTGTCCTTGTTTGGTTGTAGGTGTGACTTACTACTTCGATGAGAAGGTATTGAACCTTGTTGGGGTCCGGATACCATATTGGATTATTAGCATGGAAAGATACGTCACCGTGAATTAGTTTACCATCTCCTGTCCTTGTTTGGTTGGCGGGATGGTACGCTCGTTCAGTAGGTGCGTATTGGACCATGTTATAAATTCAATTGACTTATTTATTTGAGCAATATTTATTCAGTTTATATGGTATGATATTATGTGTCTTGTTACGTCCCTCTGAGGACCTGGTTATCTCCCTAGGTGTGTGCTATTGTCTTTTGCAGGTGTTCTAGCTCTAGCCATGGTCTTTGCTACTTCTTCGAGGATGATTGCATTTGGATCGTCTTTGCTTCGCTCGTCAAACTTATTTCTTTCTCATGTATTTTCCTTATCTTGTTGGTAGTGGATTTGTCTCCGCCCAACATATTGTATCAAGACAATTTATTCTCATTATATGACATCTTCTATTTATTTATTTTGTGTGGATGAGATTAGTTGTGGTTTTACTGCATTTTACAGCTTATGTATTCATACGAGGATTCCATATATTGGTGTGTACTTCGTATGAATACAGCTGGCATGTCTACGTTCTTAGTCCTACGTATTTTGGGACTGGGACGTTACATGTTTTTGTGGTGGCCCATACAGGTCCAGATAAATTATTTGGTTACTTTACCGTACCAAGCAAGCCTGCGTATAGGATTAGAAGTCTAGGATCTCATCCACATACTTGACCTCTTTCCTTGATTTTATCTACCGTTTGACTCATCAATTGCATCTTGCTTGCTTCCTACTATCCCTATTCTTATCTTCCCTTCGTGCTTGCTAGAGATTGACCCTACTAGTTAGTTGTCCCAAAACACCATTAGTTTAATTCTTTAAGTTGGATAGAATAGCTTATGAACTAGCAACCCCTTTGACCTAGTGACCTATATTAGCAAGCTTATTTAGATCCTAGAATCTAGAGGACCTAACCCGTCTAGCCAACCAAGAACTTGGACAAGAAGACTATAGGACGACTGTAAGACTTAAAATTATTCTACCTTCTTTAAATCTTAATCTTTCGTGCCTATGTATTTACCATTTGACTAATGATGCTAATGTAGCCTAGTTTTGCAAGCTTATTCTTTATCGAGTTTGTTCATGACATATGCTATTGAGCGCTCACTAGCCTATTGTCTAATCAGAACCGGTGCATAATGGTCTGATCAACCAAGTACACTTTGGTTCGCTTTTGTCTATTACTCTACGTGGATGGGGACATAATTAAACTTGGCCCTTACAATCCCATCCGCGACTGCCTTGATAATTCTTTTGAAATTATTCGATCGTCTTTGAATCACGTATTCATATTCGATAACGCCTCCTTCGAACTCTATATTGCTTTCGTGTTCACCTATTTTAGAAAGACGAAAGCGTTATACTAGAACTTCCTCTAGCCATCCTATCGATTATGACCATATCGTTTTATTTTCCTATGATCTAGATCGCAATTTCTTACGACATGATTTGTTGTAGATTGTTTCCCATCGATACCCCCTTGTGTCTTCTCACCCCTACGAATTCTTAATTTCGAGGACAAAATTCTTTTAAGTTGGATAGGATGTAAAACCCCTAAATTTTTACTATTTTTTTTAATTTTGGTACTGATAAATTTTTTTTTGTATTGAACGTCGCGTAGTCGTATTGTACGTCGTGCACGAAATTTTATTTTTCGTTTTGCTTGACGAGTGCAAATATGTACGAGCGTACATATTTTTAGAAAAATATTTTTTTCTATTTTTATGGCTTCAAAATAATATAGGTAATAACTATTTCTAGCTATCATTTTCAAGTTTATGATTTTATTTATGAAAAGCCTTTTATTTAGAATAAATAATATTCCTAGTGCATACATATACTTCATAAATATTTTGCTAGTTTATATTAAATAAAAATATAATTTTCGAGATTTATTAATATTAATATTTTATTGTTCAAAAAGATATTTGAAAATATTTATTATTTTCGAAATTATTATTAATAGTATTTTTGGAAAATATATTTGGAAGTTATTGCGGCCATTTAAATCGTGATTTGATTTTTAGATTTATTTAAATAGATATCCATATTTAGAATTTGATTTATCCCGTTGATTTAAACTAAAAAATTAATTTGATTTAAATTAGATTTGATTTGGATTAGATTTATTGAATTAAATTAAATTATAGGTCGAATTATCTATTTTGGGTTTAAACAAATCCTAAACTTTATCTAATTGGGAATTCCCACATCCTATAAATAGGCAGGTACTCCTCCAATACATTATTCCTCCACAAATTTCCACAATCCAAACTGTGCACCGTGTCCGTGACCGTGTCCGTGTCCCATCCACTATGTGTTTCATTGTACAAATACATTACTCCACCCGGGTCCGATAGATCCGAACCTCCGTTCCCGTCGTGTCGGACACACCCGACACGACTCATCCAAACCCTAACCCTACTCTAAACCCCATCCCCGCTCGTATTTTCCCCCTCTCCTCTGTCATTGATTCCAGACCCGGCCATACTCCAGAAACTCCACCACCACTACCGCCACTGTCGTCGACGGCCATCATTGTACACCACAGCTGCCACTAAGATACCGCCACGCTGCAGCCGCCGTCTCCCAGTCATTTCCTACGGCCTCACGAATCACCTCCGCCTATGTGACCAGCACCACCACTCCGACAACACCACCACGGCCCTAACCACCACAATCGACCCAGCCACCCGAAACTCAACCACCGCCACCACGACCGGCCGCCACCGCGACCGGCCGTTCACCCAAAACCCCAAAAGAAAAAGAAGAAATCAACCCTTACCTCCGCGACCCCGTCCGTCCCGACCACTCGACCACATGCCGTAGATCTTGGCCGCCCATGACCAGGTGCCCACTGCCACCGGTCGCCGTCACCCAGGCCCCCGACTTCATGCCGGCCAAGCAGTCGCTCACTTTCTCCGTCGGACCGCCGACGGAGCCCCCTTTTTCGACCTCCCGACCGCCTTTCAGTTCCGCCGCCACCTCCGCTGACCATCCTCCGCCTCGTCGCCCGCGTCGATCCCCTTCCTCCGTCGCAGTGCAGCGCAGCACCGCGCTCGGCCACGACTGGCGACTCCCCTCTGCTCCATCCAGCCGCTCCCCCTCGCCGAACCCCTCTCTGTGGCGCCGCCCTTGCTACGTGTCCCTCCGCCGACCTGAGCCCTCTCTTTCCTCACTGTAAATGAAAAAGGGTTTTTTTTTGTGTGACTTCCTCTCTATCTCCCCCTTTCAATTGGGAGCAGACTTTCCCTTTCAATTAGAGAGCAGACTTTTGCTTTCTGTTGTAATTTTTATTATTTAATTGCTTTTTATTTATTGTTGATTGTTTCTTCTTTCTTTCTCTTTGTTTTGCAGTTTGCTGTTTTGATTGTTTTAGTTGCTGTTATTATTAATATTATTATTAATATTATCATTATTATTATTATTATTATTATTATTATTGTTATTAAAGTGTTTTCGTTTTTGCAGTTTTTCTGATTTTGTGTCTCCCTTAAAAATTAATACTAATATTAGTGTTAATATCTTTATTATTATTATTAATAATAATAGTAGTATATTTGCTATCTTTTTACTTATTTCATGATTACGCATAAAATTTTAGTTTTATATTTACCCGTAAATTTGTATTACTAGCAAATACAAATATTATATTAAGACAAAATATATTTTCAAAATGCGATTTCAAAACCCTTGGAGATATTATTTTATATTTTTCTAGATATTTAAATAATCATCTAAAAATATATTGACCCCTGAAATGTAATTGTAAATTATGAAATAGATTCTTGGTATTTTTTTCTTCAATATTTATCTAAAATATTTTTAATTATAAAGTATACTAAGAGTTACCTTTACGAACTTAGCGTTTAGCCTGAATCAATTTTTTTTCCATACTTTCAAGTATTACCAAAAATTATTTTTTAAGTAAATTAGTTTTTCGATTATTAAAAATAGTTTTCTAAATTTATATATATATTATTTATTCGATTTCCTCCAGTCCATAACCAGTCCTATATTTCCTATTCCTTCGCCAAATTCAAGCGTACCTTATGTCTACCCTAACTAATTTGACCCTTCTGGACCCAATGGAACTGTCCGTGCCATCAACAGAGGCCTCCTTGTATAGTTGTTACACCGAAGTTGCAGTTCATGCCATCTTGATCATCGCAGCACACCAGGCGTACTACCAGGCAAGACACCTTGCCATTTGCTGTTTAATTATTGTAGCTCATATTTCATGCATTATTTATTTTCTTTATGTAAAATAAACTGTGATACATGATATAACCTGTTAGAACTTACTGTTCATTTATATTTCCTGCTATGTATTATTTTTACACATTAAACCTAGATTTAAGGGACCACCTTTGTGTGTTGCATTCATGGCCTTGACACGTTGTACCACGAAGTTGTGTGTCGCATGTAGAACACGAAAGTACGTGATTGGCTGGCCACCAGTACGTACAAGCCGTGCGATAGGAATAACCACTAATAGAGGTTGCATGTTAGTTTGACTTAGCGGTTATAGAGTTAGCATTGGGCGGGAAGAACATGATTGGAAGTTGACTACCACCCTATCTATCGTAGACTCGCTCGCTACTGAGGAACGATAGGTAGACTATATGCTATAGACTCGCTCGGTACTGAGGAATAGTATATGGTGTTGTGACTCGCTACTGAGGTACTGCATTGGTATTTTCTTGACTTGACCGGGTAGTCATGCGACCAAGAATTGTTCTTAACTACATTCACTTAGAACGGTTAGGCTACCCTTATCCGTTAGGTACGAGTACCTTTGGTTTGGGTACTTGTATCTGACCGTGGCTTGGAACAATAACTTGTCGTGGATTAGTTCATCATATTTTGTCCTTGTTTGGTTGTAGGTGTGACTTACTACTTCGATGAGAAGGTATTGAACCTTGTTGGGGTCCGGATACCATATTGGATTATTAGCATAGAAAGATACGTCACCTTGAATTAGTTTACCATCTCCTGTCCTTGTTTGGTTGGGGGGATAGTACGCTCGTTCAGTAAGTGCGTATTGGACCATGTTATAAATTCAACTGACTTATTTATTTGAGCAATATTTATTCAGTTTATATGGCATGATATTATGTGTCTTGTTACGTCCCTCTGAGGACCTGGTTATCTCCCCAGGTGTGTGCTATTGTCTTTCGCAGGTGTTCTAGCTCTAGCCGTGGTCTTTGCTACTTCTTCGAGGATTATTGCATTTGGATCGTCTTCGCTTCACTCGCCAAACTTATTTCTTTCTCATATATTTTCCTTATCTTGTTGGTAGTGGATTTGTCTCCGTCCAACATATTGTATCAAGATAATTTATTCTCATTATATGACATCTTCTATTCATTTATTTTGTGTGGATGAGATTAGTTGTAGTTTTACTGCATTTTACAGCTTATGTATTCATACGAGGATTCCATATATTGGTGTGTACTTCGTATGAATACAGCTGGCATGTCTACGTTCTTAGTCCTACGTATTTTGGGACTGGGGCGTTACACCCATGCAGGTCCGTCTTCAGACTTGTGGGGGATTCAACTTGTTAGAATCTCAATCCTATATTTGTCTTCGTTTGATCTTTCCTTGCTTATCATATTTCTTGCTTTCCTTGAACTGTAATCATGCTTGGCATATCCTTGCTTTATTCCTGTCTATTATTGATATCACGTGTCCTTATCATTCAGGGATACCTCACCTTCTTATCTATTTCTTTCGAGGACTTTATTGCTCCGTCTTCTTCCATGGTTCAGGCAGCATGTCAGCATCAGATCCCGCCTCCACAGAGTCAGGTACCAGTACCATCTCAACATCTGTTGGCAGCTCAGTTCACTCCACTCCAGTCAGTTCAGCCAGCAAAGTCAGCTCGATCCCATGTTTAGCATCTCCTTCCGACGCGATCTCAGCAGTTTCAATGTCAGCATCCAGCACATTTTCCAAGGTCTAGTAAGTCAGGTAAAATCAGCAACAGGTAAGAGCAACAGTCTCGATGCATAGGCATAAAGAGTTTGTTACCACAGAGAAGATGTTGGCTGAGGGTAGTCAGATTGTTGGTAAGCTTCTGAGGTGTTCCTTCAGTCATTCTTATTCTTGGATTCCGTCGATGACCTTGTATTCCACTTATACCCGGAATGCGATGGTCGACTTGATATATTCGACAGTGAAGGCGAGTTTCTCGTACCACTCTTCTGCCTCTATATCTCGTGATACGCGATATCTATCATGTATCCCGACTACGTAGTTGCATCCTGGATCGGAGTCATATTCTCGATTGAGTTATTGGTACCGACTTACTTCGAGGCTTGACCCCTATCCACTTTGTGAGTCAGCGTAGGCAAGTGAGGACGAATCCCTACTCAACTGACTCAGGGGTATATTATTCAATATGCCTCATAGTTCTTTTCTTTCTTGTATTATATATGTATGTATTTATTATTTTCTATATTTATTTAAATTATATATCTCAAATATCACTAGTACACGGGATGTTTTCTTTCGATGAGTTATGATTTTATATTGATTTAGCATGTGTATTTTTGCTCGACTGGCTTTAGGAAATTTCGAAGACGAAATTTTTCTAAGTTGTGGAGAGTTGTGAGACTCATCTCACAGCATCGGTATTTATATACGGATACGTATTTTGTTCTATATTTCATATTTCTTTGGTTTTCAGAATGCTTAGAAATTTTTCCAAACTATAGATTTTCTCCTGGACCAGCATACCGATGGTGTACCGGTGTATACCGACGGCATACCGCCCAGACAAATTTTCTATATTTTAGATATTTTCGATTTTAGATATTTTTGTGAATAGTGTTTCCGATATTTTTGTGAATAGTATTTTAGATACTTTGATGAATAGTATTTAGATATTTTGGTGAATAGTATAGATGCACCATATTATCCAATGGACATTTGGTTTTCTTTCAATGGACGAGATTGACTTAGAATGTGACATGGATCACGATCCAACGATCACGATTAATTCACCCATTCTATATATACCAATTGACTTTCTCTCTCCTCTCTCTTTTCATTACTTCTTTATTTCCTCTTCACTATCCTTCCTCTTCCTTAAGCTTAGGAAATCTTGGCCTTGAGGCCTAGAGTGTGGTTTCGGAACTCCTCTTGGTGGTGGAGTGGAAGATTAGGCTCGGTTGCTAAAACCTAAGCAAGTACATCTTGCTTAAAAGTGATATGACCATGCTTTATATTTGATTTTTCATAAAAACTAAATTTTTGTTGTTCTATAATATGCTTCTCTAAATTGTTAACATGTTTAGTATATAGCACTTTTGGTTTTGATCGGTGGTATAGCGTAGATCTGAGTAGATGTGATTTTCAAGTATTTTGATGTATTCATCTATCAAATATTTTAATTTGTGAAAACTAATACTTTCATGTTTTAGGAAATTCAATTCTATGCAAGTTTGACTTTTGAAAATCCGAATTTCCATTTAAAATAAGGTTTTTATGGCCGAAATAAGTTTTGTCATTTTTCAAGTTTTTGTTGCTGTTTAGATAAACTGAAGGTCATGAAGTGTAACCCCACATTTTCAATTTTTACAAAGTTTTGAGCAATTTTAATATTTTTGGAAAGATATTAAAATTTGTTCAAAAATTGTATTGCTCAAATGTCTATCATGGTTAATTAATTCATAGTTAAGAGTAACCAATATGACAAATCTCCTAACCACTCATAACAGTTCTCCCAAACAACTCTTGGTCTGTTTTGTAAATAACATAATTTGAGGGACTTAAGTGCTAAACCCATTATTTTTTCCTCTCATTTATAAAGGAGTTGTGGAGAGAGAACGAGCCATGTGCTCATTTCTCATGACTTTCTTCGCAGTGCTTTGAAGCTCTCAATTCTTTTTCCCAATTTTTTGACTCCGAAACCCTAACCCTAATTTCCTCCGGCGATGGCGGTGATGATGACGGCGTCCGAGGATCTTTGCGGTGGATGATCGATGGATCGGTGTCCAGCTCTCGACGGTGATTGACCACACGCGGAGGTGGCTCAGTGTTCTGCTTCTCGACGACGAGCGCTCGATCCCGATGAATCGACAGCGGAAAGGATTCGTCCACAACAAGGCGATGGTGAGGACCTCTTTTTCATCAGCGATTCTCTCGGCTAGGCACCTTCCGGTCTACAGTGATTTCGGCTCGACGACGGGATCGTCTTCTCGACGGCGACACATCTTTCTCCGGTGACGCCACGACATGCGACGACGACTACATCACTCCTCTCCGGTGATCCTTGCGGCAACGAGGACGGGAAGTTCGGTTCCTTCATCTAGTTCGGCGAGCTCTCCACGACGGCGACAAACAATTCGTTATCTTTCTGGTGGCATTCGTTGGTTTGGTGACTCGACGCAGGATTTGGTTTGGTGAGTTTCTCCCTCCGATTTCCTTCTTCTCCGATGTGAATTGTTCCGATCCTACCGTTCCTTGACAATAGGATTCTCGTATGCAGATCGAGATCGATCTACATCTTTCTCGTGGAGTAGTGGGTTTCGACCACATCTGGACTCGAGAGCTGTGTCCAATCTCTTAAGGAGGTGTCTACTTCTTCAAATTGTGTTCGACACATTATAGCTCATCTCAGGTACTATTCTGTTCCTCTTTTGCTGTGGTTGCGTCTTGAGTTCTTGATTTAATTATGGTCATTTAGTGGGATTGAGGTTGGGACGCAGGATGTGTTGGTTGTGTTCGGTTTTTCGCTGTGTCTGTGGCTGGGTGGTGGTGTAGAGGAGGCTAGAAGGACCAGTACATGGTAGGCGACTTGGTGATCTGGCTCGCATTCTTGCGGTGGCGTAGTCCCAGCTCTGGTTAATTGCTGCGTTCTCTCAATTGGTGTGTGCGTTGTAAACCTTCTAAATTTCTACTATAGTTTTTTTTTATTTTTATAAATTTGGTAATTATTTTGGAATTTATTGCGTACAAGTTTGCGTACTCATATTTGTACGTCACGCGCGAATTACGTTTTGTATTTGCTCGTCGAGTGCGAATATGTACGAGGTATATATCTTTGGAATTTATTTTTATAGAAATATAGCTTTCAATAATATATGATAAATAATATATTTTGCTTGAAATTTTAAAATGGCGCCACAATAGAATTTTTCAAATTCGTATAAATTCATATGTCGTAAAGGATATTTATTTTATTATACAAATATAAATGGTGGCTTTGAAAACTATGTTTTGAGACAAATATTCTTTTGTATATGAGGTACACGAATTTAAATTTATTTTCAAATTTATTAAATACTATTATTTTATTATTTGGAAAAGTTATGTTTAAATTAGTTTATTATGAATAAATCGGTATTTGGTTGTATCAAATTTATTTATGAGTTTTCGAATTTAATAGAAGGATTTATCTAGTTTAAATCTATTGGAAAGATATTCCTTTTTGATTCAAAATATGATTTAATTAAATGATAGTATTATCTAAACGGGGTTTAAATTATTCTATTCCTATTCCTAATCGGATTCCCACCTACTATATTTTCTATTACATTTACAACTCCCCCGACAGAACCCGAACCCCTCTCCGTCGTGTCGGACAGCCCCGACACGATGATACAAATCACCAGCGTCGTCTCCTCCTTCCTTCTCTGCATACACACAACCCCTACTCCTCGACTCCACACAGAACCACCGCCGCCATTGTCTCGTCACTATCGCTATCATCGCCACCATCCACCATTACCATCACCACCAGCCACCACCGTGGCGCAACCACCCCCACCATTATCACCATCACCCAGGAGTTTAAACAGTAGCAAAACCCTAACCTAGAGCAGGTCGCCTCGTCGCCACCGCTCCGACCAATGGGCACTGAGCCGCCTCCGCAGACTCTCCCTCCGAAACCCGATCCTCTTGTTGGGAAAGAAGCGCGGAAACCTTTCCCCAAACCGGAGAGTACCTGCGAGAGGACCGAGCAAACAACGCACGAACCCAAAAACAAGCACACAAAAAAAAAAACAACCACGCAGACACAGAGAATTTTTGACGTGGAAACCCTTGCGGGAAAAACCACGGGACGATCGGAGTCCAACCCTGAGAAGCCTCCACTAATGGAATAGAAGAATTACACCCTCTACAAACTCCTCCCGATCCAAATCGGATCCCCACAATACTCAGAGACAAGAACAATGATCACAAGGTTACGAAGAACGAGAACGACGAGTAGAGATTACCCGAAACACGATCTCCTTCGAAAACGACCTTCAATCCTCCGTCTTCTTCTCCGAAGTTGCAATGGCACTCTTGCCTCCTTCTCTCTCAAACTTGTGTTATGTTGCACTTGTGAATTAGGGTTGAGAAAACTCAATATATATCTCCCTAATCCCGCAACCAACCTGAACCGTTGGATTAGATCCAATGATGAAAACTCATCCAAAATCCCGCTTCAGCCCCCCGACACACAGAGTTCGGCCAGAACTCTGTGCGGGGCAACCAGCACTGGCCGACCCACTTCTGGAATGAGGAGGCAGAGTTCGGCCAGAACTCTGCCAGGGGCAGAGTTCGGCCCGAACTCGGCCCCTCTGCTTCCAGCAGCTCTCTGCAGCTCTCTCAGCAGTCCTGCTTCCTCCCCGAGCTTCTTCGACACACGAACGGCGCTCGTCGCACTCCGGGGTCTTCTCCACATAGGTTGGGAACCCCACCCACTCCAACAAATCTCCCCCTTCACAACTATGGGGAGGACGTCGTCATCCCGACGATCTGCCTGCAGTACTCAAACTTCCCCCTTGGTAGAATCTTCGTGAACATATCAGCTCCGTTGTCATCTGTATGCACCTTCTCAAGCTCCGCGTCCTTCTTCTCAACCACATCCCGTATCCAATGATACCGAGTCTCGATGTGCTTGGACCGGCTATGAAACGTCTGATTCTTCACAAGATGGATAGCACTCTGACTGTCGCAAAGCAAAGTATACTGCTCTTGCTTCAGTCCCATTTCCTGCAACAGCTTCTTCATCCACAACAGCTCCTTGCAAGCCTCCGTCGCCGTAATGTATTCTGCCTCCGTCGTCGACAAGGCAACACACTTCTGCAACCGCGACTGCCACGACACCGCTCCTTCCGCAAACATCATCACGTAGCCCGAAGTCGACCGCCTCGTGTCTACATCTCCAGCCATATCAGCGTCAGTATACCCGACCAGCTTCGGCTCGTCACCACCAAAGGAAAGTCTCCAACCAGCAGTGCCCTGAAGATATCGTAGAATCCACTTGACCGTACTCCAATATACCCTTCCAGGATTCGAAAGATACCTGCTAACCGTACCAACTGCATGAGCAATATCTGGCCTCGTACACACCATGGCATACATAAGGCTTCCCACAGCTGAAGCATATGGAACCCGCTCCATATCTTCCTTTTCGTCCTCGGTAGATGGACACTGCTCCTCAGTGAACTTAAAGTGAGCCGCGAGGGGGAAACTCACTTTCTTCGACCCGTCCATCCCGAAACGCTGAAGTACCCGGTGAATGTACTTCTTTTGGGACAAGTGTAGCAGCTTGGACTCTCTCTCTCGGCTGATCTCTATCCCAAGAATAGTCTTCGCTGCGCCCAAATCCTTCATAGAGAAGGCCGCGCCCAGTTGGCGCTTCAACTCCGCTATCCTAGTGGCATTCCGACCCACTAATAGCATATCATCAACATAGAGCAATAAGATGATAAAATCATCATCGGCAAAATACCTCACAAATGCACAATGGTCCGACGTCGTCCGTGCATAACCATGCTCCCCCATAAACGACTCGAACTTTCTGTACCACTGCCTCGGAGCCTGCTTCAGACCATACAAGCTCTTCTTCAACCGGCAGACCAAATGTGACTTGCCCTTTTTACAGAATCCCTCCGGCTGCTCCATGTACAACTCCTCCTCAAGATCACCGTGGAGGAACGCCGTCTTCACGTCCATCTGCTCGACCTCCAAGTCGAAACTGGCTGCTAATGCTAGCACCACCCGAATAGACGAATGCTTGACGACAGGCGAAAAGATTTTATCATAATCCACGCCTTTCCGCTGACCGTAGCCCTTGACTACCAGCCTCGCTTTGTATCGAGGGCGAGTAGCATCATCTGTCTGCTTCACTCTGAACACCCATCGATTTTTCAAAGCCTTCTTGCCCTTTGGCAACTGCACCAGATCATAAGTAGAATTGGTGTGCAAGGAACTCATCTCCTCCTGCATAGCCACCATCCACTCCTGCCTGTGTTCGTCTTCCATAGCCTCTGCGAAACTTTCGGGCTCTCCCCCGTCAGTCAGTAGCACACACTCATCCGGCGAGTATCTCGTAGATGTCGACGATCCCTGTTGCTCCTTCTCAGTGGAGCCACTGGTGCTGGCTGTATACCGACAGCCTCCTCCCCTTCAGGAACTACCTCTCCGGCATGCTCATCCTCCTGAGGGACACCCTGACCACCATCAACAGGCTGATGATCAAGGTTGGGAGCAACTCCATGTACCGGCTCCCCCATAACTGGATCCTCCGCGATGTCCTCTGGACACTGCTCGAAGCGAAATGACTCTAACTCAGGCAATTCCTCAGCCTCAGAAGGCGTCTCGGAATCCTGAGTGTTGGTCATGGTCTGATCCTCGACGAACACCACGTCCCTGCTTCTGTAGAGCTTTCCTTCCACTGGGTCGTAGAGTCTATAGCCAAACTCATCCCGACCGTAGCCGACAAAGACGCATCGCCTCGTCTTCGGCTCAAGTTTGGTCCTCTGGTCCTTCGGTACATGCACGAAGGCTTTACAACCAAACGCCCGCAGGTGACTGTATGACGGCTCCTTGCCGTACCATACTTTGTCAGGCACATCACCCTGCAAAGGAGCACTAGGAGATAAATTAATAATATAAGCAGCTGTGAGAAGAGCCTCACCCCAATAACTGCCCGGCAAGTTTGCTTCTGACAGCAAACACCGCACCCTCTCCATCAGTGTCCTGTTCATGCGCTCCGCTACACCATTGAGCTGAGGTGTCTTTGGCGGAGTCTTCTGGTGTCGTATCCCTTGCTCTCTGCAATACGCATCAAAGGGACCGATGTATTCGCCGCCATTGTCGGACCGAACACACAACAACTTCTTGCCCGTCTCCCTTTCAACGGAGGCCTGAAACTCCTTGAAAGTAGGCAGCACCTGATCCTTGGTCTTTAAGGCATAGACCCAAACCTTCCTGGAACAGTCATCAATGAAAGTCACAAAGTAAGAAGCACCACCAAGAGATTTTACCTTCATAGGACCGCAGACATCCGAGTGAATCAACTCGAGCAACGCCGGCTTCCTCGAACTTGGGTGACTCTGGAAAGACACCCTACTTTGCTTCCCAGCCAAACAGTGCGTGCATTTCTCCAACTTTGTAGACTTGAGCCCCGGAATCACTTTCCTGTTCACCAAGTAGCTCATTCCCTTCTCGCTGATATGGCCGAGCCGCCTGTGCCACAACTCGGTAGACGCGTCACTGACTGC
The DNA here is from genome assembly GCA_029216955.1 of Iris pallida. Classification (NCBI taxonomy): domain Eukaryota; kingdom Viridiplantae; phylum Streptophyta; class Magnoliopsida; order Asparagales; family Iridaceae; genus Iris; species Iris pallida. Next base: position 9,537,141 of record JANAVB010015599.1, read on the forward strand.
GTTCACCTCCTGTGCCCCCTCTGCGCTCCCCACCATATAGTAGAGACCGGACTTCTTGCTTCCTCTGGCAATCACCATCGAACCTCTGGAAAGCTTCCACTGACTATTCCCGAAGAGACTGAAGAATCCCTCGTTATCCAACCTTCCAACCGACACCAGGTTGAAACGGATATCAGGGACATGACGAACATCCTTGAGAACAAGAACCGCACCCGTCTTCGTTCTCAAATGCACATCTCCAATGGCAACCGCCTTCGACACATCTCCGTTGCCCATCTTCAACACGCCACAGTCGCCTGTCGTGTAAGTGGCAAACAGTGCCCTATTGTGAGATACATGTGCTGAAGCCCCTGAGTCCACCAGCCAAGAATTGTCATCGCAGGCGAGGTTAGTAATGACCTCATCACCTACGACGATCACATCGCCTCCATGCACCGAGGCCGCCGCTGTAGTGTTCTCTTCTTGCTTCCCCTTGTCGCCCTTCTTCTCCTTCTTCCAAGCGAAACAATTCCGCTTGATATGGCCCTTCTTACCGCAATGATAACACTCTGAGTCCTCGTACCGACCCTTGGACTTCCCCCTGCTCTTGTCTCTGCCACCACCTGGACCCCTGCTTTTGCCCCTTCCGTGGCTCTCTGAAACAAGTGCCTCTGAGTGGTGGGATGTGGATGAAGTGCCCTGAGAACGTCTCCGCATCTCTTCATTCAATACCCCGCTCTTGGCAAACTCCAGACTGACCACGCCCTCTGGAGCAGAAGCGATCATAGATACTCGTACGGTCTCCCACAAGTCTGGCAAGGTACACAGCAGCCACAGTCCCTGAACTTCGTCGTCGAACTTGACTCCCATAGAAGATAGCTGGTCAACCACGCCCTGGAAATCACTCAAGTGATCCGTAATAGACGCCCCATCCTTGTACCGCAGACCCATTATCGTTCGGATCAGGAACAACTTGTTTACCCCGGTCTTCTTCGCATACAAGGATTCCAGCTTATCCCACAACGTCTTCGCGTGCTCAATATTGGCAACGTGGTTGTACACGTTCTCATCAACAAACTGCCGTATGTACCCACACACCTGTATGTGCTCGAACTTCCAATCCTCCTCGGATTTATCACTGGGCCTCTCGGATGCAAACACAGGTAGATGCAGCTTCTTGACAAATAGCAAATCCTTCATCTTGCTCCGCCAATAATGATAGTTTGTGCCATTAAGGTTCACCATGCGCACCGGCTTCGTGTCCATCTCTCCTCTCTGGTTCCTCTGTCAACTCCTGACACCCTTTGAACCCAAAGCTCTGATACCACTCTGTTGGGAAAGAAGCGCGGAAACCTTTCCCCAAACCGGAGAGTACCTGCGAGAGGAACGAGCAAACAACGCACGAACCCAAAAACAAGCACACAAAAAAAAAACAACCACGTAGACACAGAGAATTTTTGACGTGGAAACCCTTGCGGGAAAAACCACGGGACGATCGGAGTCCAACCCTGAGAAGCCTCCACTAATGGAATAGAAGAATTACACCCTCTACAAACTCCTCCCGATCCAAATCGGATCCCCACAACACTCAGAGACAAGAACAATGATCACAAGGTTACGAAGAACGAGAACGACGAGTAGAGATTACCCGAAACACGATCTCCTTCGAAAACGACCTTCAATCCTCCGTCTTCTTCTCCGAAGTTGCAATGGCACTCTTGCCTCCTTCTCTCTCAAACTTGTGTTATGTTGCACTTGTGAATTAGGGTTGAGAAAACTCAATATATATCTCCCTAATCCCGCAACCAACCTGAACCGTTGGATTAGATCCAATGATGAAAACTCATCCAAAATCCCGTTTCAGCCCCCCGACACACAGAGTTCGGCCAGAACTCTGTGTGGGGCAACCAGCACTGGCCGACCCACTTCTGGAATGAGGAGGCAGAGTTCGGCCAGAACTCTGCCAAGGGCAGAGTTCGGCCCGAACTCGGCCCCTCTGCTTCCAGCAGCTCTCTGCAGCTCTCTCAGCAGTCCTGCTTCCTCCCCGAGCTTCTTCGACACACGAACGGCGCTCGTCGCACTCCGGGGTCTTCTCCACATAGGTTGGGAACCCCACCCACTCCAACACCTCTCCGTGCCAGTTCCCCTCGTCGCAGCCGCCGGAGCCTAGCACCGACACCGGTTACCGATCACCCGTGCCTCTCGTAGACGAAGCCGGATCGCCCGTGCCGATCTTCTCCACCGTCCTCCGTGCGGACGCCCGACGATCAGCCCCTTGTCCCCTTGTCGCCGAGACCGTGGCCGCACCTCCGTCCGACCATGTGATGTTGACCGCGCCGGTGGGCCTCAGCGAGCCGCCGTCCACGTTCGCGCGGCCAGTTCCTCGACGTCGCCGCGACTCTCCCAAGCAACACACTCCGCGCCTCCGCGCCTTCAGCAGCGGGCGTCGCTGCACCGCCGCACACCGGCGCCTCCGCGACGGTCCTCCCGCTCCTCCCCGTTCCGCACCGGAGCAGCAGTGCCGGAGCCGCCCCGCTCCGGACGCCGCCGTCTACCCTGGGCCGCGCGCGCCTCCACCCGACCTCCGGTCGCCGCCCCCTGCCGAACCCGAGGAGAAGACCCCTCTCCCAATCTCTTCTTCCCTCTCTCTCTTAAATATTTATTTCCTTACTCCTCTCTTTTTCTCTTTTTACTGAAGGATGGGGTGAGGAATCTCCTCGAAAGAGAAGAGCACAGTCTGTTGGTAAAGTCTTATGGTTAATACTATTATTATTATTTATTTTTGGTTTACTTTATTATGTAGTGATTTTAAACAATATAACATATTGTGTATAAAGGTTTTATTATTAGTATATAAATTGTTATAAGTTTTGTTTGGTATTATAATTATTATTGTATTATTCTGGTTTACAAATATTATTATTTATTTAATTATCCTCTCATTTTTTTGCATCTGTTGTTTTTCATATATTATCATCATTTCTATTATTATCACTATCATTATTTTATCATAATTATTAGGACTGTTATTAGAATTATCAGTATTTTCAATTCTATAGAAAATATCCATGAGTATATTGACAAATATTTTGCTATTATTAGTATATGTATATTATTACCTGATATTTCATCCAAAGATTTTTATATTTATAAAATTTAGTTTCGGCACCAAAATATAATTTTGATTTTTGTAATTGTCTAAATATATATATATATATATATATATATATATATATATATATATATATATATATATATATATATATATATATATATATATATATATATATATATATACACTAGTCATAACCCGTGCCCATAGGGCATGGTTCATTTAAGGTATTCCCCCTCAAAATCTTGGACCCCTAATTTTAAACGAACAATAATAATTATGAGGCCCCCACTCTCAATAATGCTCATCCACAACCATTATGAGTGCAAACCCCACTCTTTGGATTCCCCATAAAACTCCACTCTCAATAATGCTCATTCCCCATAAAATTCCACTCTCAATAATGCTCATCCACAACCATTATGAGTGCAAACCCCACTATTTGGATTCCCCATAAAACCTCACAACCGTTGATTCACCAAGATTAAATCTCAACCACTCTTTATCTTGGCACAGTCAGCCCTAGGATTCAAAAACCTTTGTGTTTTGTATAATATATATATATATATATATATATATATATATATATATATATATATATATATATATATATATATATATATATATATATATAGGTATTTGAAAAGGTTATAGTTTTCTTTGCCTAAATATATTTTTGGACGATTATTTAAATAAATTCATATACGAATTATAGTTTATAGTTTTACCTAAATCCCTATTTGCCTAAAAACGTTTCTTAATTTATCTAAGAAAACCTAAATTTAAATAATATAAATATTTCTCTAAAATATATATAGTATAAGTACTTTCTCCATAATTACCCATTTATTTTCAATCTTGACCACAACTGATCACGTGTCCTTATTTCCTCGCGAACTCAGACCATGATTGCATCGACCCGGCTATTGAACGACCAGGACATGTCAGACCACCGCACCCTACCAAGCAACACACCAGGCAAGACACCTTGCCTTTACTGTTTAAATTTCCTGCTCAATATTATGCATATTTTGTTTATTTTTAAGTTATTTCTTTCTAAATTATATGTAGATACAAATTACTATATTTTATGCAATTGGCTTAGAGTTAAGGGACTACCATATGTTTAGAGCATCTCATAAACAGTCACGATGTGCCACGAGTTGTGTGTGAGTTGTGAGTATCATATAGATACGGACTTGCATACCGACCGTACATCGGTGCGTACAGGCCATGCGTTAGGATATAACTGCTAATAGATTTGTGTAGAAGACTTGGCAGTTATTAAGGATTAAACAGTATAGTGGAAACGACACGTGTTTGTGTGTCATGGTTACGACACAAGTATAGTATCATTGGGGGGAGGGAACAGCTACTAGCATAGGGGCTACATTTATTTTTACACATATTTGGGAGATAGTGTCTCGGATGACAGCTACGTGTTACCCGGCCGATAGTGTCTCGGATGAGCGCTACTTGTTGGCCACTCTTTATTACTTTTTTGCGTGAATCCGTTACTGCCCCTGCGTGGAACGTTGTCCTCTAAAGTGCATTTCACATAGAATGGTTAGGAACCTTTACTCATGCATACTTTTCTGTTGAGCTTTATTATTCAGTTTATTTGCAAGATATTATGTGTCTTGTTACGTCCCTCTGAGGACCTGGTGATCCCTCCAGGTGTGTGTTTCGTGATTTCTTGTAGGTACTTTAGCTAAGGCCATGTCTTCCTTCATTCGTGATGATTGCTCTTGGACTCGTCACTTGCTTTCGTTCGACCAATTCTTTCTTTGTATATTTTTTTCCATATTTAATTTAGTTGGTAGTGTATTTGTCTCCGCCCAATGATTGTATACATGACAAACTCAAAGTTGCTTTTATATTATTATTTATCTTTGTGGATGAGATTTAGTGTCTTGGCTTTCTATATTTTACAGCTTATGTATATATACGAGCCATCATTTACTCGTATGTATACAGCTGGCATGATACGTATCTAGTCCCAAGTATTTTAGGGCTGGGGCATTACATGTTTTTGTGGTGGCCCATGCAGGTCAAGATTGCCGTTTCGGTTATATTAATGTACCGAACGGGCCTGCAATATAGGATTAGAGTCTAGGATCTCATCCACCTGCTTGACTCTCTTCCTTGACTAAATTTTTGAATCACTGGTTCAACTTCATTGATCTACATCTTGCTTGAGCTCTTTCTACCGTAATCCTTATTTTCACACTTGATAGAAAGATGAATACACTAATATATTTTCATAGGTCAACCACATGGCTAGTCGGATTACATTGGCAACTAGTATGCATTGAGATCCTATTCAAGTTATAAAGATATAAGGATAAGAGGAACCATATTTTTCTAGAAGTATGAACTCAAGGATTAGTTAATTCCGAGTTGGGTAGTAGCAACATTAATAACTTCGAAGGATTTTAGAACTTTATTTGGGTCCACAAAAGGATAGTGGGATCTATATACAATTGAAAAAGGAAGTTGATTTGATTTTTGAGTTTTGATTTTGAAGGTCTTTGAGAAATATTTATGATTCATTTGTTTATAGCTATACATCCTTGAAGAGATATAAAGTTAGTTGAAAAGAATTTTTAAATTTTAATGCTGCTGTAAGATTTATGAGGGCGGTTGATAAAGCTTGGTTTTAAATTGGGTTGTATGGTTCCCAATTAATAAGTTCGTAAATTTTGAAGTAAGGATATTAAGAATTTTGGTTAAAAATAATTTGAAGGATATAAAATCAAATTGATGATCTAATTTAAACTCTTGTATGAGTTACGATTGTTAAAAACCTATTTAAATTTGGAGTTAAGATTTGGATTAATGATAATATATATATATATATATATATATATATATATATATATATATATATATATATATATATATATATATATATTCGATTTGTGACACAATAAAGGTTATTCGAGATTGATTAGAAATTTGGAAAAATCTTAAGTTATGATTTTGAGGTGACTAGATAAGGTGGAAAGGTTAGTTTATGATGCATTTTTGGAGAAATTTGTTTGTGTTAAGATAAAGGTTATCTTGAGGTTGATTAAAAGAAATTTAAATTTTAAGTTATGAGTATGATTGGCAGCTTAGAAAGATATTTTATTAGATTATTTGGAGAATTATATTGTAAAGTTTTGAAGAAGTCAAATTTTTAGATTCAAATATGGATAGGCAACCAAGATAGATAAAGTAGTCCACATTAATTGTCATATCACTCATGACCATGATAGTTGTATATACTCAAGTGTAGTTGGTCATCTACCAAATAATGTGGTTATACTTCAATCTTGACTCACTCGACATTTTCTCAAATCTAGATTTTATCGTGACTATCTAACCCTTTGAAACTTGAGAAATGATTAGATTGTTCCTTGATCATACCCCATCAAGTGGCTATCATATCTCTAGAAACTATATTCCTAACTTATTTTACTTCGATATACTAGAATCTGAATTATCTTTATGTCATGCTTTAACTTGGTCATTTATTTTGTGCGTTAATCATTATCTCATGAACTCCCACTTTCTATTTAAAATTATTTGTGTCCTTTACCGTGACTTGGATATTTGGAGCACAACACTAGACTTTTTCATCCAACAAATTCCATATGTAAAACCTAGACGAGCCAACCTTCATGTAGGTATATCACGTGCCACTAAAACACGCCCCCCTTGTACTCTATTTTATGATGCGACTTTCAAGTCAAAATGGTTAGCTATAAACCCTACCATAATACCATTATCCTCTGTCTTCAGTTAGAGACCAAATCTTGACTCATGTTCTTCGACCCAATAAATAATTTTGGTCCACCTAATTCCTTAAATGCTTAGCTTGTGCTTTATGTTGATTGCTACCCGCGCCTTATATTTTGTGCCTTATCTTAATTTGCTTAGGCCCATACATTTTTATTCTTACTTTCCTACAATAATTCGTATTTATTATCCAACCCCTTATCATGACCACTGAACCTAACTACACTCTCCTCCCGATTGTTTTCTTCTCTTCAAGGATCTTATTTTTACTACTCTGTTATTCATGCAAACCTTGGTTCTTATGTGTGAAGATGGAAAACTTATCATGACACTCTTCGGTTAAAAACGAGGATTTAATTAGAAGGCCCATAGAGGAGATTGGTGTTATAGTTAAAGGAAATAATTGTATGATTAAAAAAAAATTTGGTGGTGATATTATCTTTTGACGAGAGGAGATGTACAAAGGATAGTGTATTTGTTATTTATAAGGAGTTCGAGATCTCTTAAACAATCGTGATACTCATGAATAAATTTTACAATAAAATAGGAGTACAAAATCCATGATAAGAGAATTGACTAGACTTTGGAAATTGATTGAGGATATGGAAATTTTTCTAGGAGGATTATGAATATGAAGCTAAGACGAGTTCCATACTACCATCATGGATTATAGATGGTTGAATTCAAATTTCGAGAAGGACATCAATAAATAAATGTTTGAAAGCTTATATTTATGATGACGAAAGATTGAGTTATGCAGGTACACTTTTGATTAACAAATTAGCTTCCAAGATCATCGAACATTGGAGACGGACTCTTATTTCGGTACTTTTGGATATATTATAAAAAGTACAAATTTGTAGTTAGAGGATTTTGACTTTTACATTGATTGAAGGTATGAAATTTTAAATATATGTGTGGTCAGTATATTGAAGAATTCAAAGTTCAGACTATTTGAAGTTCAATGATGAGATATAAAAAATTTAGAGTACACTTTTAGATCCAATATCTATAAGCTAAACTTTGGAGGGAAAATAAAATGGAAAAGGTTTTAAAAAGGACAATTTGGGTAAATATGAGATTTGAGAAAAAAAATTTAATTTTTGTGGAATATAAAATTTGAAGAGACTGTATAAAGTTACTATTGATAAGATGATTCGAGATATGACGATGAAATTTTGAATCAAGAGTATCGAGCTAGTAAATTTTTGAGATTGGAAAATTGTTGCATTTTGTGAGCTTGCACGTCTTGGATAAATGATAGTCATTTTTTTAATTTAGACATTGATTGAGATGCCATGAGTTATCTCCTAAACTATACCAAATTTTTATCTAGATTATTGTTGTTCAAATTGCTTGCTGGATTTCGTTTTCGAATCGTCGCTTAAAACTTCTTATCAATAAACTCTCGTGCCTATGATTTTACCATCTTGACTAATAGTGCTGTTATAATCTAGTTTTGCAAGCTCATTGATTTATCGAGCTTGTTCATGACTTATGTTATTGAGCGCGCTCACTAACATATTATCTAATCAGAACCGGTGCATGATGGTCTGATCAACCCAGTGCACTTTGGTTCGCTTTTACCTATTGTTCTACGTGGATGGGATATAACTAAAACTTGGCCTCTAGAATCCCATCCACGACAGTCTTGAATTTTTTTTTGAAATTATTCGGTCGTCTTTGAACCACGTATTCGTAATATCGTCTTTGAACTCTTTATTGCTTTCGCCTTCACCTATTTTGGAAGGATGAAGGCACTTACACTAGAATTCCCTCTAGCCGACCTATCACTTATGACCATTGTCACCCAATGTGACTATATCTTCGTCTTAAACTCCCCGTCCTTTCCTCGACCCTACATTTATTATCACCACTCAAGTTAGGTGTGAATCATTCTCGTAATCGTGCCCTCAACCCTACCTACTCCTAAATTTCGAGGACGAAATTCTTTTAAGTTGGGTAGGATGTAAATCTCCTAAATTTCTACTATAGTTTTTTTATTTATCTTTATAAATTTGGTAATTATTTTGGGATTTATTGCGTACAATTTCACGTAAAGGATATTTATTTTATTATACAAATATAAATAGTGGCTTTGAAAACTATGTTTTGAGGCAAATATTCTTTTGCATATGAAGTACACGAATTTAAATTTATTTTCTAAATTATTAAATACTATTATTTTATTATTTGGAAAAGTTATGTTTAAATTAGTTTATTATGAATAATTCGGTATTTGGTTGTATCAAATTTTTTTATGAGTTTTCGAATTTAATAGAAGGGTTTATCTAGTTTAAATCTATTGGAAAGATATTCCATTTTTATTCAAAATGTGATTTAATTAAATGATAGTATTATCTAAACGGGGTTTAAATTATTATATTCCTATTCCTAATGTGATTTCCACCTCCTATAAAAGGAGAGGTACTTGCCCTATTTTTCTTATCCAAATTCCACAACCCAAGAATAGTACAGCGTGTCTGTGTTCCACGCCCATCTACTATATTTTTTATTACATTTACAACTCGCCCAACAGAACCCGACCTCCTCTTCGTCGTGTCGGACAGCCCCAACACGATGATACAAACCACCAGCGTCGTCTCCTCCTTTCTTCTCCGCCATATCCGCAACCTCTGCTCCTCGACTCCACACAGAACCACCGTCACCACCGTCTCGTCACTATCGCCGTCATCGCCACCATCCACCATTACCATCACCACCAGCCACCACCGTGGCACAACCACCCCCACCATTATCACCATCAACCAGGAGTTTAAAGAGTAGCAGAACCCTAACCTAGAGCCGGTCGCCTCGCCGCCACCGCTCCGACCAATGGGCGCCGAGCCGCCTCCACGGACTCTCCCTCCGAAATCCGATCCTCTCCGTACAAGATCCTCTCGCCGCAGCCGCCGGATTCTATCACGGGTGCCGGTTACCGATCACCCGTGCCTCTCACAGGCGAAGCCGGATCGTCCGTGCCGATCTCCTCTACCGCCCTCCGTACGGACGCCCGACGATCAGCCCCGTTGCCCCCTTGCCGTCGAGACCGTGGCCGCACCTCTGCCCGACCATGTGATGTTGACCGCGCCGACGGGCCTTAGCGAGCCGCCGTCCGCGTCCATGCGGCCAGTTCCTCGACGTCGCCACGGCTCTTCCAAGCAACACACTCCGCGCCTCCGCACCTTCAGCCGCGGGCGTCGCTGCACCGCCGCAGACCGGCGCCTCCGCGGTGGTCCTCCCGCTCCTCCCCGTTTCGCACCGGAGCAGCAGTGCCGGAGCCGCCCCGCTCCGGACGCCGCCGTCCACCCTGGGCCGTGCGCGCCTCCACCCGGCCTCCGGTCGCCGCCTCCTGCCGAACCCGAGGAGAAGACCCCTCTCCCAATCTCTTCTTCCCTCTCTCTCTTAAATATTTATTTCCTTACTCCTCTCTTTTTCTCTTTTTACTGAAGGATGGGGTGAGGAATCTCCTCGAAAGAGGAGAGCATAGTCTGTTGGTAAAGTCTTATGGTTAATACTATTCTTTATTTATTTTGGTTTACTTTATTATGTAGTGATTTTAAACAATATAATATATAGTGTATAAAGATTTTATTATTAGTATATAAATTGTTATAAGTTTTGTTTGGTATTATAATTATTATTGTATTATTCTGGTTTACAAATATTATTATTTATTTAATTTTCCTCTTTTTTTTTTGCATCTGTTGTTTTTCATATATTATCATCATTTCTATTATTATCACTATCATTATTTTATCATAATTATTAGGAATATTATTTGAATTATCAGTATTTTTAATTCTGTAGAGAATATCCATGAGTATGTTGACAAATATTTTGCTATTATTAGTATATGTATATTATTACCTGATATTTCATCCAAAGATTTTTATATTTATAAAATTTAGTTTCGGTACCAAAATATAATTTTGATTTTTGTAATTGTCTAAAAAAAATATAGGTATTTGAAAAGGTTATAGTTTTCTTTGCCTAAATATATTTTCGGACGATTATTTAAATAAATTCATATACGAATTATAGTTTTACCTAAATCCCTATTTGCCTAAAAATGTTTCTTAATTTATCTATGAAAACATAAATTTAAATAATATAAATATTTCTCTAAAAATATATATAGCACAAGTACTTTCTCCATAATTACCCATTTATTTTCAATCTTGACCACAACTGATCACGTGTCCTTATTTCCTCGCGAACTCAGACCATGATTGCATCGACCCGGCTATTGAACGATCAGGATATGTCAGACCACCGCACCCCACCAAGCAACACACCAGGCAAGACACCTTGCCTTTACTGTTTAAATTTTTTACTCAATATCATGCATGTTTTGTTTATTTTTAAGTTGTTTCTTTCTAAATTATATGTAGATACAAATTACTATATTTTATGCAATTGGCTTAGAGTTAAGGGACTACCATATGTTTAGAGCATCTCATAAACTGTCACGATGTGCCACGAGTTGTGTGTGAGTTGTGAGTATCATATAGATACGGACTTGCGTACCGACCGTACATTGGTGCGTACAGGCCATGCGTTAGGATATAACTGCTAATAGATTTGTGTAGAAGACTTGGCAGTTATTAAGGATTAAACAGTGTGGTGGAAAGGACACGTGTTTGTGTGTCATGGTTATGACACACGTATAGTATCATTGGGGGGAGGGAACAGCTACTAGAGTAGGGGCTACATTTATTTTTACACATATTTGGAAGATAGTGTCTCGGATGAGCGCTACGTGTTACCCGGCCGATAGTGTCTCGGATGAGCGCTACTTGTTGGCCACTCTTTATTACTTGCTTGCATGAATCCGTTAAAGTTCCTGCGTAAAACGTTGTCCTCTAAAGTGCATTTCACGTAGAATGGTTAGGAACCTTTACTCATGCATACTTTTTTATTGAGATTTATTATTCAGTTTATTGGCATGATATTATGTGTCTTGTTACGTCCCTCTGAGGACCTGGTGATCCCTCCAGGTGTGTGTTTCGTGATTTCTTGCAGGTGCTCTAGCTAAGGCCATGTCTTCCTTCATTCATGATGATTGCTCTTGGACTCGTCACTTGCTCTCGTTCGACCAATTCTTTCTTTGTATATTTGTTTCCATATTTAATTTAGTTGATAGTGGATTTGTCTCCGCCCAACGATTGTATACATGACAAACTCAAAGTTGATTTTATATTATTATTTATCTTTGTGGATGAGATTTAGTGTCTTGGCTTTCTACATTTTACAGCTTATGTATACATACGAGCCTTCATTTACTCGTATGTATACAGCTGGCATGATACGTATCTAGTCCCAAGTGTTTTAGGACTGGGGCGTTACATGCGTACCCGCTCGTATTTATGCAAGCCTTGTAGCGGTGTCCAGTTGTCTGAGTGCCATGTCCGGGATGGGAGTCAACCATGGTGGGAAGGGGTTTTGGCCTGGGATGCATAGCTGTAGAACTTCTTATTGTGTTTATTATTTTTAGCTGTGTAGATAATTTTGCAATAGAGTTGTATATATTTCAATTCAATGCTGATTGGAGTTTACTGGGCTTTGGCTAGTTAGGGTAAAGGACCTTTATATTCAAAGATGTATAGTAGTAATACTTTTGAATATTGATGGGTTAGGAAATGTGTAGTTTGGCCAACTAATTGTGCATGCATTTTAAGTTCAGACTGAACCTGTGTTATATTGAGTTTGCAAATATATCATAATGAAGAGTTGAGTTAGTTTATAATGTACTGTTATAATTTAAAGTTAGGTTTTGGTGTGTGGAATTGGGTTTTGTACATGAATCTGGAGGGGAATGGTATGTGTGTGGATGTTTGCATAATTGCTAGGTTTTTCATAGCATGGTGTCAAAAATGTTTTGACAGGAGGAGGGGTTTCAGATGATATATTGGCTGTTGTTGCAGGGAATATTTTAGCCAAATTATTGTTAAACCTGAGCAGGGATATAGTATGGTTTGTGCATACAGTTAACTGTATCACTAAGCATTATTGAGGTTGGACTGGCTTGGTTATGTCTAATTTGGTTTGGTCGACAGGTTGTGTGGGTTGTAGCATGAGTTTGCTACTGAGGCTTTATATAGGAAATAGTGGGCATTAAATGAGCAAGGACAAGTCAGACCTTGGCATAGCTTTGTGTTTGGTATATTCTTGATAAAAATAACAAATGATCTATTACTCTTAAATCTAATTTTCTTCCTATAAAATCTATGTAACCTTCCATTAGGAGGGGTTATATTTTACCAAAATTAATATACTCTCGGATTGGCTCATTTAGCTAACTTTGTGAGATGTTAGTTGGTTAACTATATAAATTGCTAACCATCATTCTTGTTAAGTTAATTATCATTCTTATAAAGATATATTTGTGCTAATCTATAAAGTTGATACAGTTAAGAATAAGTATACTAGTTAGAAATTAGAGCATTAACCAACTTGTACCTAATTAATCAGGAGGACATCCAGTTCTACTTCCTACCCTTGATCACCCGGAGCAAGGAAAATACTTTCTATGGTTTTGTGCATTTACATATCTTGTACTTCTCTTGATGATGCGATGTGACATGATATCTTGTACCCTTATACTTTCCTATTCTTGTACTTATTTGTGTCGGAGAGGAAAAATATACTAGCTATGTGACCAAATCCAAGTTCTGATATTCATGTAGATAGCTTAGGCCTCGTACCGTGCACGCGGGTCCTAAGCCGTACCAATATTCATGTACTCCTGTACATATTCCTGTACTCACCCCAGCTGGTCACATAGGCTAGTTGTATTTCAAACATTGTGCACATGTCATGTCTTGTACTTCAGGTTCATGGTTACTTCATGTACTTTATTTCCTGTACTTACATTCCTGTACTTTCATGTTCTTTTCCTGTACTTTATATTTCATGTTCTACTGTACTCATTTTCCATATCATGATGTTCTTGTTCATTACCTAGAACTGTACTTTGCTCCGCTCCTGACTGGATATGTTGCAGGTGTACTTGCAGGATATTGTTCTACCTTATGGGCCGAAGCCCGGGATCTTACTTGAGCAGGATGGAGACATGACTTAGCTAGAGACTTCAGGTTTAGACTGTTTAGCTTTACCTTTAGATATTATTTTTAGAGTTAATAGTATATTTCATTCCTGTTGACTCTAGTACCTTTATGTTATATGGATTTGTGGATTATGGTGATCTTTCTTGGAACGTTTTATAGATGCTGTGATTGTGCACATTCATGTTCATCTGGTCAGATTTTTTTAGCTTAGTACAGCTTACTTCGTCGTGTCTAACGACGAAGGCTGGACGTGTCCGACTCGTGTCTGATTATTCGGGAGCGGGTCGTGTCATGAAGCCATTTCTAGGTCAACTCTAGGTCAAACTAGTCAACTAGCTGTTTCTAAGTTGTATGTGTCTATATCTAAGCTATTGTGTCCATACACTAAGTATCTGGGCTATATTAGTTATCCTAGGATACTAGGGTAGCCTATGACCTATATCAATACATATCTTAAATATCCAATCCAGGTATCTACTACCTATGCTTACCTTAGCCAAGTCTATACATACCCTAGCAATTTTCTTCCAATACTCAAATTCTTATATACAGCCTATACCCTACTCAAGGGTATAATAGATTACCTACCTATTATTCATACCTACCAAGGTAAACCCCCATGACCTATACCCTAGCATTACCTATCCATGGATAATGCCTACTTCCGACTAGCATTACATTACCCTTACCCTATAGACACACACACACTAAACTTAATGTGTGATAGTTTCTAGTCTACGTGTTGGGTTAATTCTATTCCAAATCTTGACCCATCATGACTTAAATGAGACTAATTGTGTCCAACCTAAAACATAGGTCCAAGTGGTCATGTCTAGTCCAAATAGGTCCACTAATCAAGGGTCCAATAAATAGGCTAGTATACTAATAAATGCAACCATCACATTCAATTAATAAAAAAATATATACTATATAAATAATGTAAAATGACATGATACCCATGTTTAGAAATGTGGTAGTTACAATTCTATCCCCCTTAGAAAAATTTCGTACTCGAAATTAAGACACCTCGCCCCTCTCTTTTGGGCCAGTCATAACCCATTCATCAAAGTTTTCTACGGTCAAACTCCCAATAATCATAGTCCAAGGTAGCCTTTTCATATAACATACAATCCTGCAGTTCTACTGAAGGAACAACCATACATGGATATAGTCTCTAGTTGTCATGAATTGCACTCTCAATCAGGGTAACTTGCTAATTATACTATAGCTAAATTATTTAGCATCATGGGTTACCACTTCTAATACTACCGTTATACTATAGTTCTAGGCCATGGGATACTCAACTCACTAGTGCACACTATTTGTACCCTTGATACGAAACCGTTAATTCATAATACTCATGAAACTAGTACTTCACCTTATTAGTATGAAATTCACTTATCACCCCCCCCCCCCCCCCTCCCGTGCACCGTGCATACAATTCTAGACACGGTACTTCCTCCTTCTACCTATACATCACTAGCCTCAATATCAGGTGATATACCCATCACAAGTCCTCCTACTTTAGCGTAATGCGTTCCAATATTGCCATATTCTCCTATATATTTATCGGTACCACTCTACTATGACAAGCTCACTAATACCTTTCATGGATATACATTCTCCTCCTCATGACACAACTAAATGTCAAGCACCAATAGAATAGTAAGGCTCGAACAATTTTATGATACTCCCTTGCTACTATTGGTACCAATTCTAAGTATGTAGACACCTACCATAGAACTATTGCTGCAAGGGTACTATACTAGAAGTTTTCTCTAGACTGATACCTATAGATCACATGCTCAACCAAAAGCCATCCATAGACTCACAAACTATACTCTAAACAATTAACACTACTACTCAAGGACATGGCCCTAATTGCAAGTCACCAATTATTATACTATCAAGGAACCCTAATGAAATGAACCTCTATAAGGAACTGGACTAAGGAACGGAAAGTACCTCGGTTCCTGAACATAATTCTATAATAACTGGGGTAGAAAGTTAGAGATGTTATATTAAGAAACAATTTATGATACAATCTGATAATCGCATATGTCCATCCATAATCACGTTACCTAGAATCTTCACCACGCTAGTAAACATAGCTACGATAAACGATAAGAGTCCATGACTGAGGTATATACTTCTATAATCATATTATCTAGAATTTTTACCACGCCAACCGGTATGGTTGCGAGAACTCTAAATTCTACAACCAAAATAAGCATACCCCAATCAAGCTCTACGTCTTCGTCATGCCAGCTAGTATGGCTACGATAAACTCTAGACTCCCTGACTAAAGCAGACACTCACCTTTCACTCTGTCTTCATCAAGTATGTTATCAGAATATACCTTAATTTAGTCCATAAAATTCATCTGATATAAAATCAAGGTCAATGACGAACTCCAAGGATGAAATTCAACAACGATCACCAAGAATGAAATTTAATAACGAACAAGAAAGAGTAGACGGAGACAAGTGGAAACATTCTTCGAGATAGAGTTATAGTAAGATTTTTATGGTTGTCCCAATAATCTCCAAAGGAATCCTAATTGTGATTGAGTATACGCTCATCCTGTTACTCTATTCTCGATATCCTATTGTAGGCTCGCAGTAGTACAACTAAGTCGTACTACCACAACATCGTATTTCTTGCGACTTCTCGACCTACATGGGCGGCCACTAAAAATGTGTCAAGACCCACACCATGTGTAGGGGCACAACTGCATAACTGCGTCCAGCCTACGTTGCAGTGTTGACGGTAGAACGCTGTATAGGTCTACTATACCAGCAATGAATAAGATAACCTGTCAATATATTACATCTCCAATTGGAGGATAATAATGATATAGCATGCTCAATCACAAGTTTATAAGGAAGAATGAAATAGCACGATAGATGATACTAACATAAAGAAAAATATCTAGAAGTGCATAGTATCATAATACATATCCAGAGTTGAATATATCAATACAAGTCTGAATAATAATAACATGCTAATCACAGAGAGAGAGAGAGAGAGAGTGCTGGGGACATATCCTGTACAAGCCTAGCCTACTGGGTCGCTACTACAGTCTCCTCGACTGGAACTAGGCCCTGTTGTGCCAAAGTCTTATGATCTATGCCCACTATGTCTTGCAGACCATAGTAGGTAGTGCACTCGTCCTCATCGTCATCTAAAATATATATCAAGTCAGGATTGGAGCGAATTACATTTCTAACAACAGTTCCAGTAAATGATATGGACTATATAACAATAAATAGAAAGAGTATACAAGAATAAGAAGAGTGTACATGAAAGTAGCATGGCTTGCTAAAACTGTAGACAAGAGCAAGAACAAGTAAAATAGGTTATATCATGTACAAGAGTCCAGTAATCCATACTATCTATGTGAGTGAGTACAAGTTTCGATATGTGGCCAGCTTGGGAACTTGCATAAGATTTTATGACATGGTTAATCATACGTGTGGTGTATGATTAACACTCTCAAGAAATAAGACATACACAAGGAGGGTATTGACCACAAATCTATAATAATACTTCCTGCCCCCGACTGGTACAGTAGATCCAACCATTGTACGTTATGACACGGAATACTCTGAGAAGGTAGCTAATCCTCTCAGGATTTTGTGTCTACACGATGCACAAGAACAATAACAAGGCTTGCACAAGGTATACCAGATGTACAGGAATAATATCTCATAACGGGATCCGAAAATAACAATCCTGTAACCAACGTATCAAAAATTTAAGGGTATCTACACTAAATACACGAAACATAAAAAATACCATAAACAGGAAATGTACTCGCCTGTAATCTACTGTGAAGTATCAACAACGTCCGATACAGTGCCTCGAAGACCTAAATATAGAATATTGTGTCAATACCAAGTTTTTGAATGAATGTAAGTCAAACTAGTCCAATTCTAGGACATGAAGCCATTTCTAGGTCAACTCTAGGTCAAACTAGTCAACTAGCTGTTTCTAAGTTGTATGTGTCGATATCCAAGCTATTGTGTCCATACACTAAGTATCTGTGCTATATTAGTTATCCTAGGATACTAGGGTAGCATATTACCTATTATCAATACATATCTTAAATATCCAATCCAGGTATCTACTACCTATGCTTACCTTAGCCAAGTCTATACTTACCCTAGCAATTTTCTTCCAATACTTAAATTCCTATATATAGCCTATACCCTACTCAAGGGTATAATAGGTTACCTACCTATTACTCATACCTACCTAGGTAAACCCCTATGACTTATACCCTAGCATTACCTATCCATGGATAATGCCTATTACCTACTAGCATTACATTACCCTTACCTACCCTATAGACACACACACACACACACACATACACACACACACACACACACACACACACACCCAGTTAACTGCCAAGGCCCTGCCATATGCCACACTCCCTATCTATTCACATAAGCTAACAGCCTTCCCATTGTAGGAAAGTGATCCCCTCCACTGTGCAATACCCTGTTTGCAAAGGGGAGGGGTTCATTTCCTGTGCTGCACCCCAACTGGAACAACCAAGCCAAACCAAGCCAGGCTATGCAAGGCCAAACCAGGCCTGTCCGACCCCCAATATCATGTGAAGTCTCCATTAGCTTCCTACACTCCCTACTCTTATTTCTTATTACTTTCCAGTCCTTTTGATTTCCAAAATCCCAACCTATGCACCAAGTGCACAGGTACTAATTGGGCTGCTATCAGTCCTAGGAAGTCCCTGTACAATGGGTTTCCCCTCAAGAGACTGCTGCTATAACCCTCTTCCAAGTCGAGCCAAGCCAAGGAGACTTAAACACAAAACTGATACACACCTCTGTTGTACACATAGTGATAATAGACTAATGCACTGCTCTTTGAGCTAGTGCACCTGTCATACGGATCCCCTTCGAAGCCCCATGTCCTCTATCTAACCCCCTGCTACCTGTAGGAGTAAGTTCGCACACCAAGAGCAGGTAGGGGAAAATATATAGGTACTCATATATATATATATATATATTTTTAAACCGAACGGCCGTGTCAAAGACACCCAGCCACCGCTTGGCCCGAGGGCCGTGGACGAACCACCAAGCCGCCCCCGTGGGGGCTCGAACTCCGTCCGATGCCCCAAGTGCCGGTGCGCCTAGCCACTTGAGCTACAAGCGCCCGGCATATATATATATATATATATATATATATATATATATATATATATATATATATATATATATATATATATATATAAATGCACTAATGTATCACTTCGTGCACTCCACTACACACTATACCCCTATCCACTCTCTAATCCTACTGGTGTGTGCACTACCTCACAGTTGCATCAGCAACTCTATCTCTCGTGACAGGAAAAACCCAAACTCTCATCTTGGCTTGCCCGATCCCTATTTCCCTCTTATGTGTTTCAGGTCCAATACGAATTCCCTTATCATACTGCTAACAGCTTACATTTGTAGAAGCATGGAAAATATTGCTTTTAGTCCCACATCGGAAAGGAGAAGAAGAAAGGGCTTACTCCATTCTATAAATATAGCCCCCTTTCCTCCTTCGAAAAGGGCACCAACTTCTCTTCCCTCCTTCCAAACTTGGACTCTTCCTATTACGCACCTTCGGGTGCTAAGTAGAAGAAGTCTAGGGCAGCGCGGGCTCATCGGGCTCAATCAGCTGTCCCAACCTCTGACCATCAAGAGCGTCCCGCTAAGCGGGCCTCTGATGGAAAGTTGTACAGAGCCGCCTGTGTCCAGCCCCCGACGGCAAACGGACAGAATGGTTCTCAAGAGTCTCCCAACAAAGATCGAGGGCAAGTGTTTCTATTAGCCCCCACATCAGGAAGCAAACATGATACCTACGCACTCGTGTGTTCGGGATACCCGGGCCCATAAAGCGAGTGCACGGACAGATCGAGACATTCCTCATGCGAGTCATGAGACGTCCTTCATGCGGCTCAGTCATGAGACATTCCTCATGCGGCTCGGTCATGAGACGTCTTTTATGCGGCTCGGTCATGAGACATTCCTCATGCGGCTCGGTCATGAGACGTCCTTCATGCGGCTCGGTCATGAGACATTCCTCATACGGCTCGGTCATGAGACGTCCTTCATGCGGCTCGGTCATGAGAACATTCTTCATGCGGCACAGAACCCAGGAAGCTTCATGCGGCTCAAAATCAGACGAGCATCATGCGGCTCAAGAGTATCATGCGGCTCAAAAGTCACCAATATGGACATGCGGCTCAACGCACATAGGCAGCTCGAGTAAACTCCATGCGACCCAGAGAGAGAGGCCACGTGGTCTTCAAAAACAGCTATGCCCAACGTATGGACGCATTTAATGCTCTGACGGCTGACAGACCTGACAAGTGACAGACCTGACATAAAGTTGTCATAATGACTGACACGAAAAGCAGTACTTCGGGAATAAGGAAAATCTTCAAAGTGGCGCTGTCTACCAAAGTTTTGAGGCGAGCTTATACGGCCAAGAATAAACGAGTTCATGCGGCCAATACAGAGAAACCTATGCGGTTCAACCATGAAGGTCCCCCATGCGGCTCGACTATAAAGAGATCCATGCGGCTCGGCCATGAAGACTCTCATGCGGCTCGGCCATGAAGACTCCCATGCGGCTCGGTCATGAACATATCCATGCGGCTCGGTCATGACAACCTTCATGCGGTTCGAGTATAGAGACTATTCATGCGGCTCGGTCATGAAATCTTTCATGCGGCTCGGTCATGACGACCTTCATGCGGCCCAAACATCGACACTCCTCATGCGGCTCAACGTTGATGACAGGACACGTGTCCTAAAGTCAATCAAATCTTGGTCCAAATCCTAATAATCTGGGACACGTGGCAGAAGAATGAATTAAATTTATTCATTAAGATTCGCAGATGTCAGCAAATCATCATGACGAAGATTTATTGCAATCAGCATTAATTGTTGATGGGATTTGGCATAATCCATATTAATGGCCCAGATCTTTCACGTTCAAGACTAATGGTCCAGATTGGTTAATCATTAGGCTGCCGCCACTTTGAGAATGGGTAATCATCCAAACCCTAATGATGCCCCCACTATTATAAATAGCAAGGTGCCATTCCCTTGTAAAAATATATACAAAGAGAGATATACTCTATCAGAGAGAAAAGTACACAGAGAAAGAGAGAAGCCAGAAGAGTAATACGAGGAGAGCAAGAAGAGCATTTCTTCGTCAACGCCAACCATCTCATCACAGGAGCCAAGGCTGCATACCGATCGTCCAAGGAGTAAGACAGGGCTGCCGTCGCCTTCCCGAGCCTCTATCGTCACCCCCCCGGAATCTAAAATAAACAATTGTACTTAGACTGCTGTACCTAGATTTTCGTCCCTAGGCTTTCTTTGTACAAGCGAGTTTGTATTGTGAGTCTAAGTTCAGTCCTCCCATAAAACTGTTCTGTACTTTTACAATCAATGGCAAACACGATGGCGACTCTGCTGGGGACTAACTTCTCCACGGCTGAGGAGTTGGTGACGCAATCGGATGCAGCCAAACTTGGCTCCACACAACAAAAGATGGTCGTCCGCTTCGACCAACATGCGTTTGAAGAGATGCTCTCCAAAAGAAGCGCTGGCCCGGTCCAGAAGCGCGCCCGCAGCACGAAGGCTCGCAAAGAGTGGAGGCCAAAATCATTTACTCCTCCCCAAGCCCTCGATGGGATATCCTCTGTTGCTCAAGACGGCGAGAAGGACTCTCCTACGGCCCTACTTCAGACCGTAGACAACTCTGCTGTCCCCAAGTCCGGCAGAAGAAAATACTATGATGCTGGACTTACAGGGGCAATGAGGAACTCTATGAGATCCGAGCCGCATAAGGGTATTAGCCGCAGGAAGAAAGCTCATGCGGCTACATCCACCAGCCTCATGGAGAAAACTTATGCGGCCAAATCTGTCAGTCGTATAGCTTATGCGGCTACAGTTGCCAACCACATGGATGAGACTCATGCGGCTAAGAAAGTCAATCGCTTGTAGAAAACCCATACGGCCACAAATGCCAACCGCATGCGGCCAGCCTGCACGGTCGTGACTCCTAGCCGCATAAAAATAACTCATCCAACGGCAGAAGACAACCGCATGCAGACATCCTGTACGGTACCCAATTCTAGTCGCATAGCGTCCGTTCTACGCTTCTCTCGATCAGTCTTTGACCGTCTCTTATGCGGTCCTGACTCTGATGATTCTCTGGATGATAAGCCAGAATCTGTGGTGTTCAACTTGGACTCCTCCTATTATGCACCCGCAAGTGCTAAAAGGAGGAAGTCTAGGGCAGCGCGGGCTCACCAAGCCCAGGCAGCTGTCCCAACCTCTAACTATCGCGGCGTCCCATTGATTATCACACGGGCCTCTGATGGAAAGTTGTATAGAACTGCTCGAGTCCAGCCCTCGGCGGCAAAAGGACAAAGTGGTTCCTCTGACCTGCGTGAGGCGATCCTCCACAAGCGCAAGGAAAGAGAAGGAGCCTCGGCGTGCAAAGAGTCCTCGCTTGGACATCACTGCACCCAAATCATCGTCAACTGCTGTTGCAACAGCATAGCCGCAATGGAAGACCGGCCGTCCGTCTTCCAAAGACTACGGCATCCGAGCTCAGAAGATGAGGCACCTCCTGTTGTCTCCTGCAATTCCACTCAGAAAGTCTCCGCCGAGGGGAGAGGGAAGAAGGCAAGCATTTCCACCCCCAAGATATCAACCACTGCAGCTAAGAAACCGTTGTCTAAACGGCTGTCCTCCGCCGTAATATTCCAACACACCCGTTCAAAGACAAAATCTGCTGCAATGGGAAATTCATCATCCACATCACTGGGGGTCGTGGGAACTGGGGGTAGCACTCTTCCGAACATCCACAATAATCCGATATTTCAAGGAGCCGAGCCTGGGGAAACAACTCTCCCATCAGGTACAACAGACGCTGATGTCCCCGAGGACATCCATGGCTCTCAAGACGAAGCAAGCTCCGAGGCTGGGAATACCGTTCCCTCCGAGTCCGAGCCCGAAGAGAACATTCCTACCTACCCCGATGACTTCTTGGTGCATGGGTACGACTCGGAGGGCACATCCTCCACCGTTCCTTCCATCACTCCTCATGTAAGGACGGTATTCATGACGGACAGCAACCAAGGTGGTTCTAGCGATCGCCAACGCATCGACACTTTTGAGGCTATACTGCAGGCCTTGGTCAAGTCTGTAGATGAAATCAAAGCCGCTCTTCCAACTCTGCAAGAAGGAACGCCTGGCCAAACAAGTACGGGTCCCGCGGTTAATGCGGACTCGAACTCAGCGGCACTAAACCCGGGCAATAATCCTCCCGAAATAACAGCCCCTACCGCGACAGATGAGGCCCGAGAAGTAAGAAGAGAGGTCCAGGAGCTTCGAGCCATGTTCCATGCCCGAGAAAATGCTCAAGACCTCAGAATGCGGCAACCATACCCCACCGAATGGGGGGATGTGCCATTCCCACCAAAATATAAGCCGTTCAATATCAACCCATATGATGGCAAGACCTCAGTAAGTCGGTACATCACTTACTTCGAGGTCACCACCGACCATCTGCCCCATGATGATGCTATCCTCACGCGATTATTCATTGGGGCATTGGAAGGAGTCGCCTTCGATTGGTATCGTAATCTGCCAGACAACTGCATCCACTCCTTCGTCGGCTTCAAGCGCCTGTTCTTGGAGAGATTCTACGAAGTAGGACAGGACGTCACCATGTCCACTCTCATGGACGTCGTCTAAGGGAAGAAGGAATTGACAAGGAACTATATTGAGCGGTTCCGCCAAACCGCCATGAAGCTGCCCTCCGGGAATCCAGATTCCTCTTTAATTGAAATTTGCCAAAAGAGACTGCTCCCAACAATCAGTCTCTGGATGGGCGAAAGTCAATTCAAAGATTGGAAGACATTCATCATCAGCGCCACAAGCGCCGAAGAACGACTGAAGAAGGCTCGCCAACTGGGATTGCACATCTCGGAAGGAGAAAACAAGGGCAAGCATCCCAACAACGATAATGGGGGTAGCCCCTCTAACAATCAGGACAGCAAGGGAAAGCAGGCTATGGTGGCCGATACTGCACAAGAACCTGAGCCGAAGCCAGCAGACAAACAATGGCCGCAAATTGATTACTCCTTCGAAGACAGTCACGTCAAGCCCATCTTGGACATGCTCATACAAGGGGACAGGATTCAGCTTCCTCCACCAAGACGGGAACCGCGACCGGCAGAGATGGAGAATCCAAAGTACTGCCATTATTACCGCTATGTTCATCATGCTACACACGATTGCTACCAGCTGAAATGGTACATCCAGAACCTCATCGATTCGAACGCTCTGGCCATCGATTTCGAAGAGGTAACCGTAGCAGCCAATATGGTGTCCGTACAATTCGGCAGCTTCCCGCCGACGAAGACTCAAGACGGGGTGGTCCCCGTCCCTCTAGCGACAATGGAAATTACCAATCTTCTACCTTCCCGAGAGCAGGCTGCCGGTCTAGTGCCCCTCACCACATCACGAGGGGAGGTCATGTGGATCCATCCAGACTTAGTGTCAGAAGTGACTCGGCCCACACCCTCTTCCACCAACAAAAAGAAAAGTAGAAAAGTCAGGACCTGCCACACCATCTCGGCAGACAACGAGGAAGCTACAGCCGTCGTCACACGGTCCGGAGCGCAATCCTAACCTGTGGTTGACAATCCAGCCGAAAATCATCAACCCACTACAACTGACGCTCCGGGACCGGCTCAGTCATCGACGACCGACAAGCCTAGGCCGAAGGAGACTCGCTTCGACAAATCTCTCTGAAAAGAGGCAGCCCAAGGGTTAGAGAGGCCCTACAACTTTGACATCTTAGCACAATTGGCTAACACACCGGCCAAGTTGTCACTGTACGAACTCCTAAGGCTCTCCAAAGACGTTCGTATTGCATTAAGCGAAGCACTCCAAAATGTCGATGTCTATCTGGCTCAATCCAACCTCACCGGGGAGGACTCACCCATGGATCTCCAAGACAGTGCCTGTACGAAAGCAATGCCCAACATAGTCTTCACTCTGCAGGACATGCTCATCAAAACCAACCTACACGATCGCCCGCTATACTACACGGGGTACATCGGCGACGTGAAGGTGGATCGGATGTACATAGACCCTGGCTCTTCCATAAGCATCATCCCGAAGGGCCTGCTACATCATCTCCGCATCCCAATGGATCGCCTGACACCTACAAGCACCGCCATCAGCGGTTTCAATTCGGGCAAGAGCTACCCTATTGGGAAGATTCGTCTGAAGTGTCAAATTGGCGACCTCCAATCCGAAGTCACCTGCTACGTCATAGATGTAGACACTTCTTATAATATCCTCTTGGGGCGTCCATGGATACACAATTACATGATCATGCCTTCCACGCTACACCAGTGCTTCAAATACGTCGACAAACACGGCTTTGTGAAGATGGAATTTGCTGACATCGATCCCTTCAAAGGGGTCGAATCTTACTACTCGGACTCCTGTCTATACGAAAAGTCAAAGAGGCACCTTGATGAAAGAAATGAACAAGCTAGTACCGAGACGGCCACAGGATCAGAAGAGCCTCTGACGATCCACCTCCAAGCTCGCAAACCGGGAAGGTCCGTACCCCTTACTGCCACTCTGCGGAAGGACGCGATCAGCCTCTCGGTGCAGGAAGAGCAGATGATAATCCGGCTGCCAAGGTCTGGCCAAGTGCCGAGACCCACAATGGGGCCGTTGACAATCAGACTGCCGAGAGTCGGTCAACCCCAAACGGAGAAGCTCAATCCCTCCGATAGGCCATTGACGATACGCCTTCCCAAGAAGGGTCGTCACCCCGATGCGAGGTCTGACGCTTCTAGCGAACCGGCCACTCCTCGCTCCACATCAAGTACCAAATTGGGGGTCGCTAGGCTGCCAACGACTCCACGCTCTGCTCCATCAACTGAACCACTGACAATCAAGCTTCCCAGGTCGTCCTCTCAATCCTCGTTTACACAGGGGGTAGCCGAAGAGGAACTGGAACTAGCCAAGTATGTGGCTGCCCACACTGATGTCCCCTCCGCTGATGATGTAATCCCCCTAGAAAAGATACCTTACTTCATCAATAAAGGGTTATCTTTGAACTACACCGAGCTCGATAAGCTATGTACAATGTATGCTATGGAACACGGTATAGGCACTCACCTACACACACAGGTGACAAATATGTATACCGCGATCCAGCTTACTCCAGTAGAAGACGCTTACCGAATAATCGAGGGAGGGGACCATCCAATCATCTTCGGCCGGACGAACAACCCGTATCCCTTTACCATAGAGGAAGCCGACCTCGGGTCAGACGCCGGAAGACTGCCTCTGTGTCGTTATAGCCCCCAATCCAAATATCTCATACAGAAACAGGGGTATGATCTGGAAAGGACGCCAGGTCTGAACTACGGCACTGGGCGACGGTTACCTTTGAAGCCGCCAGTCCCGACGGGCAAATCGCGGAACTACTATAACAAAACTCGACGCGGGTTAGGGTATGTAACGCCTACCACGACCCCTGAGAGTTCAGATGAAGAATGCGACTGGCAGTCACATTCAACTGGGTCACCAACTTCTAACTCGGATACCAACATCGGAGATGTGTTCAGACAAGTCATGACAGTCAATATGGCATTCGCCGACGCTTACGAAGAAGACGAAGACATCCCCGAAATTCTCGAGCTAGAGCCATAGGCCCAGCAATTGGATACACAATGGGAAAAGCGGTTCGAACTGAGAGAACCTCCTACTGAAGATGAGGTTATACAAGTTGACCTCGGCAGCGAATCTTCTCCAAAACCAATCTTCGTCAGTAAAAGCCTAGCAGACGAAGAACGGGAGTCGCTGCTAGAACTTGTCAGAGAATACATCGATGTGTTCGCCTGGAGCTATGAAGACATGCCAGGACTAAACCCCGAGATTGCCCTTCACAAGCTCAACGTTCGGTCGGATGCAAAGCCAGTCAAGCAACAACAGCGATGCTTTCGCCCAGGCATTATGGATGCAATTGAAGCCGAAGTCAACAAACTGATAGCCAGCGGCTTCATTCGTGAGGAGCAACATCCAGACTGGGTCGCCAATATAGTACCCGTCCTCAAGAAGAATGGGAAGATTCGAATCTGCATCGACTTCCGCAATCTAAACGAGGCGTGCCCCAAAGATGAATTCGCCCTTCCTATAACAGACATTATGATCGACAATACCTGCGGCTTCGAACGTATGTCGTTCATGGATGGCTTCTCGGGGTACAACCAAATCAAAATATCTCCCGATGACGAAAAGTATACATCATTCTGAACGCCAATTGGCACGTACTGCTACACAGTCATGCCTTTCGGTTTGAAGAATGTCGGCGTCACCTATCAAAGAGCCATGAGCATCATCTTCAGAGACCACTTACGCAAGACAGTGGAGTGCTACGTTTACGATATAGCCGTTAAGAGCCGCTGCAAAGGAGACCATCTGCAGGATCTGAGGACGGTATTCGACCTAATGCGAGCGCACAATTTGAAAATAAACCCTACAAAGTCCTTTCTGGGCGTATCCAGTGGGAAGTTCTTAGGCTTCATCATCACTGCAAAGGGTATCCATGTAGACCCTGAGAAGACAAAAGCAATCATGGAGATGGGTCCCCCGAAAATCTCCACGAACTCAGAGGCCTCAAAGGGAGGCTAGCCTACATCAGGAGGTTCATTTCCAACCTCTCCGGGCGATGCCGACCGTTCATGCACCTCATGAAGAAAGGAGTCTCATTCGTATGGGACGAGAAATATCAGCGTGCTTTCGATAGCATCAAAGAATATTTGTCAAATCCTCCAGTTTTGGTGGCCCCGGTTCCTGGAAAACTATTCCTGCTCTATGTACGAGCAATGGAACACTCCCTTGGAGCCCTGCTGGCACAGAACAATGACACAGGCCATGAACAGGCCATATATTACCTCAGCCGAATGATGATTGGACCAGAGCACCAATACACCGCTATGGAGAAAGAATGCCTCGCCCTGGTGTTCGCCATTCAGAAAATGCGATACTATGTCACCGGACAAACGATACATGTGATCTCACGAGTCAACCCTCTCAGAGTCCTCATGACTAAACCAGGGGCACTCAGCTCTCGACTCGCTACACGGGCAATATTGCTGTCCCCTTATCATATGATCTTTGTCCCACAAAAGGCAGTCAAAGGTCAAGCCCTGGCAGACTTTTTAGCAGCCCACCCAGGCTCGGAGTCCTCCAGAATATATGAAGAGATCCCAGATAAGGTCGCCGACTCACATACAACCTCTCACGAGGCTATATGGCGAATGTTCTTCGACAGTGCTTCGAGGACCGGACCTAAAGGCAATATAGTCGTCGGAGTCGGGATAGTGCTAGTCTCCCCTACCGGATTGGTGATCAATCACGCTTATTCCCTCACAGAGCCATGCTCTAACAATGTGGCCGAGTACAACGCTCTGGTCATTGGCCTCCAACTTGCAAAAGAACTGGGGGTAGAATACCTTGAAGCATACGGCGATTCTCAACTAATCGTCAATTAGATCCGGGGCTCATACGAGGTCCGCCACGAAGACATGATCCCTTATCACCAAATAGCGATCGATATCATCTCGTCGTTCGAGGGGTTCTTCATCGAACACGTTCCTAGACTTCGAAATATCGAAGCCGATGCCCTAGCTGGTCTTGCCGCTTCCCTTACAGTTTCAAATTATGATTGCCAATCAGTGGACGTAATAGGCCACGAACTGGTCTGTCCCAAGAACAATGTGCAATTTATGGCAAGTTATTTTGCCCAGACGATCGATGATGCCCCAAATTGGAGACAACCATTCATCAACTTCGTCGTCTACGACATCCTGCCCGAGAACCCAAAGGAAGCCACTTCTATCAGACAGCGTTCTCTCAGATTCTTCTATGATACAGAGATGAAAATGCTGTATCGCCGCTCCTACGACGGATTACTGCTTCGGTGTCTGTCAAATGCAGAAGCCAAAGAAGCCGTACGAAAAGCTCACGACGGTGTCTGCGGGGCCCACCAGCCCAGTCCTAAATTGCAAGACCGTCTTCGCCGAATGGGCTACTATTGGCCCACGATGGTGGCAGATGCAATAGATTATGCTAGAAAATGTAAAGCCTGCCAAGTCCACGCGAACTTCATCCACTAACCATCCGAGTTTCTACATCCGACAGTGGTATCCTGGCCATTCGAAGCATGGGGAATGGATATTATTGGTCCAATCACCCCATCTTCCTTCCGAGGGCATCGCTTCATACTCGCGATCACTGATTATTTCTCCAAGTGGGCGAAAGTTGTCCCACTCGCAGAAGTCAAGACTTCAAACGTGATCAGTTTCCTTAAGCATCACGTTATCTACCGCTTTGGACTGCCCAGAAGGATCATCTATGATAATGGTCCGCAGTTTGCAAACCACGCATTCTATCGGTTCTGCGATAAGCACCGTATTCAGAATGTCGCTTCGACACCATACAATCCGGCAGCGAACGGGTTGGCAGAGGCATTCAACAAAACAATCATCAAGCTCCTCAAGAAGTTTGTCTCCTTCAACAAACACGACTGGAACGAGAAGCTCGGCGAGTGTTTATGGGCGTACCGTACTACAGTCCGAACAGCCACCGGGAATACACCGTTCACCCTAGTATACGGGAGCGAGACAGTTCTCCCATTAGGGACTCAGATCCCCTCACTTCGTGTCGCCCTCACACATCAGTTGACGACGGATGATAACTACCGACGCCGGCTACAAGAGTTAGAGGCCTTAGATGAAAAGCGCCTTCTCGCTCAGCAAAGAATCGAGCTATACCAAGCACGCATCTCTGGAGCCTTCAACAAGAAGGTTAAAATCAGAACATTCCACGTGGGCGATCTCGTCCTGGAAGTCCGGAGGCCGATGGTCATGACTCACAAGACCGCCGGTAAGTTCCAGCCAAAGTGGGAAGGCCCATTTATCATTGAGACAGTATTCTCCAACGGTGCTTACCGCCTCGCCAAACAAAACGGAGACTTGCCCATGTTGCCCGTCAACGGCAAGTTCCTGAAGAAATATTATGTCTAAACGACATTCTCTCCAAGATCCTCGAGTCATGTACCCACTGGTACCGCTGAACTCACATCCACAACATTTCAGATTATCGAGTCATGTACCCGCTGGTACCGTTGAACTCACATCCACAACATTTCAGATTATCGAGTCATGTACCCGCTGGTACCGCTGAACTCACATCCACAATATTTCAGATTATCGAGTCATGTACCCGCTGGTGCCGCTGCACTCACACTTTCTCAATATTCTAAGTTACCGAGTCATGTACCTGCTGGTGCCTCTGAACTCACATTCCGGTCACTCTTTCAGATAGAAAGTTATGTATGATCATACCTCTGAACTTCCTTCCTGGAGGAGATCCTCCCCCATGATCCAATACCCGCACTTTCAGTGCACAAAAAAGGGTAATCGATCCACAAATTTCTGAAACGGCCATATCCTCATTACCTCTGAGTCGTTTTCACTTCCACCAAAAACAAACCGCCCCCTCGAATAGAACTTCCACGTTCTCCTACCTCTGAGTCGTTCTATGTACCCCTTCTTCATTGAGCCCACTCTTGTCATGTCCTTATTACCTCTGAGTGGGAAGGCTCCGTCGAAGAAACCTTCATGCTTGCCATGTCCATATTACCTCTGAGCAAGTATGTCGGTCCCTTTCAACCTATTATCTGTACCCACAACCGGAGTACGACAAGGATAATAGGTCCACAAATGTCCTCTGTTGACCACAAACGTCCTCTGTTGACCACAAATGTCCTCTGTTGACCACAAATGTCCTCTGTTGACCATAAAATGTCCGCTAGTGACCACAAATATCTTCCGTGAAGTCTCTCCTGCCATGTTCTCATTACCTCTGAGCAGGAAGATTCTACGATAAAACCCTCATGTTTGCCATGTTCTCATAACCTCTGAGCAAATACGTTGGTTTCCTTTCATCCCATTATCCGTATTCTGAACCAGGGTACGCCAAGGATAATAGGTCCACAAATATCCTTTGCTAAGCTTCTTAGCATAAATCCACCATCTCATCATGCCCCGGGAGCCCAGCTGCTCTACGGCATTCTTTTTTCCAATACCGAGAGCACCCATGACCACTTTGCCATGGCTGTTCCAGATATCCTCTCCGAAACTTGTTACTCGTACCTAAAACCAAGGTACGCCCAGGGTAACAGGTCCACAAATAATCCCCCAGCAGGTCCAATTCCACAAATACCACAAGTACAAGAAAGAGAAGATGAGTTGAAACATGCTCATTTATTCAAAATTCAAAGTACTACATCTTCTGGGATCACATCCCTTGACAAAAAGAAAAGAAAAACAGTGAAAGAAAACAGAAAACTGTTCACTGCACCATGGCATTCTTTCGCCCGATACCAAGAACCTCCATATCCGCCTTACCGCGGAGTTATCCTAGGTATCCCTATCAAACTTATTATCCGTACCTAAAACCAAGGTATGCCAAGGATAATAGGCCCACAAATGTCCTCTGCTGACCACAAATGCCGTACTAGGTCCCTTAGTACATCCACATCTTTCCTCATCATCACATGCTTTCGGAGCCCAGCTGTTCCATAGCATTCTTTCACCCAATGCATAGAACTTCCACGTTGATAGCACCTCTGAGTTGTTCTATGTATCCTCATTCGAGTTCACTCCTACCATGTCCATATCACCTCTGAGTAGGAAAGCTCTACCATCAACCTTATATTTACCACGTCCATACCACCTCTGAGTAAATATGATGGTTCCCTCTCTCAACTTATTATCCGTACCTAAAACCAAGGTACGCCAAGGATGATAAGTCCACATAAAATCCCCAGCGGAAGTACCCAAACCTATCACGTCCATGCTACCTCTGATTGGATTGCCATACCTAAACAAATCTACTTTCCATGCTTCTTATTCAAAGTGTTCCAAATTTGCAATTTGGAAACTTTGAAGGGGGTCCTGTAGAAGCATGGAAAATATTGCTTTTAGTCCCACATCGGAAAGGAGAAGAAGAAAGGGCTTACTCCATTCTATAAATATAGCCCCCTTTCCTCCTTCGAAAAGGGCACCAACTTCTCTTCCCTCCTTCCAAACTTGGACTCTTCCTATTACGCACCTTCGGGTGCTAAGTAGAAGAAGTCTAGGGCAGCGCGGGCTCATCGGGCTCAATCAGCTGTCCCAACCTCTGACCATCAAGAGCGTCCCGCTAAGCGGGCCTCTGATGGAAAGTTGTACAGAGCCGCCTGTGTCCAGCCCCCGGCGGCAAACGGACAGAATGGTTCTCAAGAGTCTCCCAACAAAGATCGAGGGCAAGTGTTTCTATTAGCCCCCACATCAGGGAGCAAACATGATACCTACGCACTCGTGTGTTCGGGATACCCGGGCCCATAAAGCGAGTGCACGGGCAGATCGAGACATTCCTCATGCGAGTCATGAGACGTCCTTCATGCGGCTCAGTCATGAGACATTCCTCATGCGGCTCGGTCATGAGACGTCCTTTTATGCGGCTCGGTCATGAGACATTCCTCATGCGGCTCGGTCATGAGATGTCCTTCATGCGGCTCGGTCATGAGACATTCCTCATACGGCTCGGTCATGAGACGTCCTTCATGCGGCTCGGTCATGAGAACATTCTTCATGCGGCACAGAACCCAGGAAGCTTCATGCGGCTCAAAATCAGACGAGCTTCATGCGGCTCAAGAGTATCATGCGGCTCAAAAGTCACCAATATGGACTATGCGGCTCAACGCACAAAGGCAGCTCGAGTAAACTCCATGCGGCCCAGAGAGAGAGGCCACGTGGTCTTCAAAAACAGCTATGCCCAACGTATGGACGCATTTAATGCTCTGACGGCTGACAGACCTGACAAGTGACAGACCTGACATAAAGTTGTCATAATGACTGACACGAAAAGTAGTACTTCGAGAATAAGAAAAATCTTCAAAGTGGCGCTGTCTACCAAAGTTTTGAGGCGAGCTTATACGGCCAAGAATAAACGAGTTCATGCGGCCAATGCAGAGAAACCTATGCGGTTCAACCATGAAGGTCCCCCATGCGGCTCGACTATAAAGAGATCCATGCGGCTCGGCCATGAAGACTCTCATGCGGCTCGGCCATGAAGACTCCCATGCGGCTCGGTCATGAACATATCCATGCGGCTCGGTCATGACAACCTTCATGCGGTTCGAGTATAGAGACTATTCATGCGGCTCGGTCATGAAATCTTTCATGCGGCTCGGTCATGACGACCTTCATGCGGCCCAAACATCGACACTCCTCATGCGGCTCAACGTTGATGACAGGACACGTGTCCTAAAGTCAATCAAATCTTGGGCCAAATCCCAATAATCTGGGACACGTGGCAGAAGAATGAATTAAATTTATTCATTAAGATTCGCAGATGTCAGCAAATCATCATGACGAAGATTTATTGCAATCAGCATTAATTGTTGATGGGATTTGGCATAATCCATATTAATGGCCCAGATCTTTCACGTTCAAGACTAATGGTCCAGATTGGTTAATCATCAGGCCGCCGCCACTTTGAGAATGGGTAATCATCCAAACCCTAATGATGCCCCCACTATTATAAATAGCAAGGTGTCATTCCCTTGTAAAAATATATACAAAGAGAGATATACTCTATCAGAGAGAAAAGTACACAGAGAAAGAGAGAAGCCAGAAGAGCAATACAAGGAGAGTAAGAAGAGCATTTCTTCGTCAACGCCAACCATCTCATCACAGGAGCCAAGGCTGCATACCGATCGTCCAGGAGTAAGACAGGCTGCCGTCGCCTTCCCCGAGCCTCTATCGTCATCCCCCAGAATCTAAAATAAACAATTGTACTTAGACTGCTGTACCTAGATTTTCGTCCCTAGGCTTTCTTGTACAAGCGAGTTTGTATTGTGAGTCTAAGTTAGTCCTCCCATAAAACTGTTCTGTACTTTTACAATCAATGGCAAACAACATTTCCTATTACCAACCTATCCTTGCTAATACCAACCCTAATCTCCCTACCTGTCAATTTCCTAAACAGCATGCTTAACCTGCTTCCTATCTATGCAAAACCCCCCAACTCACCTAACTGTTAAACCTATTCACTTCATCCCTATACTAACTACCCTGCTATTTGGATGATCTCCCCTACTACTCTAACTGTCAAGCCACCACAACACTGCTACATCAGTGCCTAACTGCCAATAGGCCCTGCCTGCACTCCACTCCACTAACTGACTGGTACCCCACTCACTAACCCTATTTTTCTCTGAAACCTTTCCTCAAAACCCTGTCTACCATTTTCAAACCCCAACACAATACATGCTACTAACCCATCTACTCGAGTCCCTAACCTACACTTGCGATACATCCGAGCCCCCAATTTACCTGCCAATGCACACTGTTACTGATATACTTCCAGTAACCTGTGACACCCAATGTGCACAGGTGCACCTTGCTTCCACCCAAATCCTTACTGATACCAAACCCATATCACTCTCCATCACCAACACAGGTACATGACTCAGTCCATCATATATATATTATATATATATATATATATATATATATATATATCTATATATAGATACTCACATATGCCGATATATAGACTCACATATGCCTATATATATATATATATATATATATCTATATATATATATATATATATATATATATATCTATATA